>SKCR01030249.1:5000-200738 GCA_019454045.1 Zanthoxylum bungeanum
CCAAGGTCTCCCCAATTTGCATTCCCCAGCTTGTTCCATATCTGGTCCACTGAGGAAACATTTATTTCGGCATGACATTTCAGCCACTCAACCACAGATTGGAAAGGGTTAGTTGAGTTGAATTCTAGTTTTCCAAGGTCACCACCAAGTTTTACGACTCCACCATATTTTGAATCAAAAACCAAAACAAAGACAGAATCATTGCCAATAGGGCAATTCTTGCTCAAACTCCGAGATATAAGTACATGAACACCATAAAATAAGGCTTCACAAATGCTGATATGAGATAACTTCAATTCATTTCCTGACAATATATCTGATCTAAATAAGGCAAATTCCATTACCTGGTTCCAATGTACATGCAGATCATCCTCAGTTTTCGATACCAAGGTTAAACCACAGAGCTCATCAATCCTTCCCCTCGATATTGCCTTCTCTACAGAATAAAATTTGGATCCAGAATGACGGGGGCAAGATAGAAAGAAAGGCAGTGGTCCACTTTTACGCCAAAATGTACGCCATAAACCATTCACTATAGCATGGAGGAAGTCTTCTACCGCAAGAAACTCCTCTCCTTTCAGGTCATCAGTTGCATACGATGAGCACGGCATGCGACACAGTTGCTGAAATAAAACCCCCTCCAGTGCTAAATCAAGCTTGCACAGTTCATCCATCAGAAATGGAGACCTGAAAGACTGCTCCCCACTCACTGCATCTGCAAGAGATTTTTCCAGAACCCAATCCTCAAGACTCTGTGTGAATAGTTCTTGGTCAACGAGTTGCCTTCCAAAATCCTTGAGCAACTTGTACAGTCTTCTGGAAGTAGGAATAAACTTGCTTGAAGCTGAAATGCTGGATATACTGTGGGCAGATTTAACTGCATCCCACAGTGTCACCATATGTCAGTAATAACATGTACTGAATAGAAATTAAACGCTTTATAGGAAAAAGATGAATGCAGACACGGAAACTTCACCCAATGATGTAATAGGTCAAGGAATAATATAAATGTTGTACCCAGTGCACAAGACTCCCAGAACAAGCAGGGTCGGGGAAGGTCTTGATGTTTTTTAAAAAATGATTAATATGTTAAAAAGTCGTACTATACTTCCACACACCATTACAAAAAAAGCCAGTAGAGTTAACGATGAAATTATCTAACGCCTCACTTCCTAAAACATTGTCAAGCCTATTTCTATCTTTTGGTAGGAAAAGAAATTGCTAAGCTATTAGCATGCGCATGATCACATAAAAGTGTGTGCACTTACATATTGGAATTTCTTCTGTTTAGTATAAGAAAACATCACTTTTTCTTCCTCTGACTCTAATAACTCATCTAATCGGTCCGCTTACTATGCTAGAATTATACAATGTAGGTTTCTTAACTATTTCGGCTGTGCCGTTTTCAGTCTTACCCTCGCCATTACCCTTATTTTATATTCTTTCTTTTCCGTTAACTGAAAATGGTTGAATTTCCTGTTGAAGGCACTCAAACATCCTCCACTTGATTGGTATTTTCTTTCTTATGCCTCTAAATTCGCTCTGCACTTTTGACAAACTTTCGCCAATAAAAGATAGACTTGAGAACCAGAAGCACAAATAAGGAATTTATGTTGACAATCTTATATAAAGAGATTAAAGACTATCTCATGGACAGATACTCCTAACAAAGCCTAAAATTATAAATTGATTACAATGTTTTTTATAATTTTCTAGAATCCAACTCAATGTCCAATTTGCTAAAGAGTGTATTAGAAAGAAGTTAACAACTATTTGATAAACAGATTATGAATTAATTATGGATATAAACAACCTAGCAGAAAGATAGAAAGCTGTTAACATCTATGTGACAAACAAATTATGTATTTATTATGGATATAAACAACCAAGCAAAAAGACTGACATAGCGCAAACAATTTAAATGACGCAAATGAAGAACAGTTGACCCAGCCACATGAGAGAAAACTAGAACAAAAGGAAGATTTGCCAGTATTACAAACCAGAGTTAGATTTTCTTAAACTTCCATTTAAACTCTTCCCTGGAGATGAATCCAAATCAGTTTGTTGAGAACCTGTGTCATGTTAATCATTAACTTTTGCAGCATATTCGAAAGCAAGATTGGAAATGATGCTAAAGGCAGAGCAGAAATTTAAGATTAGCTAATAAAGTCACTTGCAGGTCAATTTCAGAAATTGCTTACATGAAGACCAGTATAAATATTAGGTAAAAGGACGATCCCTCCTATTAGCATCCCTCTTGCACATAATGCACAATTGACAATTGACAATATACATAAATCATTATCTTTGTAGTGAGGGACCAATTTCCCATCAAAGTTCAAGATAACACCGCAGTTATCACAAAAGCAACCATACTCCAACTAATTTTTTTTTTTCTTTTACAATATTCAGCTTTTACAATATACACCGCAGTTAAACCTTTTCTTGCATTTCTACCTTCGATTACGATTTTCTATTGATAAATTTTTCATGTTAGATCGTATAAAAGTAAATTATTGAGTAATGAAAGCATATATATATTACAAATGCATATCATCATGTTCATATCTACGAAGCTATATATTCTACCTGCAATTTTTAATAGTTTGACCATAGCTCATTGTAGTCATTTAAAGATTCAATTTTTATCACTTTTGTTGATAACTAATGCTAAGATACAATCATGCATCACACAATGCCATTGCCAGCATAAATAATGCAATTACATAAATAAATTAAAAAATAAATAAAGAAAATGCAAGCAACTTAGTTAGAATTAATAAGGTAAATTCTAAAGCAACAATGCCATTGATAGAGAGCAAGGAGTTTTCATCAAACAGTTACCTAACTTCATGGCGAAAACTCGAGCAGCCTCGAACAAATGCTTAAAGATAAAAAAAAAAAATGGCAGATCTTTAAAGACGGTAAATCAAGCACAAGCATTCTTGGAATGTGATGAAAAGCAAAGGCATGATTGAAAATGTGGAGTAATAATGAAAAGATCTTATTTGAAATGGTTTCTTCAAAAAGCTGAAAGACAAGGGAGTAACAAACAACACAACAACAGCAAAGACAAGAAACAACCTCTAAAGCCCTTTTTAAAACTAAAATGCTGAAAAGACCTACAGAGCTTTGATGTTTGATGCTTGATGCTTTGGTCCCCACTGAACTTTTTGTGTTTTTTTTTTTTTTATCATATGGTTTTAAAAAAAATAAAATGTATCGTTATGCTACACTCTCCTTAATTGAGCGTGGTTGGTTGTTGAATATTTTATTAAAATGTATCGTTATAGATAATCCAATCTCATCAATGCTTGTATTTTGGAACAATTTGCCATCAGAGACCCCTATTATATATATTGTTTGGTATTTTATTAGTTTGCAAATTCCGTGATAAAATATGTGGGTCATAAAGAATTCAGTACTTTTGGATAGCTTGTGAAAGATGTTGGATGAAGATTCTAATAAATAGACGTGTACCACGTTCGATATCATGTTCTACATTGTAGCACATAAGGGTTTTTTTTTTTTTTTTTTTTTTTGTAATCAGCCACTTTTTCATAAAAAATGATATTTTTGTCAAATTATCTAATACTGTCCTTCTTGATATAAAATAAAAATGTTAGTATTTAAATATCATTGTAATAATTCTTTGATTGAGCAAGTTAATCTCAAAAAATAAGTGTACAAATATAATAAATTATTAACTATTTTAAAATATTATTGATCAATCACATCAATGTCGTTTTTGTTTATAATGTATTTTGTAAACTCTATAAATATATGTATCTCCTATGTTTTTTTAGTAGCTAGCCCACTAACTAATCTTATTACACATGAGCTCAATAATAATATAACATACTAGAAAATCATAGGATTTAGTTTCTCTATCCATTAGGTATGTTATTACCTTTTGGAAGTATTCATTTTTGCCAGCAATGTTTGCTTATTACTTTACAGTGGAAACTAAAGGACACTGCCTTAAGAAAATAGAAATGTCCCTAAATGTCAATTCTAGAGTTGGGAACAGGTGACACTGATTCCAAATTTAGGAGAAACTTAGAAGATAATTTTGAACATATGTATTCTTGAAGATTATTATTTTCTTCTTCTTCGATGAAGATTTTCTAGAGAATTGATACTTTATGATTTCGCTACCTTGTTGATACTAAATCATGTTGATTATATCTATACCACCAAAGAATATGAAAATATCATTGCACAACCTAACCTTTCTAACTTGTATTAAGGAGCCACTATAATATTAAATAGTAAGGGGGAAATAGTCTTTTCTTATACTTTTTAACCGATTCTGACATTGTTAACAGAAAATGGTTGATTGTTACTAACAGAAGACCTATGCGTTATAGTGTCACTGTCATTATCAGAAAATATTGATGGTGATATATACTTTTACTAAAACCTATGTCTCGTAAATAATTTCTCTTATATATAAGGGTCCCTAATTTATTTATTTTCATAATTACTCATTAAATCTCTAATTTTTTCATAATCACCCATCAGGTTCCTGATATTCTAATAACAAAATATATATATTGTATCATGTAATATTGCTATTAGGAAAGTAGTAGAATGGTAATCAGGACGTCCCAATCTCGTTCCGATTATAATTCGAAATGAAAAAATTATCATGTATCCTGATTGATTTTTTTAATCAGAACGAAAAATCATTCTAAATCACGATTAAAATTTTTATTATGAACGATCTGAAACCCATATTATTTAATATGAGATCCTAAATCTCGATCATGATTTGAGATTTTTTGTCCACTCACTTGATGGTCAAGACACACCACTAGTGTAGAGTAGTGCTACTAGGCATGTCTAAGCGAATGATTAATTCTCATTCCCCATTGCTTCATGAAATGGCTACTTGGTGCTCATTACACATATAATAATGTATGCATGGTTTCTAAAGTTTACTCAAATAATCTCCTACGATCATATCCATCAATTTCCTCCATTTAATATTTTACTATTTTTTTTTTTTTTTTTTACATAAAATGTTTGATGTTTTCTTCATCCTTCATTATTTGGTTTCCTAGTTAATATATCATCATACCGTGTTGCAAGTGGGGAGCCAGAATTTCAAATCTATAAAACTAATTATAATTTAAAAGAAGTGTATATGGGTCAAATATTAATTTTCACGTAAAATTCATGATATCATTATATCTCATTAAAAAAAAAGATTTTACAAATGTTGCTAATTTTAGGGGAGCTTAGCCCTTGCGTGCCTCGGTGGAGGTATGTTGTAGTCAATTTGTCCAATATTAACTAATTATGGGCTTATCTGATGGTTTATTATCTCTTGGACACCCTCTCCTTATAAGCTGATTTTTAAGGATGAGTTCTACTCATGCGTTCGTAATAATTTGTATCAGGACCAACATAATGCCTCACAGTTGCAATCGAACATCACATGTGACTGTGGAGTATTGTGAAATGCTATGGTCCACTTATCCTATATTGACTAAGTATAAGCTTAGCCGATGGTTAATCAATTCTTGGTCACCCTCTCCTTCCAAAATCAATTTTTAATGATGAGTTATATACATCAGTTTATAGAATTTGATATCAAAGCCAACAACATACCTCCTAATTGAAATTGTGTAGCACAAGATTCGATGTCTGTATTGCAGTGTTTACAATCGTGTAACACAGAGTTTGATGCCGGTATTGAATTGTTTGATAGGGATTAGGTGGAATAGTACTAAAAACTAGCATGTGTCGGTGCTAGGACTACGGAATGTGATGTACAGTTATGATCCATTTTTCTCATATTGACTAAATATGTGCTTAATTAACTTGTGGCTAATTAATTCTTTAACATTCTATGCTTATAAGTCGATTTTTAAGGATGAGTGTTACCAACAAGTTCTTATTATAACTCTGTGTGTTATATTTTAATTTACCACTTTTTTTTTTTTGTTTTAACTCTCTCCAAATTTATGTTAGAATTACTAAGTTACATAATTAAGATCTTAATTACTTTTAGCTTTTTGTTAGAAGGATGATAATTTAACTACTAAAAAAATATTCCACGTGGCTCAACAATAGACCTGCACTTAAAAATTCGGAGGCATGCGAAATTCCATAATTTTATAATTTGGAACATGTCAGTCCGCATGAAGACCGAGAGATGAATCATTGGTGAATACAGCTACCATATAATTAATTAGTCTCATATGTTATTAGATAATATACCCAACTATCTTATCAATTGTGAAAATGATATTTTAGTCATTTTCGTTTTGAACATATAAATTTTACTTTCTAGTATTTTTTTATTTCATCACTATTAAATTATTTGAATATCCCAAAAATTATCTAGATATAGTAGAAAATTTATTTCAAAATTAGATGAAAAAATGATACAATTATCAAAATATATTTAACGACATGAATTAAAACTTATATTTTTCTAAAATTATAGGGATTAAATCTTGTATTTTTGGAACTGAGTAGCTAAAGTGTTATTATAGTAATTTATAGAATAACTGAGTGTCATTTTTCTTATATAATATTAAAAAAAAAAAAAAAACTATTGTGACGAAAAAACTTGAGATTATGCAACTACGTTAAATTTGGATGAAAAATGGATTGATAAAAAAAAATATATAAATCAATGAAAAGTTTAACGTAGATAATAATTAAAAAAAAAAAAAAACTATTGTGACGAAAAACTTGAGATTATACAACTACCTTAAATTTGGATGAAAAAGATTGATGAATAACAAGTTATGTTTTATGTTAGGATGAAGTTATTTGCACTTTAAAAATTTTCATTATACATATATATTTTAATAAAAAAAATTATATTACTAAAATACTCATTATGTAAATTACTATTAAGTAGAACTTATAATAGATAAATTTATAATATTTCTTTTAGACACTCATTCAACTTTCTTTTATCTTCCAACCCTAATTTTTATTTTTAATTAAAATCTTTACTTTGTTTTGACGATTAATTGTTTCTCATTGGTGACATTTGTGGGATTTTGGACTTTGGATTGTGGAGAGAAAAAAAAAATGTATGTGAATGGATCTTGTAAGTTCCTTTCTTTTTGTTTCATTTGTGTTTATCCTTTTCTTGTTTTTTCTCGTTTAAATCAATTCAATTGGTATTTTTACATTTTTCACTATCAATAATTTCAAGAATTTACACTCAAAAATGTACTTGTACATTTTGACATTATTTGTTGCAGTAGTATTTAACTACCGTTCAATTGTAAATAGAATATTGACCGGCGTAATCACACGCGTATAACGCAAGCCGCACGTATCATTCAAGTAGTATAAAAATATTGATTCCACGAGGACCTAATATCTAGCTATTAATTTTGTGAGGCCAAATGATTACTAGTATCTAACAGATTGATTGATTGACTGGGTGATGACTTTAAACTTAAAAACAAGTAAATAAATTGCGCGAAAGTGGATCGGGGAAAATTCAATTTAAAAAACTATCCAGTGTTGTGATTTTCTTCCAATATCTTTTTAAAGATGAAGTCGTTATTTCATGTTTGTGTAATATGTCGGTTTACTAACCTGGAACATGAAATTATACAAAAGCCTCTGTCGATGATCAGATGCAAATACCCAGTATAATCCAATTGAACCATATGTCTATGTCAACCAAATTACCTGGATTCATTAAGATTAAGTTCCAATTGTGGTTACCCCCGCCCAACAGGTATATGTCTATCCTGTAAGGAAATCTATTAAATGGTTATTTATCCCCAAGGAAGATCGTAGGCTATTAAGTCTAAAGCTGAAACCTAAAATTTCTTTATCAAGTTTATTTTAGATTTACCAGATCAATCTTATTAGTGGAAAGTTAACAAGACGCATTAAGCTTAAGACTTAATAAGTAAACCTTTAAATTACCCAAACTATAAAATAACCCTTTATAAACCGGTGATATTAAAATTCATCACAACCCCAGATAACTAACTTAGTTACGACACATAATTAGGGCTAGTAAAAACATAAAAATAAAATACATAAAGTAAAATGCTAAAAAGTAAATGCGGTAAAGTAAATACTGAAAAGTAAAATTACAATAAAATAAAATGCTAGGGTTAAAGGATCTACTTTTACCACTACTATTTTAGATATCTCCTTTAATATAATATATTAACTTGTGATAACATTACCAACCAGCCATATAGGCGGTAACCTGATTAAGTCAGACCTGCCATAAAGGCGGTATAAATATTTGTCCATAAACCAGCCATATAGGCGGTAAATTACCAACCGACCAACCAAGCGGTATCCTTGCTTAGTCAAATTAAAATCAGTTTATAATTGATTACCAACCGACCAATATAGCGGTATCCTTGTTAAGTCAAATTTTAAGTAGTGAATATATTATAATTAAGGGAGATTAATCTAAATAGCAGTAATAAAAGTTTTACCTTTCACCCTAGCAGGGGGAAGTAACCTCCTCATAGCTGAATAGTAAAAACTGAAAAAGTAAAGAAAGTAAATTACTATTACAGCAAGTAAATAAAAATTAATTACAAAACTGAAATTAAAGAAAACTAGATACAAACTCCTTATTTATTCAGAGAATTACAGAGAGAAAGATACATCTGAAACTGAAATCTCGAGCTGAATTTATAGGCGTCGATAGGCTCTCCGCGTCGCGACGCGCAAGGATCACGCGTCGCGTTCTGATTAGTCTGCCAAGATTCTTATCCGATGACGTGGTATTTTGGATGATTAATTCAATAATTGAGCTTACGTGGCAGTGACGTGGCGATGATGTGGTAATTTCGTGGCAACACGTGGCTATAGTGATTGTCGGCACCGTAGGACTGCGACACGTGACGCGCTGTGATTGGCTGATGATGACGTGGACGCCAAGTGGCAAGTTGACTCGGCATTTGACTCGGTCTTCTGATGACGTGGATGACACATGGCGATGGTGATTGTCGGCATCATAGAATGATGACACGTGGCACAGCGCACGTTAGCATGATCGGCTGTGATGTTGACACGTGGCACGACGCACATTAGCATATTCGGTGCATGTTAGCAAAGTCAAACTTCTCAGATTTTGACACGTATTCCCGGTGCATGTTAGCATGGAGTGGCGCACGTTAGGCGTCACTACGCCGAAGGTTTGCGCTTCGTGATGCGACAAATTACCAAATTACCCTTTTTTCATTTTTTTTCTCTGATTTGGCCCCAGATTGCTTCCAATGCTTTCCAAACTTTATTTATCTACAAAACAATACAAAAACACATCAAAACGTTCACAAAACTCAAGAAACTATACAAAATATTAAGTTAAATGAGTGGGAAATAGTGATATAGTTACCACTCATCACACCCCCAAACCTAACATTTTGCTAGTCATCGAGCAAAACAATAAAATAACATAAACATAAAATTAAACTAAGCCACTTTCGTACGGATCACGATTGCATTTAGCATATGCAACAAGCCTTTAAACCCATAGGTGTCCCTAGTGGACGAGTTGTAGTCTCGTGAGGGTTTACAACAATGATACCCACAAACATTTTACAAAAGTAAAAAGATAGTAAAACTAATGCACACAAAAGCAAAAAGACAAGAGAAAATAGAATAAAGAAGTTAGTGACTAATCAGGTGAAACTTCTACTCTAAGTCATAGTTGTTTTCTTTCTTTCTAAATTACCGAATAAGTAAATTCTCTCCGATTATATTTATCATTCTCCATATACACAACCAACAAAATATTAATCAACTCATTTTTTCCACAACAGTCACAAGTGCAGTTGATAAGAGAGTAATATTTTTGTCCTAAAGTTTTATCAGAATTCACACCTTTTTGCAGCAATTGAATAATTTTTCTGATTTTTTTTGATTTTTTCTTTAATTTTTGATTTTTTTTTATTTATATACAATATCTTCCATCTATGTAGCGAGTGTTGGGTCGGTAAACCAGTTGGCTTTAGGGCACCATGTGTTAAGACACCCCTACAGACTTAATTACTCTCAACTTCAGATATATATATATATATATATATATATATATATATATAATATATGCAAATGATCAGATTTTAATAGGGCCGGGGGTGACAAACACAGTACCAGATCTGGATCCCAGAAATGGTGCTCTGAGTGAAGGAGGGAGAAGAGAATTACAACTGAGGGGAGAGATCCGGTCTCTATGCCTCAGAGGAGTAGTAACAAAATTAAATGACAGAACTGATATAATTATCAGTCTGTAAGCATGCTTTTAAAAATAAAATTGCTTTTAAAAGTAAACATTCACAGCTTTTACATAGGCTTTAAAACGATTGCTTACATATTCTTTGAAGAACAAAGTTAAAGTATAAACTGAGAAAGAGTTCTAAGAAGAGAGAAATTCTTAGAGAGAAAATTGAAACTAATTCTAAAGAAAAAACCGGATGCCTTCTGCTGAAGGTGAATGGGAACTATATACCCAACATCCAACAACTATTTCAAACTACAATTATTACAAATAGTACAATTATTACAAATAGTAAGATGCCTCTGCTTTTCCGTGCTTTTGGATGGCTTTGAATGCTTTCTTCACATGGCTATAGTAAGATGCTTGGCTTTGGATGCTTTCTTCACATGGGTATAGTAAGATGCTTGGCTTTGGATGCTTTTCTTCAAGATTGTCATAAGATGTTCTGCTTTCACGTGGTTTTGTCATCAATTATTTTGAATTGAAACACTGCACAAGGTCCCACCGGTGCCTGTTGTGAGCTTTGGATACCTGATTTTGAAAATTACTTCTCCCACAGCTTTTTTCTCGTGAAGAGAATAGTGAGTGAAGGGGAAGAAAATAATTTTCTTTTGTACAAAGACTTCTTTTTTTTTTTTTTTTTTTTTTTTTTTTTTTTTAATGCTTTAAAGGATAGGATACCGAAACAATCATCTTCGTTATCATCTCCAAGAGAAATAAAAGGCTGTGGCTCCCCACCACTTGAAGAGCTGGCAGCAGAAGATGCTGGTCTCGAGGCAAGAAGTTGTTGCATAACTTGAAAATATTCATCTTCAGACTTGGCACCTGCAAGGAGAGATTGGGCCATAGATTTCTGAGAGAGAAACGTGCTTTGGGCTTTAACAACTTCAATATTGGATTTAATATGGCCTTTAGCACAGAGCCATTGCTGGACCATGTTTTGTGTCAGCTTTGACTCTTCGTCAAATTTGGACCACCATTTAACTTTGAAGGTTCTTTGGAGAAGCAATGGGTTTCTTGGGTGTAGAATTGAAGACTCCACATCCATACCCAAGGTAAGAAAAAATTTGTACAGAAACAAAGAAAAGGGGGGAATCTTTTCTCTGAAGCTGAGGGAACATAGTGGGCTTTGAAAAGGTTTAGGCAGGATTTTGCATTGGGGGTTAATATTTCTGGGCTTGGTCCATAATAGTTCCACCAGTGTTGGAACCAGTTTGGAAGGCTTTCTACGGTTATTTTGGAATTAAAGAAAAATAACCATGAATGGCTTTTCTTAGGGTTTTGGATTAGAAAGGTATTAAACCAAGCTTGCTGGTAATCCCAATATGAGTAAGATAAGCAATGGTTTAATCTATTTTGGAAATTTGCAGGGAAAACTTTAGGGTTATGAAGGGGTTCTCCCCATTGTTTTGGAGAAATGACTTTAAGGATAGTGGCCGTAGAATAGGCCGGCTCAGAATGAACATCAGAAAGGAAAAAATGTTTGAATTTTACAGATTCCGTCAATTCAAGAATGTCTTGATAAAAGGATTGGGGTTTTGAAAAATCCCAAGGTTTGAAAAACCAACCCTTTGGAAAAAACTTTGAAAGGGTAATAAATGGATCAGGACTATAAAACCCATCTTCAATACTCAAAATATTTTGGTGATAGGTTTTATTATACCAATCCGATTTTTGTGAAGGCTTTTGAGAAATAAAATGGGAAGTTGAACTTCCAGATAAAACAACTTCTTTTTGTGATTTTGGAAAAGTAATTTCTTTGGAAGAAGATTTTTGAATGTCTTGACTTTTTGAAAAACTTTGTAAAGCAAGTAGAAGTTCAGGGGATTTGGAAATGGATTCAATCCATTCATTTACCTGATCTTGAGAAGTAATTGCTTTAGATGAAGATTCTTCATCTTCTTGGATTGTGTCAACCCAAGATTTTATAGGAATGCCTGAGGCTAACTTTGGAATGGGAGGAGGAGAATGGGATTCTTTGTAAAGGCTTTGGACAGAGGGCTCAATAAGCTTGGCTTTGCCAGTGTCTCTTTTCTTGGGCGGCATTATCTGTTTTGGAGAAATTCTCTGGTTAGAAAATCTGGAACAGAATTTCTATCTCCTTTAATAAATTCAATTTCAAAATCAAAAACACTCAAAATTGCTTGCCATCTTGCAAAAATTTGTTTAGATGCAATGTTTTGAACATCCTTTTCTAAAACATGTTTTGCAGCTTTACAATCAATCCTTAGCAAAAATTTTTGATTTAGTAAATCACTTTGAAATTTAGATATGCAAAGAACAATAGATAAAATTTCTTTTTTAATAGTAGAATAATTTTTCTGACAATCATTCCAATGGGCAGAAACATATTGAACTATTTGTTCTTTACCGTTCTCAACTTGTTTTAGAATACCACCATACCCTAAGTCAGACGCATCAGTTTCAACAACCTTTGGTAAACTAGGGTTAGCTAAAAATAGACAGGGGATTTCTTTAACGGTATCTTTTATTAATCTAATAGCTTTAGTGTGTTCATTAGTCCAGGGGACAGGAACCTTTTTTAACCTATCATGTAAAGGTTTTGCAATCCTATTGATATTAGGACAAAAATCTAGAACATAATTTAAGCTTCCTAAAAATCTTTGGAGTTGTGTTTTATCAAGGATTTTATCAGGGAATTTATCAGTAAAGGCTAGGGATCTTTCAATAGGTGTAATTGTTCCTTTGGAAATGTAATGTCCTAGGAATCTAATTTTAGTTTGAAACAAAGAAATCTTTGTACTAGAAACGGCTAGGCCAGCTTTCCTAGTGGCAAAATAAAAAGTCTTTAAGTGTTTGAAATGCTGATCAATGTCTTTTGAGAAGATTAACACATCGTCAATATAAACTATGCAAAATTCGGAGTAAGGATTATAAATGTCATTCATAATCCTTTGAAATTCAGAAGGTGCATTCTTTAAACCAAACGGCATCACTGTCCATTCAAATTGTCCAAAAGGAACAGTGAAAGCAGTTTTATAACGGTCTTTAGGATGGATTTGAATTTGCCAAAAACCAGACTTCATATCAAATTTTGAAAATATGAAAGCAGAGTGGAGTTTTTGAAGCAAATCTTTCTTGTTAGGTATGGGATACCTAATCCATTTTAGGGCTTTATTTAAAGGTTTGTAATTTATAACCAGTCTAGGTGTTCCTCTTTCTATCTCAGAATTTTTATTTACATAGAAAGCAGCGCAGGACCAAGGAGACCTTGATTTGACAATTAAACCTTTAGATTCTAAGTCCTCGATCTCTTTTCTACAATGTTTTTCTAAGTCCATATTCATTTGAATAGGTCTAGCTTTGGTAGGAATTTGCTTTTCATCAAAAGAGGATTCATAAGGAATATCTATCAAATGTTGCTTTCTACTCCAAAAGGCAGAAGGTAGATCAGCACATATTTCTTTTTCAATTAAAACTTTGAAATCATTAATCTTTTGTTTTATCAAACCAGTTTGTAGTTGTTTTTCAAGTCTTTCAATATTTAAATCTTTTTTTAAATGAAGTAAGTCATTTATTTTTTTTCTTTAGCAAAACACTAATATGGTTCTGGTAAACAGAACAAGCTTTTAGAATATTCAAATTTCTTGTTTTAGGTTTTTCAATGAAAGAAAATTTTAATTTTTATCTTTTGCTTTAAAGGTTATGCCGTTATAAGTAACGGTGTAAGGAGTAATGAGGTTTATGAATGGAGTTCCAAGAATAACAGCATGATGTATATCATTTGTTAAAAGAAAGGAAGTTTTAAATTCAAAACCATCATTAGGAATTGAAGCATCAACTTTGGAAGAAATTACTAGTTTCGAATTATTTGCTGCAGAAAGTTTTTCATTTGTTTCTTATGAAATTCTTTAGGAATAATAATCTCTTTGATACAATTTAGATCAGCACCTGTGTCAAATAAGGCTACGTGTCAATTTGGAAATCAGGTGAAAGGATAAGGGTAATCCAGATTAGGTATTTTCTTGTTGTTACTTGCTTTAGAACAAAAAGAAAATCATTTGGAAGAGACTCAATATTCTCAAGCTTTTGGTTTTCAGATTCATCATTATCAGAATCTGAACTTTTTTCAGAATTATCAACTAATTGACTTTTAAGAAGGAGCTGGATTGTTTCAGAATCATTTCTGTTTTTCTTTTAAATCTTTTTTTATTTCAATTTTATTTCTTGGATTTCTTTTTGAAGGTCTTGCAAATTTGGTGTGTCTTTTTTGTTCTTCTTCTTACTTAGGATTTGTGTAAGATCATAAGTATTTTGTTTCAAAACAGGAGTTTTAGAAGATTCTCCTTTGTCAAAAGTCTTTAGGAGTTTGTCAAGATATTCTTTTTGTAAGTCAGGATTAGAAATGTGTTTTACAATTTCAAGAAAAGTTTCTTGATCTTTAGTCAAAACATTAAGTTTCTTATTCTTTAAATAGGAATCTGTATCAGAATCACTATTGCTATGACTAGAAGTATCTGAATCAACTAACTCATCACTTGTAAAGGTTCAGAATTGCCAGTTACAGAAGATTCTGATTCAGAAGACTCAATAAACAGATTTGTAATTTTAGAAAGAATTTCTTCACTGAGATTTAATTCATGAAGTTTTTTGTTCATCCTACAATATTTTGCAGTATGTCCTTTCTTTCCACATTTGTAACAAGTAGCTTCTTTATAATTGAAAGGGGCTTTAGATTTTGAAGTGTGAGTTTTCTATAGGATTTCTTATAAGGCTTGGAAGGTTTTTTATAGAAATTTTCTTTAGAAGTAGGAAAAGATTTTCTAAATCTTTTAGAACTGTAATTTCTTTTATAAGGCTTTGAAGAACATTTTCCTTCACAATCTTTAGAGGTACTTGCTTTGAAAGGATCATAGTTAAACTGTTTGCGCAAAACTACCTAGTTCTTGCTTAGATTTTCTAAGTTCCCATTTTAGGCGTTTCTGTAATTTCAAGTCTTGGCATATCTTTAATCCTTCCTTATTAATAAAACTAACTAATTCACCATAGGTAAGTCTTTCATAAGGGATTCGATTGTCATGGAGGGCTTTAATAGAATTCCTAACTTTTTCACCTAAAAGGGTAGGTAAACCAGCAAGGAATTTTTCTTTCCAAGTTATATTATTTGCGTCATCTCTTAAAAAGAGTCTTGTAAAGAAAGTGGTTTTATAGCTTTGGAAGTCACTAAGTTTTCTACATCTAAGATTATGTAGTAACTCAGCATTTTTATCTCGTAAGTGAGATGGGTCACCTATGAAATGGAGGGAAATGGTTAAAATTAAGGTTGCAACGCAAGCATTGAATCGGACTGTTGTATTCATCCAGAATAGGAACATTGTCTTCATCTGTTTGAATAGCATCCAAGATGTCAAGTTGTTGACTTTTGGTGAGAAGATGATCCCACCAACCTTTAAGTTGACCGGTAAAACCAGCAATAAGAATCTCTGTAATCGCTTTATCAGAGGTTCCTGTTTGGGTTTTGTAAGCATTAGCTGCCATGGTCATTTGTTGTAATAGGCTAAGAATGTTATATTCAGACATTCCATCTATATTCCATTCATAGACAGAAGATGCATTAAACCGGGATTGGCTTATTGCACTAGGCCTACTATCAACAGCTATATCTGGAGGAGAATAAGAAGTAGCTGGAAGAGCTAATTCCCAATGAACTTTATTGACTTTGGAGACAGGTTTGGAATTTTCTTGGAAGGCTTCTATGTCTGAAGAAGCTATGGAAGAATTATCTAGGTCTAGAACTCCAATTCTACTACTAGATTGGGGGGTATCTAAGGCAATATCTACTTTCTTTTTTGAAGAGGAAGAAGATGTTTCTATCCTATCTAATTGTTCTTTAATAGCTTTAACAAAATCAGATTTTGATTCATTGACTATCTTTTGGCTTTCTCTAGAAATCTGAAATGGTTCAAAGATGGGCTTTTTAAGTTTCTTGTCTTCATTAGGTTTTATAGTAGTTTTTAATGAAGGAACAGTAACAGTGGATTGTTGGATTTGACTTTCTATCCTGTTTAACTGTTTTCCAATTGTATTCAGATTAGTATTACAGAAATTATTCTGTTGGATAATACTATCTAAGTCTTTATCAGTATCATTAGGTCTATGAATCTTTAATGGTGAGGCTTTAATCTGGATTGAGGGTTCACCATGGTCTACGGTTATATTTCTTAATGGAGGATGTTCAGATTCAATTGTTCTGTCACTATCAGAAAGATTCCATTGAGGTGTTTTCTTTCTAACAGTAATGGGATTTGATTCTTTAAAAGGGTAAGAAATGTCATTTTCAGAAGCATACATCTCAAACCAATCAAAAAATGTGATGTGTACTTTATGTAGTTCTATAAATTCATAATATGATTTTTGAATTGTTGTCTTTGGTTTAAGAAATGTTTGAAAAACCAAAGTCTTTTTTCTTTATTTAGATCAGAATAAAAATCGTCATGCAAAGAGGATTTATTTATTTGAAATCTTTGTGTAGGACATTTATAATATTTTCTGTGACAGCAGAAAATGTAGGAGATGTAGGAGGAGAATCAGCTTTAGTTTGTTCATGTTGACTACTAGTATATATAGGATGAGGGATATTAGTAGTATAATCAACAGAACGTATGGAGGAGCTTGGTATATCTGAAGTAGAGAATCTAGGTTGTAGATTTATAACTGACGGAACTTTAGAGAATTTTCTTTCTAAGGAAGAAATACTGGACATAGAGTCCCTATCACTGAATCTAGATGAAGTACTTCTTTTAAAAGACAGTTTGACTTTTCCATCAGAATACTGGGTCACATTTTGTAACTCTGTATTAGGCTCAAGTTGCTTTGGAATTACTGGTTCAGAAGCTCCTTCTAAAATCCATTCATCTGGAAGATTGATATCTTTCCATTGGATAGGTCTGGGGATAACCATGTTAGATTTGGACAGATCAGTCTGTAAGAGAAGAGTTTCATCTCTTTTTGACTGGATCTTATGTTGCGTGTTGAACGCAGAATGCATAGCTTTGTAGGAAATTTTGTAAATTAAGGCAACAGGGATTGATCCTTCAAACATATGGTAGTTATGGGTTTTAATTTGAAGAACCATGCTTTTTAGAATATTTTTATCTTGTAAAGAGATTGTGATGTTTGGGTAACAATCGAAAGAAATCGGTCCTTTACAGAGACTTGATTCAATACTACTAAGTAAAGAATCATCAAAAGTGATGAATCTTCCATCTCTTAAAACGGCTAAGATAGAAGTATCTAAGCCTTCTTTTGTAAGGGGCTTTATTCCAACTTGGATAAGACCAACATGCACATAATTAAATTTCTTTTCTTTTAAATGTTTTATAGCACTTTCAGAAAATAAATTTATTGTTTCAAAAGGTTTTGTAAGGGTAATATCACGTTCTTCAGTCTTTATAACATAGTCTGTTTTAAGAAAATCAAGTCTTTTTTTTTGTAAATTACGTCTTTTGAGATTTTTGGTAATTTCCAGCAGTCAATAGCTTTATTAAAATCTTCAATAATGAGATCTTCAGAGTTCACTATATTTTTTGAATCACTAGTCCTTTCAGTAGAAGAGCTAGAGAGAGAGGATGTTCTACAGAATAGAGACTCCATGAGGAACTATCCTATACTGTTACTATGAGATTTGCCTACAGGTATGGGTTTACTGCCCTAAACGGAATTCTATCCTTCGGGGCTTACAACCAGTAAGAAATTCAGCAAACACACAGAAAAAGTCTAAAAATAATAACAGATGAACTATTTAAAACAATAATACATCCAACCACACCTAGTATATATATAATATATTATATATATATATATATATTATATATATATATATATATATTGCAACATCCTTGATCCATGTAGCGAGCTTTGGGCCAGTGACTCCCAAACCAGTTGGCTTTAGGGCACTATGTGTTAAAACACATTTTCAGACTTAATTACTCGGATCTCATATGCGTTTTTTTTACCCCATCGCTTCTCATAGATGCTTCCTCCAATTAAACTAGAGCACTGAATATTACAAACTTTTTACTTATAGCTCATGTCTATATGTTACCATACATGTTGATAATACCTGTCAACTGAGCATATGAAGATCCATTTTAGTCAGTATTATGGAGAATTCACAAATTAAATAATTTAAAAGGAAATAAAAAAATTAAATTGTTCCGAAATAGGTTTGAGATACGTCTCAGGAGTGGAAACTCCTTACACAGCTATCTCTTACCAATTTCACCCGATTAATCAAATTAAAAACACAAAAACACAAAATATTTTTTGTTTTTTTGTAAAAATTTTCAATTTTTTTTGTATTTTTCGAAAAAAATTTGGACTAAAAACAAGATACTAATCAACTATTCTCCACCCCCAAACCTAAATGATACATTGTCCCCAATGTCTTAAATAGTAGAAGAAGAGTTTAGAAGATAATACCTGGTTAGCTGAAATTCTACATCTAAATGGGAAATTTAAAGGTTAAGATCCAGATTTATCCGACGCTTCTTACCACAATCATCATCAGACCATTTTATCTTGGAAATGATAGGGTCAATTTGTGGTTCATAGGCTAAGATTTGGTCAGTTAAATCCTGAGCAGTTCTGGCAGTGAAGAGGAGTTCTTTTAAAGGTTTTAACACGAACCCATTTCTCCGGACATCATCAAGAAATACACAAAGAAAATCATAAAATCCATCTACGTTGAACAATCCAATTGGTTTCTGGTGTATGTTCAAGTTCGCCCAAGATAGCACTGTAAAAACCTCCTCCAACGTACCCAAACCACCTGGCAAAGTAATAAAAGCATCAGCACGGTTAATCATTTCCACCAGTAGTTCAGACATACCTGGCACAATCAGTTCTTCTCCATTTGATGATCCTATAAGATCTGCCTCTGCCAAGGGTTTTGGGATGATTCCCAGAACTTGATTGCCTCCATCTTGTACGGCCTTTGAAACGATCCTCATTAGTCCAAGACTGTCTCCGCCATATACTAGGTGCATATTCTTCTCAGCTATGACTCGTCCCAATTCATGTACTGTTGTTACGTATTGTGGCTTAGTACCAACACTAGTACCGCAAAACACACAGATGTTTTCAACTCGTCTTCTTGAAGTGGCTTCCATTTTTATCTGGATGCCTTGAAAAATGCAATGATGAATTGAATTTATAACACCTGAAAGAATGAGTAAAAATAATAGCACTAGTACCTGCCAAATGACAATTATTAGTTAAATAGTAAAATAAATCGTGATAGTCAAAAAGGTCTGGATCTTGTCGGAGAAAATAAAATAAAAAATCACAATTATTAGGAAAAGACAGAGAAATATAATATTTACAAGAAAATAAGCGGCTTGAATGACGTCTATGCTTCAAGGACAAGCTTCCCATCCAATTTTCTTATAAATTGGCAAATATGGTCTTTTTGAATCAGATTCCCGAGACTTAACTGTTATCTTTCGTTTTGGAATTGTGTATATAACACGCGAATTTCGTGATACACATATCCACTGGGATGCGTCTCAAGAGTTTTAGATATTCCATCCAAAGACTCCTTACTCAAGCCATCCCTAATGAAATTAATCTTATCTTCACGGTTATCAGACACCATTCCTAAAGAACGACAACAAATATCACAAAATATACGAGCACATTTATAACATACACTCATTCTTTTAGCTCTTCTCTTTTTAGCATATGTGCTTCTTCCTAAACCAGACATATGTGAAATAAAAGAGTCATAAGACTCACCTGCCAGTCGGACCCGTGCTTCAATAATCCAATGAATGTCAGTTGGAATACCTTTGATCATCAGTAGTCTCATCCATTCTAAGTGAGCTTTGTAGACTTTCATCAGAGATTTTTGAGGGAGAGAAGGGAATTGCTTGTGAAGATTTGTGAGAGCTTCTTCCATCGTGAAATGACTTTACCTGCAAAAATTAAACATACAAAAATAAAACACACCAGATCATAATATATACACAAATTGCACGGGTTTCCTTTCTGCGAGCGCTAAGTTTAACGTCATCATCTAGACATGACTTCTCGAACGTTAGGCTGGATCTGAAAGTGTGACACTTTCTTTTTGTCGCTCAAATGATTCTCCCCAGTAGTGCTTGACACGCTGACTGTTAACCTTGAATGTTTCATTGGTGTTGGGATCCAGTAACTCAACAGCTCCATATGGTAAAACCTGAGTGATCACAAATGGACCTAACCACCTTGATTTCAACTTTCCAAGGAAAAGTTTCAACCGTGAATTGTACAACAACACTTGCTGCCTTGGTTCCAATTGTCTGCTCATTATTTTTCAGTCATGCCATTTCTTGGTCTTTTCTTTGTATAATATGGCATTCTCATAAGCCTGTAGGCGAAATTCCTCCAATTTATTGAGTATGTGAAGTATTTTCTCTCATACAGCTTGAGGATCAAGATTCAACTTTTTCAGTGCCAAGTACGCCTTGTGTTCAAGCTCAACTGGCAGATGGCATGCTTTCTCAAACACCATACGATATGGGGACATACCAATAGGTGTCTTGTAATTTTTCCGGTAGGCCCATAATGCGTCATCATGTTTTGAAGACTAGTCTCTCCTTGTTGATCCGATGGTTCTTTCCAAGATTCTTTTGATCTCTCTGTTTGAAACTTCAACCTTTCCATTTGACTAAGGGTGGTAGGCAGTGGTAACTTTATGAGTAACTCCGTATTTGGATATGAGCGCATCAAAATATTTGTTGCAGAAATGTGTGCCACCATCACTGATAATAGCCCGAGGTATTCCAAAGCGAGTGAAAATATTCTTTTTAAGGAATTTGATCACCACTTTTGAATCATTTGATGGCAGTGTGATTACTTCAACCCATTTGGAGACGTAGTTCATAGCAACCAATATGTATAGGTTTCCGAACGATTGCACAAAGGGTCCTATAAAATCAATACCCCACACATCGAATATCTCCACTTCCAGAATATTTTACAGAGATCCTTCATTTCTCTTTGAAATATTTCTTGTTCTCTTGCACCTGTCACATTGAAGAGAAAACAAGTAAGCATCTTTAAAAAGAGTGGGCTAGAACAAACCTGATTGTAGGACTTTGGCTGCAGTTTTATTTCCGTTGAAGTGTCCGTCATATGGTGATGAATGACAATGTTGAACAACATTGTTGACCTCCTCCTGTGGAACATACCGTCTCAATAATTGATTAGCACAATGTTTGAACAGGTACGGCTCATCCCAAACATAGTGCTTGACTTCTTTGAAGAACTTCTTTCATTACTGAGTTGTCCATTCCAACGGCCATTTTCCTGATACAATGAAGTTGACATAGTCAGCATACCAAGGGGCATCCTGCTGTTTCATGGAAAACAACTGTTCATCTGGAAAAGTTTCTTTGATTGACAGTTCTTTGCCAGCTATTTCTCCATTCTCGAGCCTCGATAAATAATCTACCACCTGATTTTCTGTCCCTTTTTTGTCTCGAATCTCCACGTCAAATTCTTACAGAAGAAGTATCCAACGGATCAATCTGGGTTTGGCATCTTTCTTCACGATTAGATATTTGATTTCTGAACGATCTGTGTAGACCACTACTTTGGGACCCAGCAGATAAGAGTGGAATTTGTCAAAAGCGAACACAAGTGCAAGCAATTCCTTTTCAGTGGTTGTGTAGTTGAGTTAAGCTTCATTCAGAGTTCAGCTGGAGTAGTAAATGGTGTGGAAATTTTTTGCTTTGCATTATCCCAAAACTGCACCTACAGCAAAATCACTAGCATCGCACATCACCTCGAATGGAAGGGTCCAGTCTGGTGCTACAATGATGGGAGTAGAAACCAGCTTCTGTTTTAAGATCTCAAAAGCTTCATGGCATTCTTTGGTGAAGTTGAAAGGAATATCCTTCTCCAGAAGATTGCAAAGAGGTTTTGCAGTTTTGGAAAAGTCTTTGATAAATCTCCTGTAAAAACCAGCATGTCTGAGAAAGCTCCGAATCCCTTTGACTGATGTCGGCGGGGGTAATTTTTCAATTGTTTCAATCTTTGCTTTGTCTACCTCGATTCCCTTTTGTGAGATCCGGTGTCCAAGAACAATGCCTTCATGCACCATGAAGTGGCATTTCTCCCAATTGAGTACCAGGTTTGTATCTTCGCACCTTTGTAACAGCTGTTCCAGATTTTGCAAGCAGTGGTCAAAAGAGTCTCCAAACACAGAAAAATCATCCATGAATACCTTCATACTCTGCTCCAGCATAACTGAGAAAATGGCCATCATGCAACGTTGAAAAATGGCAGGGGCATTACATAATCCAAATGGCATCCTGCGGAAAGTAAAAGTACCATAGGGACATGTAAATTTGGTTTTCTTATGATCTTCTGGGGCGATATCAATCTGATTTTACCCTGAATATCCGTCCAGAAAGTAATAGAACTCATGTCCCGCCAGTCTGTCTAGCATCTGATCAATGAATGGCAGCGAAAAATGGTATTTCCTTGTTGATTTGTTCAGCTTCCGGTAGTCCATACAAACTCTCCATCCAGTCACAGTTCTTGTTGGAATCAGCTCGTTCTTTTCATTTGTGACTACAATTATTCCTCTTTTCTTTGGTATACACTACATATGACTCACCCAAGTGCTGTCTAAGATGGGGTAAATGATGCTAGCATCCAACCATTTGATGATTTCTTTCTTCACAACTTACTTCATGATTGGATTGAGTCCCCGTTGATGCTCCACTGTGGGTTCGTACTCATCATTCATTAGAATCTTGTACATGTAAAATGATGGACTAATGCCTCGAATTTCTGCTATAGTCTAGCCAATGGCTCTTTTGTGCTCTCGTAACACTCTCAGCAACTTTTCTTAATGCTCCAATGTTAGTGAAGAAGAAATAATAACAGGTACTTCAGAAGAGTTTCCAAGAAATACGAACCTGAGATGGCTCGGAAGTAACTTCAGCTCCAGCTGTGGTGGTTCTTCAATTGAGGGCTTGACTCGATCTTTCTTTGGAGTTCCAAACTTTCAATTGGTGGTGTTGATTTGAAACGAAATGGCTTGTCAAAATATTTGATATATTCCATAATTTCAACATCTAGCTCGCTGTCAGTCATGTTGGTGATGCAAGCTTCAAGTTTGTCCGTGGAAATTGTATCAGTATCTTGGATGAGACTATCAATAATATCAATTCTGAAACATTCTTCTTCATTTTCTTCACTCGGGAATTTCACGGCTTTGAAAACATTGAAGGTAACTTCTTGGTCCTGAACTTTCATGGTTAGTTCTCTTTTTTGTACATCAATCACAATTTGACCTGTAGCCAAGAATGGTCTCCCAAAGATGATCGACACGTCTTTGTCTTCCTCCATGTCTAGGATAATGAAATCTGCTGGGAGAATGAGTTTGTCAATTTTGACCAACACATCTTCAACGACACCTCTTGGAAATGCGAGTGTTCTATTAACAAGTTGCAGCGAGACTGGGGTGGGCATTGCTTCTCCAATTTGTAGTTTCCTGTAAATAGAAAAATGCATCAAATTAACACTTGCACCTAAGTCACATAAAGCCTTACCGATATAATGTTCTCCAATGGTGCATGGGACAGTGAAACTGCCAGGATCTTTCAACTTCGGGGGAAGTTTCCTCTGAATGATGGCATTGCATTCTTCCATCAATGCTACTGTCTCGTAATCTCCCAATCTCCATTTTCGTGAAAGAATATCTTTCATGAATTTGACATAGCTGTGCATTTCTTGTAAGGCTTCTGCGAATGGAATGTTGATATGCAGCTTTTTGAACACCTCCAAGAATCGAGCAAATTGCTTGTCCAGCTTGTTTTTCTGAAGTCGCTGTGGAAAATGTGGAGGTGGAGTGATTTGATCTTTTTCCTTTGCTTATTTTTCCTCCATCTGTGGAACTGCATCTTTTGGAACTTCTTCAATGAATGCCTTGATTCCAACATCTTTGTTGATCTCAGTACCACTTTTCAAAGTAATGGCTTGACATTGCTCATTCCCTCGGTTCCTTGGATTTGGTTCTGTGTTGCTAGGAAGATTTCTTGGCGGTCTGTAACTCTGGGCATTGGCCAGTTGTCCAATTTGATTCTCCAGTGTTTTGATAGAGGCAGATTAGCTCTGAAATATAGCATCATATTTTTTTAACTGAGTCAGCACTTCCGCTATTTCTGGTTCATTTGCATGCTCTTGTCCCTTATTCTGTTGCTGTTGGAATCCAGGTGGTGGATAATTCTTTTGCCCTGAATTATTACTCCATGAGAAATTGGGATGATTCCTCCACCCTGGTTTGTAGGTGTTGGAATATGGATTGTTCCCCTATCTGCTGAAATTATTGACAAAATTCACCGTTTCTTCAAGTTGGTTTGGTTCCGGTGCTCCTCCATATGGTGAACTTGTGGATCCAGTGGTAAGAGTCTCCATGAATTTGCATATCTGATCCAGCTTGGCGTTGACTGATGTATTGGCTCCAACTTCATAAATTCATGTAATTCTTTGGATCATGCTCCTTTCTGTTAGCCATAAGGAATTATTATTGGCCATTTCTTCGATTAGGTCCCAGGCTTGATCTTCTTCTTTTGCCATCAAAGCTCCTCCAGCAGCAGCATCAATTGTGGTTATCATCAGTCCAGAAAGTCCATTATAGAAGGTTTGGACTTGAAGCCATTTTGGAATCTCATGATGAGGACATTTCCGGAGCAAATCTTTGTACCTTTCCCAAGCTTCGTAGAGAGTTTTCGAGTCTTGTTGTACAAAGGATGTAATGTCATTCCTCAGCTTTCCAGTTCTGGCTGGTGGAAAATACTTTGCAAGAAATTTGGTGGCTAGAGTGTTCCAAGTTGTGATGGAACCTGCTGGTAGTGAATGTAGCCAAGCTTTAGCTCTGTCTTTCAAGGAGTATGGAGAACCGTGCAGTCTCATTGCTTCTTCAACTTATCGGTTGTAATTGAAAGTGCCGCAAACTTCCAGGAAGTTTCTGATGTGGGTATTAGGATCTTTAGTTGCTTTCCCCCCAAACAGCACTGACTGCTGAATCATCTGAATGCATGTTTTGATGTCACATGCATTTACTGGTAAATGAGGAAGTACAATACAAGAAATGAAGTCGTCAACCACTGGAATGGTTCTGTCTCGAATGGGTATTGGTGGTGCAACTTCCAAAGGTTCAGGTTCCATGTTGACTAAAGCTTCTTGGCCTTCTCGTTTTTCCCTTCTCAACTGTTTGATGGTTCTTTCAATTTCTGGGTCAAGCGGTCGGAGTTCAAAGCTTCTGGTTCGTCTCATGTAGTTTCTGAGAACCTGAAACACAAGAAAACAAAAACAATAAGTAAAAAGAAATTAGATACAAGTAAATATATCTAACCTCAAAACTAATAGTGAAAGATAAATAAGTCCCCGGCAACGGCGCCAAAAACTTGACCGGCGTAATCACACGCGTATAACGCAAGCGCACGTATCGTTCAAGTAGTATAAAAAGTATCGATCCCATGAGGACTTAATACCTAGCTATTAATTTTGTGAGGCCAAATAATTACTAGTATCTAACAGATTGATTAATTGACTGTGTGATGACTTTAAACTTAAGAACAAGTAAATAAAATTGCACGAAAGTAGGTTGAGGAAAATTCAAATTTATAAAACTATACATGGTTGTGATTTCTTCCAATATCTTTTTAAATCTGAAGTGGTTATTTTATGTTTGTGTAATATGTCGGTTTACTAACCTGGAACATGAAATTATGCAAAAGCCTCTGTCGATGGTCAGATGTAAATACCCAGTATAATCCAATTGAACCATATGTCTATGTCAACCAAATTACCTGGATTCATTAAGATTAAGTTCCAATTATGGTTACCCCCACCCGACAGGTATATGTCTATCCTGTAAGGAAATCTATTAAAGGGTTATCTATCCTCAAGGAAGATCGTAGGCTATTAAGTCTAAGGCTGAAACCTAAAATTCATTTGTAAAGTTTATTTTAGATTTACCAGATCAATCTTATTAGTGACCAGTTAACAAGAAGTATTAAGCTTAAGACTTAATAAGTAAACCTTTAAATTACCCAAACTATAAAATAACCCTTATAAATCGGTGATATTAAAATTCATCACAACCCCAGATAACTAACTTAGTTACGACACGTAACTAGGGCTAGTAAAAACTTAAAAATAAAAGACATAAAGTAAAATTGAAAAGTAAATGCGGTAAAGTTATGAGGTAAAGTAAATATGAAAAGTAAATTACAATAAAATAAAATTCTAGGGTTAAAGGATCTACTTCTACCACTACTATTTTAGATATCTCCCTTAATATAATATATTAACTTGTGATAACATTACCAACAAGCCATATAGGCGGTAACCTGATTAAGTCAAATAAGTCTGACCTGCCATAAAGGCATTATCAATATTTGTCCATAAACCAGCCATTTAGGCGGTAAATTACCAACCGACCAACCAGGCGGTATCCTTGCTTAGTCAAATTAAACCAGTTTATAATTGATTACCAACCGACCATTATAGCGGTATCCTTGTTAAGTCAAATTTTAAGTAGTGAATATATTATAATTAAGGGAGATTAATCTAAATAGCAGTAATAAAAGTTTTACCTTTCACCCTAGCAGGGGGAAGTTACCTCCTCATTGCTGAATAGTAAAAACTGAAAAAGTAAAGAGAGTAAATTACTATTACATAAAGTAAATAAAATTAATTACAAAACTGAAATTAAAAGAAAACTATATACAAACTACTTATTTATTCAGAGAATTACAGAGAGGAATGTACATATGAAACTGAAATCTCGAGCTGAATTTATAGGCGTCGATAGGCTCTCCGCGTCGCGACGCGCAAGGATAACGTGTCGTGACACGACACGTGTCACGTTCTGATTAGTCCGCCGAGATTTTTATCCGATGACGTGATATTTTGGGTGATTAATTCAATAATTGAGCTGACGTGGCAGTGACGTGGCGATGATGTGGCAATGATGTGGCGACACATGGCGATAGTGATTGTCGGTACCGTAGGATTGCGACATGTGACGCGTTGTGATTGGCTGATGATGACGTGGATGCCAAGTGGCAAGCAGACTCGACATTTGACTCGGTCTTCTGATGACATGGCGATGACGTGGATGACATATGGCGATGGCGATTGTCGGCACCATAGGATGATGGCATGTGGCACGGCGCACGTAAGCATGATCGGCTGTGATGTTGACAAGTGGCACGTCGCATGTTAGCAGATTCGGCGCATGTTAGAAAAGTCAAACTTCTCAGATTCTGACACGTGTCCCCGGTGAATGTTAGCATGGATCTACGAACGTTAGACGTCGCGACACCGAAGGTTTGCGCATCGCGACGCGCCAAATTACCAAATTGCCCCTTTTTTCTTTTTTCTTTGATTTGGCCACAGATTGCTTCCAATGCTTTCCAAACTTTTTTTATCTACAAAACAACATAAAAACACATCAAAACGTTCACAAAACTCAAGAAACTATACAAAATATTAAGTTAAATGAGTGGAAAATAGTGATATAGTTACCACTCATCAAATATATATATATATATATATAATTTAGCCAACCATAATAGCTTAAGTTAAATTCTTATTAGGAAAACTGTATGTGAATGCAAAAAAAAAAAAAAAAAGGTTTGAGGAAGAGAACAAATATATTAAAAGAAAAATTAGGAGAGAGATAGAGAGAAAAAAATAAGTTGTTAAGCCTATTTAATATTTTTATGAGTGTGTAGAGTAAAATGACTTAATTAATTTAAATGAGGATAATTTTATAATATTAAAGAGTGTATAAAACAAAAGTCAAAATTTTAAATTTATTATATGGATATATATATATAATAATAGTGTTCAAAAAAGAATTTTAAAGTGAAAATAAATTTATCCTTTAAAAAAAAAATTTTAAGTGCAAATAAATTCATCCTTTATGTTATTACATTGTTCTTAATAAGTAAAACTGAAATAATAAATAACAAGAAGAAATTTGCCACATCCTTTTTAATGGTAAGAAATAAATAAATATTATAAGGTTGGAAAAAATTCATTAACTTTATTCATACATTTTTTCTCTTCAATGATAAATTAAAAAGTTGTAGGCACGGTCGGTATCATTTTTTAATTTCGTTTTCTGTTTTTTGAAACAGAAAACACAAAATACGTGTTCGCTAGTGAATTTTGAAAAATATTTTATTCATTCTCTACTCTTAACAAAGAAAACACGAAAACAACTTTTAGTTATTTCCATTATTTTCCTATAATAAATCCTTCAACTTTTATAATAATAATAATTAACAATAATAATATTGTTACTATTTTAAAATAACAATTAATAAATTAATTATTATTATTATAATAATTAAATATTAAATATTAATATAATAATTAACATAATAGCAATGTATATCTAATATTAAATTAATTTTTGGTTTTGGCTTGTAGATGCTCAAAGTGTTGAGTATGCATGGCAACGGGCCGGGCTCGGGCCGAGCTTTTGCGCTTTTAAAAGCATGGGCCCGGCAAAAGCCCAAGTTTTTGGCGGATTAATGAACAATCAAGAACCTGAACTTTTGGAGGTTGCACCACCAATTCCCATTCGAGACAGAACTATTTTGGTGGTTGACGGCTTCATTTCATGTATTGTACTTCCTCATTTACCAGCAAATACATGTGACATCAAAATATGCATTCAGATGATACAACAATCATTTTAGTTTAAGGGGAATGCAATTGAAGATCCTAATGCCCACATCAGACACTTCCTGGAAGTTTGCGGCGTATTAAATTACAACCGAGCGGCAAAAGAAGCAATGAGACTGCGTGTGTTTCCATATTCCTTGAAAGACAGAGCTAAGGCTTGGCTACATTCACTACCAGCAGGGTCTATCACTGTTGGTTTCTATTAAGGTCCCAAGATCAATAATAAGCATGAAATATGTGCGAATACAAATCAACGAATTTGCAGAATACTCACATCGATCGGTTGAGCGACGCGGAGGCAACAAAATCTGATTTTGCCCACTGGTACATGTGGCAGTGAACTGCTCACTGGTTCCACCATTTGCGCCCATTTGGATCATCTTCGTCAAGCTCCGAGCTTCGTCGAATGATTCCCGGCTCATGGGTAGACTTCCCTATCACCTTCGCATGTCTCGTAAGTGTGCTAGCACTTGTGATTTTGCCACAAAATCCCACTCTTGCTTCCCTTCACTGCTCGGTTTTGAGCAAAACCAGAAGAAGAAAATTGGCAGTGAATGCCGAGAGAGAGAGAGAAGAAATCAAAGAGAGAGAGAGGTAATTGTTACATTAAATTGGTAAATAATTTTCCATAAATCATATACACAATTTTTCCCTCCAAAAGTCAAAGCCAATAAAGGCTCCAACCACTCCCATCACTTAATCACATCAATCACAAGTTGTCAAGTCACATCACTCAAAGTGACAACTGATTTGACGCTTGATGCGACTAATGATTTGACGTTTGATTTGACTTGCGTGCCGTACTCGAATTCGAAATGCGAATGCGTTCGCAAATAATCCCAGGCTCGGGTTCGCTAATTCCAAATTAAAGAATTTTCCGTTGCGTCGTAATTAAATGATTACGCCTAGCGAAATCACTATTCACATCGCTAACGAATTAATTCTAAATTAATTTGTTCGCCCGAATTAAAATCTAACTTTTATTCCGCGTCGAAATCCAATTTCATTTAATATATCAAATATATTAATTAATCGATTAATTCCAAATTAATCGTTATCTCTCTTTAATGGATATTTTATCCCAGATAAAATATCTCCGCAATTAATCCCAGATTAATTTTCTCTCTCTTCTAATTAATCCCAGATTAATTTAAAGTACGAGTCATACGTCATCGGAGAATCTTTGGGAAGCGACCCATGAGATCCCCGGATATGTTGGCAGTAAATTCGGTCGTCGGACTATCCGAACACGTAAGTACCAAGTACTACGCTTATACCGATTTACAAGACAAAGTTGGCCTCTAGCAAAGCGCCATGCCTACCCAATTCTCCGGAAATATCCTTACAGGAATAAAGGATCTATATCAGGCGTAGTATACGTAGTATTGCATATTTTTGTCCAGTATCGGATGATCACGTGGTAGGCCTAGGGCTGGAATTGTGTCTGCCCCGTACGAAGCACATGTCGGATGTCTGGTAACTAGTCTCTATAATCGGATAAACATGACCTTGTTATTTTATCCCGATGACTGCAATACTTAAGAGTACTAGTATCGTATCCTACGTGACCATCATCTCCATATGACTGGAGTGACACTTCCATCTTGACATCACACCCAACACACTACGATTCTCAATATACCCAGCATTGGCGTACACAGAACCTGTTAAAGCCATGGACGACCGCAACCAAAGTATATTGATTGTCGCAAGTATTAGCGGTGCAACTCTCAGGTTAAGACCAAATACACCTACCCTGATTTCGGACTTCCATAGACACATAGTCATACTACCAATGGAATTCCGAGGGGGTCTATCCAGAGCGAAGCTGTTTCCCGTACCATAGGTAAAACACAACCTCCTATTACACTTGCATGAGTATCCTATACCCAAATATATGAGAACTATGTCGTTGTGCCCTCACAACGCGCACAAGTGTAATACTAGTCTTTTACGCATTCATCGATGTCCAATCTCGATAATGCTCTGACTATGGATATTTAATGATTTATCCTCGTGGATTGATACTGTCTCATATCATTCTCAATCCAGGAACAAATCACAGGGACCTCCTATCATTTATATATCTAGGTGATCTAATCACAAATGATAAGAGTGCAATCTCCTTTGTCACATAGTTAATTTGTACAACAACACCATGATCTGTACAAATAGTGACGCTATGGGTCATAATTGTCCAACAATCACAACTTGGAACACTCTAGCCACCAAATTCCTTGCAAAGTACTTTCCCCCAGCCAGAACTACAAAGCTGAGGAATGACATTACATCTTTTGTACAACATGACTCATCCTTCTGCGGAGCTTGGGAGAGATACAAGGAGTTGCTCAGAAAATGTCCATACCATGAGATTGCAAAGTAGCTATAAGTCCAAACCTTCTACAATGGACTTTCTGGACTGATGAGAACCACAATTGATACTGCTGCTAGAGGAGATTTAATGGCAAAAGGAGAAGATCAGGCCTGTGACCTAATTGAAGAAATGACTAATAATAATTCTTTATGGCCAACAGAAATGAGCATGATTCAACGAATCGCAGGAATTTACGAAGTTGGAGCCAACACAACATTGAATGCCAATCTAGACCAGATATGCAAATTCATGGAAACTCTTAGCATGCAAGGAAATATTGGATCCACAAGTTCACCATATGGAGGAGCACCAGAGGAAGAATCTTACAACCAACATGATGAGACAGTAATTATGTCATAATTTCAACAGATAGGGAAACAATCCATATTCCAACACCTACAATCCAGAGTGGAGGAATCATCCAACTTTCGCATGGAGCAATAATTCAGGGAAAATGAACAATCCACCATCGGGATTCCAACAGCAAAACAAAGGCCAGAAATATGAAAAGAAGCCAGAAATAGAAGATGTGTTTGCCCAGATGAAAAAACAAGAAACCAAGTATGATGTTATGTTCTAATCTCAAGTAGCATTAATTCAAAGCCAAGCAGCATCTTTAAAAATTCTGGAGAACCAAATGGGACAACTGGCCAATGCTCAGAGTTATCGACGGTAAGGTACCCTTCTTAACAACACAGAACCAAATCTAATGAACCGAGGGAATGAGCAGTGTCAAGCCATTACTTTGAAAAATGATACTGAGATCAACAAAGATGTTGGAATCAAGACATCCACTGAGGAAGTTCCAAAAGAATTCAGCAAAGCAGATCCACAAATGGAGGAAAAAGAGACAAAGGAAAATTATAGAGACAGATTTACACCACCTCCACCATTTCCACAGCGTCTCCAGAAATAAAACTGGAGAAACAGTTTGCTCGATTCTTGGAGATCTTTAAAATTTGCATATCAACATTCCATTTGCAGAAGCGTTGGAACAAATGCCCAACTATGTCAAATTCATGAAAGACATTCTATCACAAAAGTGAATATTGGGAGATTACGAGACAATAGCATTGACAGAAGAATACAACGCTATCATTTAGAGAAAGCTTCCCCCAAGTTGAAAGTTCCTGGCAGTTTCATTATCACGTGCACCATAGGAGAACATTACTTCGGTAAGGCTTTATGTGACTTAGGTGCGAGCATTAACTTGATGTCTTTGTTTATTTATAGGAAACTGCAGATTGGAGAAGCAAAGCCCACATCAGTTACTCTGCAACTTTCTGATAGATTGCTCATGTTTCCGAGAAGTGTCATGGAAGATGTATTAGTTAAAGTCGACAAATTCATTTTCCCTGCAGATTTCATAGTCCTTGACATGGAGGAAGACAAAGATGTATCTATCATCATCAGGAGACCATTTTTGGCTACAGGTCGAATTGTTATTGATGTACAAAAAGGATAACTAACCATGAAAGTGCAGGACCGAGAAGTTACATTCAATGTTTTCAAAGCCATGAAATTCCCGAATGACGAAAATGAGGAGGAATGTTTCAAAATTGATGTTTTAGATAGTATCATCCATGGTACTGATGCAATGCCACTTTCCACGGATAAATTTGAAGCTTGCATCACCAACATGACTGACATCGAACTAGATGATGAAATTCTGGAATATATCAACTATCTTGACAGACCCTTTCACTTCAGATCGACACCACATGTGGAAAGTTTGGAACTACCGAAAAATGAGCAAATCAAGACCTCAATTGAAGAACCATCACAGTTGGAACTAAAGCCACTTCCGAGCCATCTCAAGTATGCATTCTTAGAAAAATCTTATGATTTACCTATGATTATTTCTTCGTCGCTAACATTGGAGCAAGAAGATAAGTTGCTGAGAGTGCTACGCGAACACAAGAAAGCCATTGGCTGGACTATAACAGACATTCGAGGCATTAGTCCATCATTTTGTATGGACAAAATTCTGATGAACGATGAGTACAAAGCCACAATAGTGCATAAACGAAGACTAAATCCAATCATGAAAGAGGTTGTAAAGAAAGAAATTATCAAATGGTTGGACGTTGGCATCATCTACCCCATCTCTAACAGCACATGGGTGAGTCCTATACAATGTGTGCCCAAGAATGGAGGAATGACTGTAGTCACCAATGAAAAGAACGAGCTAATTCCAACAAGAATGGTAACTGGATGGAGAGTATGTATGGACTACAGGAAGCTGAACAAAGCAACAAGGAAAGATCATTTCCCACTACCATTCATTAACCAGATGTTAGACTGATTGGTAGGACATGAATTCTACTGTTTTCTAGACGGATACTCGGGGTACAATCAGATTTCCATCGCCCCAGAAGATCAGGAGAAAACCACTTTTACATGTCCGTATGGTACTTTTACTTTTCGTAGGATGCCATTTAGACTATGTAATGCTCCTGCCACATTTCAACATTGCATGATGATCATCTTCTCAGACATGCTGGAATAAAGTATGAAGATTTTCATGGATGAGTTCTCTGTGTTTGGAGACTCTTTCGACCACTGTTTGTAAAATCTGGAAAAGTGTTACAAAGATGCGAATATACCAACCTGGTACTCAACTGAGAGAAATGACACTTCATGGTGCAGAAATGGATTGTCCTGGGACATCGGATCTCACAAAAGGGAATCGAGGTAGATAAAGCAAAGATCAAAATAATAGAAAAACTACCTCCACCATCATCCGTCAAAGGGATTCACAGTTTTCTCGGACATGTAGGATTTTACAGAAGATTTATCAAAGACTTCTCCAAGATTGCTAAACCTCTATGCAATCTTCCGGAGAAATATGTGCCTTTCAAATTTCACCAAAGAATGCCACGAAGCTTTTGAGATCGTGAAACAGAAGCTAGTCTCTGCCTCCATCATAGTAGCACTGGACTGGACCCTTCCATTTGAGGTGATGTGCGATGCTAGTGATTTTTGTAGGTGCACTTTTGGGACAACACAAAGCAAAAATTTTTCCACACCATTTACTACTCCAGCAGAACTCTAAATGAAGCACAACTAAACTACATAACAACTGAAAAGAATCTGCTCGCAGTTGTGTTTATTTTTGATAAATTATGCTCTTATCTGCTGGATCCCAAGGTGGTGGTCTACATAGATCATTCAACAATCAAATACCTGATCGCGAAGAAAGATGCCAAGCCCAGATTGATCCGTTCTACTGCAAGAATTTGACGTGGAGATCCGAGACAGGAAAGGAACAGAAAACCAAGTGGCAGATCATTTATCGAGGCTCGAAAATGGAGAAACAACTGGCAATGAAATGATAATCAAAGAAACTTTTCCAGATGAATAGTTGTTTGCCATCAAACAGCAGGATGTCCCTTGGTATGCTGACTATGTAAACTATATAATATCGGGAAAATGGCCATTGGAATGGACACATCAACAACGAAAGAAGTTCTTCAAGGAAGTCAAACATTATATCTAGGATGAGCCATACCTATTTAAACGTTGTTCTGATCAATTACTGAGATGTTGTGTTCCACATGAGGAGGTCAACAGTATCCTGTAGCATTGTCATTCATCACCATACGACGGACACTTCAGCGGAGATAAAACTGTAGCCAAAGTCCTACAATCAGGTTTGTTCTGGCCCACTCTGTTTAAAGATGCTTACTTATTTATTCTTCAATATGATAGGTGTCTGAGAACATGAAATATTTCAAGGGGAAATGAAGGACCTCTTCAAAAAATCTCGAATTGGAGATATTTGATGTATGAGGATTGATTTTATGGGACCCTTTATTCCATCATTCGAAACTTGTACATTCTGGTTGCAGTAGACTACGTCTCTAAATGGGTTCTAGCAAAAGAACTACCATCAAATTATTCAAAAGTGGTGATAAAATTCCTTAAAAATAATATTTTCACTTGCTTCGGGACACCTTGGGCAATTATCAGTGATGGTGGCACACACTTCTGCAACAGATATTTCGATGCACTCCTATCCAAATATAGAGTTACTCATAAAGTTACCACTGCTTACCATCCGCAGTCAAATGGACAGGTTGAAGTTTCAAATGGGGAGATGAAAAGAATCTTGGAGAGAACTGTTGGATCAACAAGGAGGGATTGATCTACAAAACTGGATGATGCATTATGGGCCTACCGAACAGCTTACAAAACACCTATTGGTATGTCCCCATATCGAATGGTGTTTGGGAAAGCATGCCATCTGCCAATGGAACTTGAACGTAAAACTTATTGGGCACTGAACAAGTTAAATCTTGATCTACAAGCAAGAAGAGAGAAAAGGCTCAACCAACTCAACGAATTGGAGATATTTCGCTTACATGCTTATGAGAATGCCAGACTGTGCAAAGAAAAGACCAAGAAATGGCATGATCGAAAAATAGTGCGCAGACAACTGGAACCAGGGCAGCATGTGTTGTTATATAATTCACGGTTGAAACTTTTCCCTGGGAAGCTAAAATCACGGTGGTCAGGTCCATTTTTAATCACCCAAGTTTTACCATATGAAGTTGTTGAGTTACTTGATCCCAACTCCAATGATACATTCGAAGTTAACAGCCAGCGTGTCAAGCACTACTGAGGAGAATCATTTAAGCTACAAAAAGAAAGTGTCACACTTGAAGATCTGGCCTAACGTTTAAGAAAACATGTCTAGCTGACGACGTTAAACTTAGCGCTAGTAGAGAGGTAACCCATGCAATTTGTGTATATATTCAGATTTGGTGTGTTTTATTTTTATGTGTTTAATTTTTATAGGTAAAGTTACATTTCAGATTGGAAGACATTCTCGTGACTTCACAAACAATTTCCTTCTCTCCCTCAAAATTCTCTGATGAAAGTTTACAAAGCTCGCATGGAACGAATGAGACTTCTGGTGATTAAATGTATTCCTAATGACATTCGTTGGATTATTGAAGCACGAGTTCGATTGGCAGGTGAGTCCTCTGACTCTTTTGTTTCATTTCTGTCTGGTTAGGAAAAAAAAACACCTATACTAAGAAAATAAGAGCTAGAAGATTAGGTGTTTGCTACAAATATGCACGCATGACATGTAATACTCGTTGTCATTCTTTAGGAATTAGGTCTTATAACCGTGAAGATAAAATTAAATTCATTAGGGATGGTCTGAGTAAGGAGCCTTTAAATGACATATCATTGACTCTTGAGACGCATCCCAGTGGATATGTGTATCACAAAATTCGTATGTTACATATACAATTTAGAAAAGAAAGGCAACAATTCAGTCTCGGAAATCTGACTTTAAAAGACCATGTTTGCCAATTTATAAGAAAATTGGATGGGAAGCTTGTCCCTGACGCATAGATGTCAATCAAGCCGTTAATATCTGTATATATTATTATCTCTTTGTATTTATCTAATAATTGTGATTTGTTTTGTTATTTTCTTTTATTTTCTCAGGCAGGATCCAGACTTTTTGACTTTCACGATTTATTTTATTGTTTCGCTAATAATTATCATTTGGCAGGTACTAGTGCTATTATTACTCACCCTTTTCAGGTTCTACAAATTCAGCTCGTCATTGCACTCTTAAAGACATCCATATTAGAGAAAGAAATACATTAAAAAAAATGGAAGCAACTTCAAGAAGACGAGTTGTAAATATATGTGTGTTTTGTGGTAATAGTGTTGGTTCTAAGCCAGAGTTCGTTGAGGTAGCACAAGAATTGGGTAGAGTCATAGCTGAAAGGAATATGCACCTAGTATATGGCGGTGGAAATCTTGGACTAATGGGGATCGTTTCAAGGGTCGAACAGGAAGGAGGTAGTCAAGTTTTGGAAAATCATCCCAAAATCTTTGGCAGAGGCGAATCTTATAGGACCACCAAACAGAGATGAATGCATTGTGTCAGGTATGTCTAAACGGCATGTTGAAATGATTAACTGTGTGTGGGAACACATGAACTGGGCGACGCATGCTGTTTCAGGCTCGCGGCCCGGCTGGGAGTACGAAGTAGCCACGAGGGACTAAACCGGAGAATAATGGAGTCGCCACCCGGTGTGAATCGGGAAAATGAGATTTAAGGCCGCACTGACCCCTCGCAAGGGAAGACCTCAAACCGTTGGGTTCGGAATGGTCCCTTACTTATGTCACTTGTAATGAAAGGATTTATGTAATAATTTAATCAAGTTAAGTAACACTTATTTCCAAGAGTATCATGCTTCCAAATTCACATGCATACATCAACAAGTTCATCACAACATGCAACATCACATGGCAATCTCATGAACATTTCTCAATCATATGATAGGGAAAACTAAGAACAACCTAATCATGCTTGAATACTATCTCATGAACATATTAACCAAATAACATGCTAATAACCTAATCATGCTCGAATATCATCCCAAGAACACATCGAATGGATAAATGCAGGAATACAAATAATATGATTGGCTACATAATGCAAGGGAGATCACCCAAAAGGCAGTTGTGCATGAAATATGATGAGACAGACTTAGTTCAGTTTGTGCGCATTCGTGTAGCGTTCGTAAACGCATTCGAACGGTAAACAGAAGGTTCGCATTCGTGTAGCGTTTGATAATGTGTTCGAACGGATCCAGACCTGATGAAACAAAATGCATGCGCGTTCGAGTAGCGTTTGTAAAACGCATTCGAACGGGAAACAGAAGGTTCGCGTTCGCAAAGCGTTCGAAAACGCATTTGAACGGGAACAGACCTGATGCACAAAATGTGACGCAATACATACATAAAAAAAGCAAATAGTGAAATACGAAGCGCGGCGAAGCATCGTGGCGAAGGATTTTAACCTCTCCAATTAGAGGACCTTTCATCGCACTTACTAAGCCCATGCGCTTATCTCAATGCATATAAAAATAAAGACAATAACCTTAGACTTCATATACCCGATTGAACACATCTTACATTCAACCGAATATACGTTAATCGGCGCGGCAAAGCATCATGGTAAAGGATTTTAACCTCTTCAATTAGAGGACCTTTCATCGCACTTACTAAGCCCATGCGCTCGATCACATCATGCATACCAAAATAAAGACAATCATATCAAACTTGGTATGCCCGATTGAACATATCTTACATTCAACCGAACACACATCAACCGACACGGCAAAGCATTGTGGTAAATGATTTTAACCCTCCAAATAAGGGACCTTTAATCCGACTTACTAGGCCCATGCGCTCGATTGTATCATACATACAAAAGTAACATGCAGAATAAATAAATGAATCAAAGCAACATAAAACAAAAGAATGTTCCGTTTACTCAAGTGGTACGTGGAGTTGTATCCCGAGTACAGATCATACTACCGTCCATTCGGAACCGGCTATGAAATTTATGTCTGGGTTTCCATCCTATATACCACAAGAGGCGACACATTTTCCATTTCATTCAAGCCACAACATGCATCCACAAACGACTCTCATGCGAATAGAATTCAATAAACAATCAAAAAATGAATATAAACTAATGAGAAAAGTGCCATCAGGTCTAACCTTTTAAATCACCTCTCGGATGTACGGTACACGATCGTCGGAAGGGTGGATGCTCCGCAACTTTCCGGTTCACTGGTTCACTGCTCTCGTTCGTTGTCTTATTGTTTTGAGTCGTCGTTCTCCATCTTTTGCTACTGCTTTTGACTCTGATTCGCTGCCGTTTTGCTACTGTTTTGCTGCTGTATTTTAGTTACTATTTTTGGGATATTTTGGCTACTGTTTTGGGTGTGATTTTCGGTGGTGTTATGGTGTGGTTTGGGGGCTGTTTTATGTGTGTTTTAGGGCTGCTGTATGGGCTGTTTTTTGGTGATACAAGGTTGTTGAATGGAGTCTGGTTTTCGGTGATTAGGAAATGGGATCAAGAAATTTTTGTGTCATTTCTTGAGTGTGTGTGAACTTCTAGGGTTTCTGTGTGTGTTTTGATTTCATGTGAGTTGTGTGTATATTATGTGTATGAGCTAGCCTCTCATGTCTTGGTGAGGGGTTGTTTATATAGAGAATGGCTAGGGCTTCACCTTGTATCACAAGGAAGGGATTTGATTTTGTGTTGAGCAAGGAAAGTCAAAGATTGAGGGGGGACAAATTTGGTTTAGATCAGGAAATCAATATCTTTAATTTGTTATAATTGATTTTAATTAGGCATGACATCTTTTTAATTTAGTATGTGATTTGTTAGTTAGGAAGGAATCTTGTGTAATTGGTGGGTGAATATCTTAATTAAGGAATTAAAATATTTGATTGATTTTAATGTTTATTTTAATTTGGTATGTGATTTTTAGATTTGTTTTGATTTCACCATGTGTTAAATATGTGTTTTAAGTGGGCTTGGGCGTGTGGGCCAAGGCTTGGGCGAATTGGGCTTAATGTGAGGCTAGCAGCAAAACCAGAATTACCGACACCGTTCGAACGCCTCCTCGAACGCGGCACGAACGCCCGCAATCTGTTTGGAGTTCGAACGTATACACGAACGCAGCACGAACGAAAACAGTGAACCTTGTTTATTCTGAATTTCCCCTTCCGATGTCCGTTTTCCGTGACCTCCGTGACTTAAAAGGTAGTGTCTCCAAATGAGACTCATCATAGGGACTTATGTGCAAAAATGCAGTGCTTACAGTCGCCCCCACTTTGATGGGACTTGTGTAATGTGTAACAGTGACAATCCTATCAAAGTTATGCAATGCATTTTCACTTACCTGGCTCGCCAGCTGCCACTTGACTTACCATGTGTTGAGTTGAGTTGATTTGGTGGTGAGGTGCTGCGACCCCTGGTTCATTCCCGAACCGTGCTCCATTTTTAGAGCGCCATTTTCGGCATCTTTTGTGTGTGTGCTCCATTTTGGAACGCCATTTCCGGCATTTGCTGTGTGTGTTCCATTTTGGAACGCCATTTTCGGCCTTTGCTTTGTGTGCTCCATTTTGAACGCCATTTTCGGCATCTGTTGTGAGTGCTCCATTTTGGAGTGCCATTTTCGGCGTCTGTTGTGGGTGCTCCATTTTGGAGTGCCATTTTCGGCGTCTGTTGTGGGTGCTCCATTTTGGAGTGCCATTTTCGGCATCTGTCGTGAGTGCTTCATTTTGGAGCGCCACTTTCGCATTTGATGTGTGTGTTCCATTTTGGAACGCCATTTTCAGCCTTTGCTTTGTGTGCTCCATTTGGGGCGCCATTTTCGGCATCTGTTGTGGTAGCGGTCCATTTCCGAACCGTGCTGTGCGAGAATGTGGCTCATTTTTGAACCGTTATTTGATGAGATGGTCTTTGCCGCGACAAACCTGCGAACACAAAACAAACATTGCATGTACGTGATATGTATGCATGTATGCATGTATATGTATCATATTCCGATGGGTTAGGCCTTCCTTTGTCCATTTCCGAACCGTGCTCCATTTTCAGAGTGCCATTTTCAGCGAGATGAGATGATGGTCCATTTTCGAACCGTGCTCCATTTTCGGAGTGCCCTTTTCGGCGAGATGTGATAATGGTCCATTTTCGAACCGTGCTCCATTTTCGGAGTGCCATTTTCGGTGAGATCTGATAATGGTCCATTTCCGAACCGTTGCTGATGAGAGATGGTCCATTTCCAAACCATTATTGATATGAGAGTGGTTTATTTCCGAACCGTTGCGGATAAGAGAGTGGTCCATTTCCGAACCATTACTGATAAGTGTGGGCCTCGCCCCCCAGAGTACTATACCCGGCAGAACTAATACTGAACCAATGTGGGCCTCGCCCCCAGAATGCCATACCCGGCAGAACTCATACTGATTCTGATGTGGGCCTCGGCCCTGGGACTCATCCCCAAAACTGAAACTGATGTCGGCCTCAGCCCCTAAACCGATGCTGATACTGATGTGGGCCTCGCCCCCAAGCTGATATTGATGTGGGCCTCGGCCCTAAACTGATATTGATGTGGGCCTCGGCCCTAAACTGATATTGATGTGGGCCTCGGCCCTGGGACTCATCCTCAAACTGTAACTGATGTGGGCCTCGGCCTTGGGACTCATCCCCAAACTGATGCTGATGTGGGCTTAAGCCCCCAAACTGATGCTGATGATGTGGGCCTCGCCCCCAAACAGATACTGATTCATTTCTGAAACTGATTGTACTGTTGTTGCTTTCGAAGATTCCCCGTGTTCTAAACATCACTGAATTTCATAGTACCAGGGTTGAATGCTTTTCTCAAATATACTCATGTTGCAGGTTGGAGGGAAAGACTCAGGCATGTAAACGAAATGAACGTCTTTATTATCATTTAAGAAATGGTTCGAACAGGTAGACCAAGTCAATGTCTATATTGAAAACGCAGGATCAAATAAACTAGGAGGAACAACTTCATCATTCGCAGCATTGCCTTCTTTCTTGACCTATGGTTCTTCACTATCATCCCCTATCTCCATGTAAGAAGCTTGGTGGTTAAGGGTTTGGAGGACAAGGGTTTCGGGTAGGCCAGTGTTGATCATGTAGTTGGGTAGGGGATTTCTGTGTGCGTTGGGTTGTTCTCTTTCTGGGTCAGGTATTTTGTGGGAGTCAATGAGGTTTTGGATCTCATGCCTAAGACGGGTGCAGCCATCAGTTTCGTGACCCCTTCTCCGATGGAAGTGACAATACAGGCGTAGGTCAAGGTTGGGTGGTACAGGGTTTGGAATTGGTTTAGCCTCTAAGGGTTCCAGAAGTCCTTGCGCCTTTAGCTTTCGAACACCTTTGACAAGGCCTACCAAGATTGGAGAATCGCCTATTTCTGACGGTAGCGACCACCTCGCCGTAGGGGCTTGGTCTCAGAATGCCCCCCAAAAGTTCTTTTATTCTGGCCATAAAACTTTCTATTTTCAGCCTCATCCTTTTTCAATATCCATACAGTCTCTCTCAACTGACGGAAATCCATAATCATGGAGGTCATCCTCCTCAGTTTGCCATAAATTGAGGGCTTAGTACCCTTGATAATCATCTTAATCTGGTCCTTCTCTGAAGGCCGAGTTTGCATTTTCAAAAGTTGACCTCTCCAGCGGTCTACATACTCTTTGAAGCTCTCCTCCGGCTTCTGCTTAGTGTTCTCCAAATCTCGGAGTGACAATCAATCTCCAAGTCTGTAACATACTGCTTTAGAAAAGCATCAGCTAGTTCCCTCCAATCTTCCTTAACCTTCTTCTCAGGCTATGATACCAAACCACAGGTGCCCCCTCGAGTGACATCCCAAACATCTTTTGGACTTGGCGCTGTGATAGGCCCACTGAACTCATGACTGAGACATATTGCTACAGATGGACTCTTGGGTCTCCATTCCCATTAAACTTGGCCATGTCCGACATTTTAAACTGAGCTGGCAACTGTTCTCCGAAGGTCATTGCCCCATAATCTAACAACTCTTCATTTTTACCCCTCATTTTGCGGGTAACTGTTTCAACCTGATCCCGAAGCTTCTGAAATTCTGCCTGAGACCCAATCACTTTGCCTGTTGCATACTCTGCCATGTCGTCATCAAAAGTGGGGATATCATCCCCCAACCCATTCGAAGGCTCCTCGCGCCTTACATTCTCAGAATTTCCCCCAGCACGGGGCACAGCCATATTTGTCATGGCAGTAGTCAAGGCTTGCAACTGTTCAGTGACCTTGGCGAGACCGTTTTCCAACTGATCCATACGGGATACCTCAATATCTGATTCACTCATGTCTGTTCCCAGTATTTTGGTGAGTCTTCCCTTTTCCCTAACCCAACGGGAATCTATGATGGCTTTCAGAACACAAGGGTTAACATGATGTATGTATGCATGGGGTGCATGAGATGCATGTAACATATATAACATACTAAATCAACTAAAATTTTCAAACAAATTGGCCCGTTATCATTTTAGAAGCTTCTGGGCTAACTGTCATAGGAGTGAATCCGTCCCAGTTTAAATGGCCCAACGAGTTCACATCTCATGGCAAAGAGCCCAACTAAATCCAAATGGTAATGTTCCGAACACAAACACAAAGTAGCCCATCAGCACTTAGAAGCCTTTGGCCCAATCGTCATAAAATACGTTCTTGTCCCAGTTTAAATGGCCAACAAGCCCATATCCCATGAAAAACGGTCCAAATGGATCCAAACGGCGATGTTCCCAAACACAAGCATAAAAGAAAGATAATGCAAACATAAAACAATAATTTCTACAGAATGGTCCGCATTTCTAACAATGGTCCAACTGCATCCAAATGAGGATGGTCCACAAGCTTATACTCAAGTAAATAATTGTTACTTTAACCATACAATCTCGGTCTATGGGTGGGTTCGCAGGAGTGTAGACAAAGGCTCTCATCGGCGAAGGATGGCCCACAACTAGGTCTCCCCAATCAAGGGTTCGAGCGACCAAGTGAGCGCACCCTTTTTTATACACTAAGGTACGTGCCAATGAGCTATGGTGTGTGACTGACTGTCAAATGGATTTCCCGTTATAGATTCCCCAGAGGGAAGGTGGAGCGAGGCTCACTTAAATACCCAAGCCTCTTAGGCACTTATCACTTGGTGTCAGGAATAAACAACGAGTCCTCCAAATTAGTCCATCACAATAGGCTACGAGTAGATGGCTATCTAGGTGCTTTAACAGCTTTTCCTTCTAGAAAGGTAGTGAGTGAAGGAAGACACCAAACCATTACCTAGCCTCAAATGCCTTTGATTAAACTCCCATTTCATCCACTATAGACAACGGTCAATTAGAACATAAATCCAAACATTACAAGACAATATTTGGGGGCCGATTCTCTATCCCCAGTGGAGTCGCCAAACTGTGGGAACACAGGAACTGGGCGACGCATGCTGTTCCAGGCTCGCGGCCCGGCTGGGAGTACGGAGTAGCCACAGGGGACTAAACCAGAGAATAATGGAGTCGCCACCCGGTGTGAACCGGGAAAATGAGATTTAAGGCCGCACTCACCCCTCGCAAGGGAAGACCTCAAACCGTTGGGTTCGGAATGGTCCCTTACTTATGTCACTTGTAATGAAAGGATTTATGTAATAATTTAATCAAGTTTAAGTAACACTTATTTCCAAGAGTATCATGCTTCTAAATTCACATGCATACATCAACAAGTTCATCACAACATGCAACATCACATGGCAATCTCATGAACATTTCTCAATCATATGATAGGGAAAACTAAGAACAACCTAATCATGCTTGAATACTATCTCATGAACATATTAACCAAATAACATGCTAATAACCTAATCATGCTCGAATATCATCCCAAGAACACATCGAATGGATAAATGCAGGAATACAAATAATATGATTGGCTACATAATGCAAGGGAGATCACCCAAAAGGTAGTTGTGCATGAAATATGATGAGACAGACTTAGTTCAGTGTGTGCGCGTTCGTGTAGCGTTCGTAAACGTGTTCGAATGGTAAACAGAAGGTTCACATTCGTGTAGCGTTTGATAACGCGTTCGAACGGATCCAGACCTGATGAAACAAAATGCATGCGCGTTCGAGTAGCGTTTGTAAAATGCATTCGAACGGGAAACATAAGGTTCGCATTCGTATAGCGTTCGAAAACGCGTTCGAACGGGAACAGACCTGATGCAAAAAATGTGACGCAATACATACATAAAAAAAGCAAATAGTGAAATACGAAGCGCGGCGAAGCATCGTGGCGAAGGATTTTAACCTCTCCAATTATAGGACCTTTCATCGCACTTACTAAGCCCATGCGCTTATCTCAATGCATATAAAAATAAAGATAATAACCTTAGACTTCATATACCCGATTGAACACATCTTACATTCAACCGAATATACGTTAATCGGCGCGGCAAAGCATCATGGTAAAGGATTTTAACCTCTTCAATTAGAGGACCTTTCATCGCACTTACAAAGCCCATGCGCTCGATCACATCATGCATACCAAAATAAAGACAATCATATCAAACTTGGTATGCCCGATTGAACATATCTTACATTCAACCGAACACACATCAACCGACGCGGCAAAGCATTGTGGTAAAGGATTTTAACCCTCCAAATAAGGGACCTTTAATCCGACTTACTAGGCCCATGCGCTCGATTGTATCATACATACAAAAGTAACATGCAGAATAAATAAATGAATCAAAGCAACATAAAACAAAAGAATGTGCCGTTTACTCAAGTGGCACGTGGAGTTGTATCCCGAGTACAGATCATACTACCGTCCATTCGGAATCGGCTATGAAATTTATGTCCGGGTTTCCATCCTATATACCACAAGAGGCGATACATTTTCCATTTCATTCAAGCCACAACATGCATCCACAAACGACTCTCATGCGAATAAAATTCAATAAACAATCAAAAAATGAATATAAACTAATGAGAAAATTGCCCTCAGGTCTAACCTTGTAAATCACCTCTCGGATGTACGGTACACGATCGTCGGAAGGGTGGATGCTCCGCAACTCTTCCGGTTCACTAGTTCACTGCTCTCGTTCGTTGTCTTATTGTTTTGAGTCATCGTTCTCCATCTTTTACTACTGCTTTTGACTCTGATTCGCTGCCGTTTTGCTACTGTTTTGCTGCTGTATTTTAGTTACTATTTTTGGGATATTTTGGCTACTGTTTTGGGTGTGATTTTCGGTGGTGTTATGGTGTGGTTCGGGGGCTGTTTTATGTGTGTTTTAGGGCTGCTGTATGGGCTGTTTTTCGGTGATACAATGTTGCTTAATGGAGGTCTGGTTTTCGGTGATTAGGAAAGGGGATCAAGAGAATTTTTGTGTCATTTATTGAGTGTGTGTGATTTAGTATGTGATTTTGTTTAGTTAGGAAGGAATCTTGTGTAATTGGTGGGTGAATATCTTAATTAAGGAATTAAAATATTTGATTGATTTTAATGTTTATTTTAATTTGGTATGTGATTTTTAGATTTGTTTTGATTTCACCATGTGTTAAATATGTGTTTTAAGTGGGCTTGGGCGTGTGGGCCAAGGCTTGGGCGAATTGGGCTTAATGTGAGGCTAGCAGCAAAACCAGAATTACGACCCCGTCCGTTCGAACGCCTCCTCGAATGTGGCACGAACGCCCGCAATCTGTTTGGATTTCGAACGTATACACGAAGCAGCACGAACGAAAACAGTGAACCTTGTTTATTCTGAATTTCCCCTTCCGATGTCTGTTTTCCGTGACCTCCGTGACTTAAAAGGTAGTGTCTCCAAATGAGATTCATCATAGGGACTTATGTGCAAAAATGCAGTGCTTACACCGTGCTGATGCGTTTATTGCTTTGCCATGTGGCTTGGGTATGATGGAGGAAATTTTTACAGTGTTATCATGGGCGAACTTGAACATACACCATAAACCAATTGGACTGTTTAAAGCTGATGAATTTTATGATTTTCTTTGTGTGTTTCTTGATGATTCCCGGAGAAATGGGTTCGTTTCAAAACCTGTAAAAGAAATCATCTTCACTGTCAGAACAGCCCATGATTTAATTGACCAACTTTTAGCATTTGAACCACAAATTGACCTATCATTTCCAAGATAAACTAGTCCGATAATGATCGTGGTAAGAAGCATCGGATAGATCTGGATCTTAACCTTTAATTTTCATTTTAGATGTAGAATTTCAGCTAACCAGATATTGTTTTCTAAACTCTTCTTCTAATTTTTAGACATTGGGGACAATGTCTCAATTATGTTTGGGGGAGGGGAATAATTGACTAGTATAAGTTCACTAGTATCTGTTTTTTTCGTTTGTTGTTTTTTTTATTTGATTTTTAGTCAAAAATTTTCATAAATTTTCAAAAAAAATTAAAAATTAAAAAATTATATATATATATATATATATTTAATATTTTTATGTTTTTAATTTGACTAATCATGTGGAATGGTGTTTGAGAAGCTGTGTAAGGAATTTCCACTCCTGAGACGTATCTCAATATATTTCGTAACAAGTTAATTTTTGTTTATTCCTTTTGAATTATTTAATTTGTTAATTCTCCATAATACTGACTAAATTTGATTTTCTCTATGCTCAGTTGACATGTATTATCAACATGCATGGTAATATATGGCCATGAGTTGTAATTGAAAAGTTTGTAATATTCAATGCTCTAGTTTAATTGGAGGAAGCATCTAAAAAAGCAATGAAATATAAATATATATATATATATATCTGAAATCCGAGAGTAATTAAGTCTGTAAGGGTGTCTTAACACATAGTTCCCTAAAGCCAACTGGTTTGGGAGTCACTGGCCTAAAACTCACTACATGGATTGAAGATGTTGTAAATAAAAAAAATCCATTGCTAAAAAATGTGTGAATTCTGATATAACTTTAGGAAAAAAAATATTACTCTCTTGTCAGAGTCATCTGTTCAATTTCTGCACTTGTCTGCTCTGTCAAGAATGCAGTCTTCTTGACATTATTCTTTATCTTTATGGTGCATAGATCCTTTAAAAACTTCGCATAAATAGGAACTTACTTCAAATGTAACAGCGGAAGGTTGATCTTTACTTGCTTCAAATGTTCTAGGATCTCACCATTTGGGTCTGGGGGTCTCACTGTTGGACAAAATGACCCATAGCGTCACTATTTGCATAGATCATTGTGTTGTTGTAGCAAATTAACTATGTGTGACAAGGAAATTGCACTCTCATCATTTGTGATTAGATCACCATAGATATATAAATGAAGAGAGGTCCCTATGATTAGTTCCTGGACTGAGAATGATATGAGACAGTATCAGTCCCCGAAGGATTAATCATTAAATATCCCTAGCCGGAGTATTATCGAGACATGACATCGATAATGCGGAATAGGCTAGTATTGCACTTGTGCGCGTTGTGAGGGCACAACGGCATAGTTCTCATATATATAAGTATTGGATACTTATGCAAGTACGATAGGAGGTCGTGTTTCACCGATGGTACGGGAAACAGCTTCGCTCTGGATAGACCTTTCGGAATCCCATTGGTATTATGACTATGTGTCTATGGGAGGCCGAAATCAAGGTAGGTGTGTAAAGTCTTAACCTGAGACTTACATCGCTAATACTTATGATAATCGATAGACTTTGGTCTTGGTGGTACAGGGCTTTAACCGGTTCTGCGTACACCACTTCTGGGTTTATCAGAGAGTCGTAGTGTATTGGGTGTGATGTCAAGACGGAAGTATCACTTCAGTCATAGTGGAGATGATGTCACGCAGGATACGGTATTAGTGCTCTTAAGTGTTGTGCAACCATCGGGATATTATGACTAGGTCATGCATATCCGATTATAGAGACTAGTTACCAGACATCCGACATGTGCTTCGGACGGGGCAGACACTTATCCAGCCCCAGCCCTAGCACGTGACTATCCGATACTGGGCCGATATACACAATACTAAGGTATACTACGCTTGATACAGATCTATATATTCCTGTAAGAATATTTCTGGAGAATTGGGTAGGCATGGCGCTTTGCTAGAAGTCAACCTTGTCTTGTAAATCGGTATAAACGTAGTACGAGGTACTTACGTGTTCGGATAGTCCGACGACCGTATTTACTGCCAACATATCCGGAGATCTCATGGGTCGGTTCCTGAAGATTCACCGATGACGTATGACTCGCACTTTTATTAATCTGGGATTAATATGATGAGAGAGAAAATTAATCTGGGATTAATTGCGGAGATATTTTATCTAGGATAAAATATCGTTAAAGAGAGAGAACGATTAATTTGGAATTAATCGATAAATTAATATATTCGATATATTATAACGAAATTAGATTTCGACGCGGAATTGAAATTAGATTTTAATTCGGGCGAACGAATTAATTTAGAATTAATTCGTTAACGACGTGAATAGTGAATCGCTAGGCGTAATCATTTAATTACGACGCAACGGAAAATTCGTTAATTTGGAATTAGCGAACCCGAACCCGGGATTGTTTTGCGAGCGCATTCGCATTTCGAATTCGAGTGCGGCACGCAAGTCAAATCAAGAGTCAAATCGCAAGTCACATCAAGCATCAAATCACATGTCACTTTGAGTGATGTGACATTTGAGTGATTGATGTGTGTTGATTTGTGGTGATTGACAAGCATTTAATGTTTGCTTTATGGAAATTAAAGAAATGGTAAATGGTTTTATTATATTTTGGAAATTATATAAACCTTTTACAATTTTTATTTTCCCACTCATTCTCTCTCTTCCATTTTCGGTATTAGGCTTTTTGGAGCCAAAATCCCATCTTCTTCTCTCTCGGTCTTGGACCGATTTCTTCATCTCTTTCTCTGGTTTGACCGAAAGAAATTGGAGAAGCAATGATCTTGTTACAAGATCTATGTGCTAGCACACTCATGGAGGAATACAAAGGTGATAGGGAAGTGAGTTCGTGAGCTTGGAAGCTTGGAGCTTGGAGCTTCAATGGTGTCTCCCATGGCCGAACCTTGGAGAATCCGAACCAGTCACCACCGTGCAGCCCCTCACACGCGCAGCTCACTGCCGAGCAAGGGAGAGCAGTTCGCACTCCATCTTTGTTGCATCTCTACCGATCAATGTGAGTTATTCCGCACCTCCTTTGATATGTATTCAACTCGTTTATGCATGATTTATGATCCTTGGGACTTGATTGAAACTCAACAATGGTATCTTGAGCCATTTGTGCATAAAACGTTTTTTAGGGTTCTTGAGCAAAATTTGGGGCTTTTTGATTTAAGCATGATTTTGACAAATTGTTTGTTTAGAATGTTTGTATATGAATAATAACTTAGAGTTATATGTAATCAATTTGAAGAAAAATTAATTGGATTGATTTTCCCCAATTTGCTTATTGTTGGCCAAAACTTTAATTTGGATAAACTTGATTTTGAGCATGTTTAATGAAATTGGATGATTTAGAATGCTTAAATGTTGTTTAATTGAGGATTGATTGGATCAATTTGATGAAAAAGTGTTTGGAACAATTTTCCCCAATTTGCTTGTGATGGCCGAAAATATGAACCCTAATATTGTCTTGGATTTTTGATTTTTTGTTCATTGGATGACTTGGAAATCATTTAGGGATGTTGAATTTATGTTTGATTGGGTTCAATTGGATTGAATTTGATTTGGGCATATTTTTCCCCTTTGGCCGAGACACTTGAAGCATGAAATTGAGTTTGATTTTGATCAAATTATGTTGGACATGATTCATTGATGTTAAGCATGATTAATTGGACAAATTTAGTGTTTTGGAAACTTTGATTTGGGTAATTAATAATGCTATACACTTTAGGTAATTTAATTTGAAAATTTGGAATTTTTGAAATTAAATTATTGGGCCTTAAAATTGGATTTGGGCTTTTAAAGTTGTTATTGGGTTTATTGGACTTTGTTGTACAAAGTTGGTTTAGGCCAAAATTGGTTGGATCCAATTAGGCCCAAAACCGCTTCCAAAAGGCCCAAATGCGACTAATGAACCTTTAACGTTTAATTGGGCCTAATGGGCCTAAATTAATATATGGGCTTATAGGGTAACTCCCGGATTGGATTTTGGTTATTCGGTTTGACCCGAGTTGACCAAAAGTCCACGCCTTGAAGAAATTAATTAAAAGCCCATTGGACTTTAATTAAATTAATATTGGATATTAATCGGGCTTTGAGACCCGTGACGATTAAATTTGGAATTTAAGTCGTAAAGGTTTATTTTATAAAGTGTAATATTTAATTTGGAATTAAATAATCAATTAGAATTAAATACGTATTAAATTGGATTTAATTATGTAATTTAATTTTATTTGAGAAATCGTACTTTGAGTACGTGTTCGCAATACGAGTTTGACTCGAACAAAATCAAATCTTTGTTTGAACATTGGATGATCACTAATTATCAGATTAATTAATTTGATTAGATTGATTGATAACATGCTTGTATGAATACATGGTTGTGATGCATGAATAACGTATATCGGATGGATATTAGCTGGGTGGGGCGATTTTGGAAATTGTAATAAATTTGATTTATTAATTGGACCTGCGAGTCCAGCCTCACCTCATATTCTTTGTATTCTCTTCTCACATATTCCCCTCAATGTAAATGAGGTTTCTTTAGAAGTGTAGTGTAACGGGTAGAAGAAATATTTGTGCTAGCGGGAGAGAGAAAGTGAGAGATTTGATCTAGGATCAATGTGTAAAATATCCATCCGCATATCATTATTATTTTATCATATGCGCTTTATTATGTGTTTAGAATGCATGTTTAAGGGTGTATGATAATGAGACCTTAACAAAGATAATAAATTGGTTGCCAATTTGCACGCGAAAAACCCTCATCAAATATCATGCGTTTTTCCTTCCATTGAGTGAATCTTGCTCAAGATCCTAGATTGGCATGGGTTGTTGGCCAAAGTCAAGCCCTTGTCCGTCGAAGATGTGTTTGAATCACAAGGCTTTGTTCCATATTGGTGTCATGTCCAAGTTGTGGTTTGTTGGCCAAAGTCAAGACCACTTCTTGTCCATCGACATTGATTACGAAGCTTCCATGGTCAATGGGTCCGCGGTTGACTGGGATCACTAGGTTTGTTGTGCCAAAGCCAAGGCCTAGTTGATTCAGAGGAAAAAGGTTATGGTATATATTCGATATATAGGCATATATAAGATATATGTTTGGGACTTGGATGTCCACCTACTGGATCTAGGAATTGGATTGGATCCAATTGATCTTAGAGATCTACCTAGTTAATTATCATACAATTTGTTGGCCAAAGTCAAGATTGTGTGATATTTAACGGGATCCTAGCCCACTAGGAAACACGGTTTCCCGAGTACTCGACAGAGGGTTAGAGGCTCGACGAAAAATAGTGGGAGGCAAGAATTGAATTTGCAATACTCGTTCAATTACTCGCCATACGCGCTCATTTAAATTATTTCGTCATTAGATTAAATGTTAGTTGGACTAATATTTAAATTGTTGTTTTAATAAACAGTTGGACTGTATTATACTTGATTATATATAATTTGATTATATTAATCAATATATTTGAATTAATTAATTTCAGTTTACAGTTGATTTTATAATTGGATTATAGTAATCAATGTAATTGAGGTTAATTAATTTGGATTATATTTGATTATATAGTTGGACTATTATAATCATTATAATATATATAGTACCACTAATCGTTGATTAAATAGTTGGACTATTGTAATCAAGATAAAATTGAAAAGTTGGATATTTAAAATATAATCTGGGATTAAAATATTTTAAATAATTTAATTTTCAAATTGGGAATAAATAATAGGTTACTTTATTTGATAAAATAACTTATTATACCTTAAGCCCAAAATTAAGCAAAATAAGTAGAGCATAAAATCTTTGGAAGATTTATGTGATGATGACTTTAATGCTTAATTTAATATACTTGTCATAAATCTAATTTTAGATTTAAGAAGTATTAAAATTGCAATTTATAATTCTTGGAGAATTAATTGACTATTCTAGAGGAGATAAAGTCAAAGTTTGCAATTGGGCATGTAGCACGAGGTGCACATCGTTTCGATATTCTAAAAACCCAAGCTTGGCCTAAGGTTCCTAAAATATTGAAAATGATAATTGACATATACCAAAGTGACTACCATTTGGATATGGCAGACACGAAGGAATTAAAGAAAGGGCAAGGCTCTGACTTTGAAAATGTGTTGTCTTAGTTATGTTCACAGCTAGTATTGAAATTAGATTTTAAATACTTAGTGTGGTACATAAAATATATGTATTGATGTTCAAGAATCTGCTTTGAGCAGGATACTGACTTCAAGCTGAGATTGCTCTGAGAATCGGAAACGGGACGAAAGTCGCTGTTTCGACCGTAGATACTAAGTTTAGGAACTACCCTTCGGGTGTGTACTTAAATTAGGAACTGTTATAATGTAACTAGTTTGACTAGAGACATTATCTCTATATCAGTGCTTAATCCATTATGGATAAACCTTTATATTCTAGAACACTCAGTGTTTCATTATATAAAGATGATACTGAGATAAACATATTAGATGTGAATAACATAATTTATATTTTGAATATAATAAAAATCTCAAAACATATAAAATGACAAATAAATAGCTCAAATTGATTTGATCAATAAAGACTTATTTGTGGCATTGTTGTCTGGGACACAATTATACAAGACTCGTATATCCACACTTTTGAAGAGTGGGTACCAGGACTGATTTGACTATTCAAATAAAGTCTACGAATCTAGTTTGTTAGGTAAAGTACCTAAAACACTGTTTACTTGGTAATAGTGTAAGTGCCACTGATCTGTTAGCCCGATTCATGATGAAGCAAGTGGGCCCATGTCTAGCTAGGCTAGATGTAGATATGAATATTTCGTGACCTATACGGATGTGGCATCGCATTATGGTTGTGTGTTTCTTTTGAAGAACACAAATCGGAAACTTTTAGAGTTTCGGCACGAAATAGACAAACAGATCGGCTATAGTATTATACCGTCACGGTAAGACCGTAATGGAAAATACTTAAGCAATAAGTTTCTTATATACTTGAAAGAGTATAGTATTCTTTCAAATGAGGACTCCTCCCGGAACACGTCAAAGTGACGGTGTGTCCGAACGGATTAACCGAATCATGTTAGACATGATAAGGCTAATCATGAGTCGCTCTGAGCTACCATTTCCTTCAACAGATAAGTTTTAACAGTGCAATAACTTATTTAGAATATAGTTCTATTAATAATTTGTTTGACAAATATCATATTAGATATGAACGGGAAAGAAACCGGGTTTCTCATTCCTGACCATTTGGGATGCTAGGCATATGTTTGGATAATACCAAACTAAAACCTAAATTGGATAAGTGCCAAATTGGTTATCCTAAGGAAACCATAAGTATAGTACTTATAAATCTCACATGAGAACAATATGATTGTTGCTCACCATGCGGTTTTCCTAAGAGGAATACCGATATGCAGTGGTCAGTGGGAGGATGGTGATACTCGATGAAAATTGGAGTAATACTGTTCGAGGCACGAAATCCTTAATGAAACACATATAGTTCATCAATGATGAATTTATACCATTAATCTTCGAATACACAAGAACCGCGTAGATCGGAGAGAATCAGAAAACAACCTAGGGTATGGGTTTCTGATCTCACCTCATAAAGATGTTAATCTTTTAAGGTATACCAACTGATTACGTATGAGGTAGTGATACAAGGTATCGACTCCCTATTATGACAAAGTGTCATGAGTCCAAAATGGATTCCATGTATATCAACAAGTTTGGATACTAGTTGTACCACAAGGCATTGTGCCTATTGGTACATTAAACGTCTTCAAGGAAGACATACATGGAAGGCAACATACCAACGTACAAAGCTGGGCTTTTGACGGAAAGGTATCGTTATCAACATTGTGTTAATAATGGTTCAACATTTTACCTGTTGCCATGGTAAATCCATTTTGAAGATGCTTGTTGATAACTGCATATTTCATTTATGAAATGTGTCAGTTGCAGATCAAAATCGCTTTCCTGAAAAGGAAACCTTTTGGAGGATGCTTACGACATCCTGACGATTTTGTATAACCGACAAACAAGGTTTGCGGGTTATTCGATCCATGTTTGGATTGAAACAAGCATAAGGTTCTTGGAACTGACGTTTTGAAATAATCATAATGGTTTATGATTTGACTCAAAACGAAATAATTCTTGTGTATATAAGGAGGTTAGTGGGAGGGCACTGACAATGAAATTCCCATAAAGCAATTGGTGAAAGCTTGGCTTTCATAGATATTCTTTCATAGAAATTCTCCGTAGAATTCTGGGGAGTAACAACCTTTATTCAAGGAATAAAGATCTACAGGGATAGATTTGGAGTTGTTAACACTCTCTGGAAATTGTACATTTAAAATGTACTTGTATTGGTGTCTCATACGCTTCAAGCATATGGAGTCACAATCGGGTCAATCCAAGTGATAGTCACTGGATTGAAGATTAAGAACATCTGTTAGTATCTGAGAGAACTAAAGATGCTGTCTTAAATTATGGAGTAGGAGAACTTGAAGTGACTAGGATCACTGTTGCAAGTTTCCAAACCGGTAAATACTGCGGTACTATAAAGTTTGAACACTGGGACAGTGAGCTGGAAATCTTCCGAGCAAGATAACTGTTGCCGAATAAACAACAAATGCGGATTATTGCTGCAACTGAGGCAGCAATAGAAGCCATTTGGATCGAAAATAAATCTAATTAGATTAGATATAGTTCTTTTAGCAGCTGAGCTAGGCGTCAGCACGGGCTAAGGAATTAAAGGTCTCATCGACGATCCAGTTATATACTTCTATATCATCTGATTCGTTCGGATCATACATCGTGGCGATGTGATGATCGTGTAAATCGCGTCAGACGATAATTAAACAAATCCGCTGACGAAAACCTTTCCTCAGCAATTTGAGCGAACCGTTCATAGTTCGGGTGTGGGACACTTGAGTGACTGGCTATGTGCCAAGTGGGAGATTGTTGGGCAAAATGACCCATAGCGTCACTATTTGAACAGATCATTGTGTTGTTGTAGCAAATTAACTATGTGACAAGGAAATTGCACTCTCATCATTTGTGATTAGATCACCATAGATATATAAATGAAGAGAGGTCCCTATGATTAGTTCCTGGACTGAGAATGATATGAGACAGTATCAGTCCCCGAAGGATTAATCATTAAATATCCCTAGCCGGAGTATTATCGAGACAGGACATCGATAATGCGGAATAGGCTAGTATTGCACTTGTGCGAGTTGTGAGGGCACAACGGCATAGTTCTCATATATATAAGTATTGGATACTTATGCAAGTGCGATAGGAGGTCGTGTTTCACCGATGGTACGGGAAACAGCTTCGCTCTGGGTAGACCCTTCGGAATCCCATTGGTATTATGACTATGTGTCTATGGGAGGCCGAAATCAAGGTAGGTGTGTAAAGTCTTAACCTGAGACTTACATCGCTAATACTTATGATAATCGATAGACTTTGGTCTTGGTGGTACATGGCTTTAACCGGTTCTGCGTACACCACTTCTGGGTTTATCAGAGAGTCGTAGTGTATTGGGTGTGATGTCAAGACGGAAGTATCACTTCAGTCATAGTGGAGATGATGTCACACAGGATACGGTATTAGTGCTCTTAAGTGTTGCGCAACCATCGGGATATTATGACTAGGTCATGCATATCTGATTATAGAGACTAGTTACCAGACATCCGACATGTGCTTCGGACGGGGCAGACACTTATCCAGCCCCAGCCCTAGCACGTGACTATCCGATACTGGGCCGATATACACAATACTAAGGTATACTACGCTTGATACAGATCTATATATTCCTGTAAGAATATTTCTGGAGAATTGGGTAGGCATGGCGCTTTGCTAGAAGCCAACCTTGTCTTGTAAATCGGTATAAACGTAGTACGAGGTACTTACGTGTTTGGATAGTCCGACGACCGTATTTACTGCCAACATATCCGGAGATCTCATGGGTCGGTTCCTGAAGATTCACCGATGACGTATGACTCGCACTTTTATTAATCTGGGATTAATATGATGAGAGAGAAAATTAATCTGGGATTAATTGCGGAGATATTTTATCTAGGATAAAATATCGTTAAAGAGAGAGAACGATTATTTGGAATTAATCGATAAATTAATATATTCGATATATTATAACGAAATTAGATTTCGACGCGGAATTGAAATTAGATTTTAATTCGGGCGAACGAATTAATTTAGAATTAATTCGTTAGCGACGTGAATAGTGAATTCGCTAGGCGTAATCATTTAATTACGACGCAACGGAAAATTCGTTAATTTGGAATTAGCGAACCCGAGCCCGGGATTGTTTGCGAGCGCATTCGCATTTCGAATTCGAGTGCGGCACGCAAGTCAAATCAAGCGTCAAATCACAAGTCACATCAAGCATCAAATCACATGTCACTTTGAGTGATGTGACATTTGAGTGATTGATGTGAATTGATTTGTGGTGATTGACAAGCATTTAATGCTTGCTTTATGGAAATTAAAGAAATGGTAAATGGTTTTATTATATTTTGGAAATTATATAAACCTTTTACAATTTTTTATTTTCCCACTCATTCTCTCTCTTCCATTTTCGATATTAGGCTTTTTGGAGCCAAAATCCCATCTTCTTCTCTCTCGGTCTTGGACCGATTTCTTCATCTCTTTCTCTGGTTTGACCGAAAGAAATTGGAGAAGCAATGATCTTGTTACAAGATCTATGTGCTAGCACACTCATGGAGGAATACAAAGGTGATAGGGAAGTGAGTTCGTGAGCTTGGAAGCTTGAAGCTTGGAGCTTCAATGGTGTCTCCCATGGCCGAACCTTGGAGAAGCCGAACCAGTCACCACCGTGCAGCCCCTCACACGCGCAGCTCACTGCCGAGCAAGGGAGAGCAGTTCGCACTCCATCTTTGTTGCATCTCTACCGATCAATGTGAGTTATTCCGCACCTCCTTTGATATGTATTCAACTCGTTTATGCATGATTTATGATCCTTGGGACTTGATTGAAACTCAACACTCACTGTGGGCCTAAGTGCCTGAAGGAAATGTACTCTAACTTGGAAATGAGGCTCTGGGTCTTCCTGATGGGTATCTGTACTACTATCATTGGGATCACCTATGGTGTTGGACGTGTCCTGTACTCCTACCTTCTTGCCACTCCTAGTGAATATAACATGAACACCCTTTACATTGGCTGCTTCGTGATTAGCCTTTGGCCTTGTGGATTTGGTTGAGTTTGAGATGATAATTTTCCTTGTTCGTTCACACTCAGGATATTAGTTAACTTAGAGATCTAACTCTTAATCTCTCTATTATCTTCAGGTACCTGAGCTATCCGTGACTCAAACCTTTGGTTGGTTTTGTTCTGGGCTTCCACAATTGCCTTCTGGGCCTCCACAAATGCTTGCACAATATTCTCTAAGGAATTCTTATGAACATTAGGTGTGTGATACTGAGGAGCATTGTAATCTCTAGGTGGTGCTTGAGTAGGCTGATGGGACTCATGTTTCCCACTAAGATTGGGATGGTTTCGCCAACCAGGATTATATGTATCTGAATAAGGTGTGTATGACTTCTTGTACATCCCTAAGTTATTATATTATTCCTCATATGTCCCCCTCATCTCACCATATACAGGACACTCTTGGGGTTCCAGGTGGGCGACTACATGCATAGTCTTGCTATCTCTAGCTTTTAAGGCTTCTAACTCTCTAGTCTATAGCTCGACATGTGCCCTAAGACTATCCTCTTCCATGAAATGGTGTATGCTTCTGCTAGGAGGAGTAGGGTGTGTCCTATCAGTGTTATCTATGGCATTAGGTCCAGTTCAAGTATGAAATTTTTTAGCTAGGTCATCTAAGTACTCGAATGTCTCATCATGGTCTTTCTGTATAAACTCACCATTACACATAGTCTCAATAAACTGGCACTCTCTAGGGGTTAGACTATCATAAAAATAACTTACTAAGCGCCAACTCTCATATCCATGGTGAGGGCAACTAGCTAACATCTCCTTATACCTCTCCCACATTTGATAAAAGGGTTTCACTGTCTCTCTGAGAGAAGGTGGAGATTTTTCTTTTCAAGGCATTCGTCTTATGGTGTGGGAAGTATTTGTTAAAGAATGCCTATGTCATCTCGCCCTATGATCCTATTGACATAGGTCTTAAAGAGTATAACCAGATTTTAGCTTTATCCTTAAGGGCAAAAGGGGAGAACTTAAGTCTAATTGTATCAGTGGTCCCAAACCACTCATAGACGGTAGCTACAACCTCTTCAAACTCTCTAATGTGCACATAAGGATTTTCGCTCTCTAAACCGTGAAAATTTGGGAGATACTATATCATCCCAGGTTTAAAATCTATGTGTGGTGCATTAAGAGGAAAAATTATGCATGAAGGTGTAGCTGTGCGAGTTGGGTGGAGGTACTCTTCAAGAGTTCTCATGGGCGGTCTCTCGTATTCACTCATATTATGTGCGCTAGACGCGGATGGTATGGCAAAAAGGTTTTCAAATATGTTGTCAGAGTCTGAGTCTGAACTTTCATGTTCAATCTTAACGAATCTACCAAATCTATCTCTACGTCTAGGCATGCAATTAAAGCTCAAGTAATATGGGAAACAAGAATAAAATTAAAAAAATTAAAAATTAAAAAGAAATAAACTAAAAATTAAAATCTAAACTAAAACAAAAACTGAAATAAAATAAATAATTAAACAATAAATAAATAAAAGAATAAAAAAAGGAATGAAGTTACCGCTTTGTGTTTGACCATGCAAACCTGCTCCTTTAAATTGTAAATCGTCTCCCCGACAACGGCACCACATTTTGATTATGCCCAAAAAGTACTTGCGGTTATCGTAGTATAGTTAGAGTGTCGATTCCTCAGAGAGATGGTTACAATGAACTAATTCACTTAAACAAAGTGTTAGCAGTAACTAAATTAAAGAGATAGATTGATTTGATAAAGTAAAGTAAAAACTATGGATAAATACTTAGGAAAATCAGCAAAGAGATATGGCAAAGCATCGGGAATCCCTCTTGTATCAAACTTATATATTCATTTATCGATTCTTGTTATTACTCAACTGAAAGTTTCACATCCCAAACCAACAGTCGGAGGATATTCAATTCTATGTATATTTAATTCTAAGTTAATCAATTATTATTTTCTCTATGTTAACAGCATACAAAAATCATCATTACCAGCTATCTAACATCGACAATATACCCTCAGACAATACTGCAGTAGAAGACCAACACATAAAATAACTTTACCAGTCACAACTGAGTTCGCAAATCACACATAGAAAAAACATGACTGGATCTATATGGGAGTTGACAAAACACAATCTCTGGGCTCAGAAATTGTAAGATAATAAAGAACAACAACCATCTATTGTATTAAACGTTAAAAAGTACTTTAAGAATCAACAACATATATATAGAAATTCAAATACAAAAGTTCATCATTAGCTTTGCCTAGGAGATTAGTTCTCCATGCGGAATAGAGAGATAGCCTGAATAGATCGAAGAGACGACATGTTTGCCTTTGAAGTTCTTCATTCTTCTCTCTCAATCTTGTGTTTGTGGCTCTTTTTGTGTGTATCTTCTCTTTCTCTCTGATTTTCTCTCTCCTTAGGGTTTGGATGAAGTTGGCTTTATATAGGGAGGCCTTGGAGTCATTATACGAGTCAAACACATCAAAATCAGGGTTTTAGGTTGTTCCGGGGCACCGCGGCGCTGGTCTTTGGGCGCCGCAGCGCCAAAGTTGTGAGAGTTTTTGCTGGGAGTGTGCAGGTGCCGCGGCGCCAAGAATTTGGACACCGCGGCGCTAGTGAGTTTCTTCACTGGTGTTTCGAGTCTTGCGTCCTGCTCTTCCCGCGCGCGTCTGATGCTTTCGTTAGGCTCTGAAACATGTTTAATTGCTCCATTCTTCATATTCCATTGCTCCTAATAACAAATCACAAAATGAATCTAATTAAGATTAAAACATATGATAATAAAGCTGAGTTAGTAGTGTTCTAAGTACACTTTCGTGCACTTATCAACTGTCAATTCACTGCTTGTTGAAATCGATCCTGACTCCACTCCAGAAGAGCGAGAAACTTTTAATAGATGGAATGATGATAACCTAAAGGTGAAATCCTACATCTTAGGATCGATGGTTCCAGATTTGTTGAGACAGTACATTGAAGTACCAGATGCTTGGAGCATCATGCAAACACTCAATGAGCTGTTCGAGGTAAATCAAGAGATCGAACTTATCTAAGGTCTAAGGAATTATTCTGTGCTGAACTCAAGGATGGATGAGCTGTCAGGATTCATGTTTTGAACATGATCGACCATATTCGATACATGGAATGACATGACATTATGATTGATGAACGGCTGGGTCGTAATTTGATTCTGTCTTCTTTGCTTGGTTCTTATGCTGGATTTTTATTAAACTTCCATATGCACTCGATGCAAGCTAGCTACAAAGAACTTCATAACATGTTACGCACGACAGAGCATGATTTGAGGAAAAGGCAACCCCACATTGTACTTCCATGGTGGAGCTGGCTCTTCAAAGACTTCTGGCAAGTCAAAGGAAATAAAGATGAAGAAGAAGAAGATTGCAAAGAAGAACTCCAAGAAGCGCAAAGGCGCAAAACCGCAAATAACTCGTGATAAATGTCTATATTGCAAGAAGTCTAGACACTGGAAGAAGGACTGTCCAGAGCTGATAGGAAAAACATGACCCTCATGTACGCTTTGTATTTTTCCAATTATTGACATCTCATTGGCCTTAGATGCAAATAGTGGATGGATGTTAGACATTGATAGTCCTACTCATATTTGCAACTCTCTGCAGGTAATGAGGGTAAGAAAAAGGCTGAATAAAGGGGATATCCAACTTAGAATTGGCAATGGCGAGACATTGGATGTCAAAGCCATAAGAACAGTTGTTCTAGATCTCCCAAATGGATGTAAATTATATTTACATGACTGTTATTATATACCATCACTTATCAGACAAATAATATCACTGCCAGTATTATATAAAGAGGGATATAAAATAAATATTAAGAATTGAACTTTATATTTATATGATAAAGATAATTTATTGAAATGTGAATGTTCTTTATTAAACGGTCACTGTGTTTTGGAAACATGTAGAAATGTCTTTAATGTAGAGGAAAGTACAAGTAGAAAATCTTAACTAAATAATATTGAATTATGTCATATGAGATTGGGCCACATAGGTGTTAGACGTCTATCCAAGTTGGTAAAGAATGGTTTGATTGAAAATATTACCTTAGATCATTATCCGATTTGTGAGTGATGCATCTAAGGGAAGATGACAAAGGCCCTATTTCTAGGTGCTGGACACCGTACTGGAGATTTATTGGAGCTAATACACAACGATGTGTGTGGTCCATTAAATCATGTCGCTCATGATGGTTCAACATGCTTCATGACTTTCACAGATGATAAGTCTAGATATGGATATGCCTATTTGATGAGACATAAGTCGGAAACATTTGACAAGTTTAAAATATTCCGAAACGAAGTAGAAAAGCAAACCAGTAAATTCATCAAGTGCCTTAGATCAAATCGAGACGGTGAATACATGTGTGAATATTTCAGAAGTTATTTAAGGGATAATGTAATTCTCACCCAATCTAGCCCACCAGGAACACCTCAACACAATGAAGTGTTTGAGCGTAGAAATCATACTTTATTAGATATGGTGCGATCCATTATGAGCTATATAGATATTTCTTATTACCTTTGGGGTTATGCTTTACTAACTGCTACCCACATACTTAATAGGGTTCCATCGAAAGCTGTTTCTACAACCCCCTATCAGATATGGTTCGGTAGAAATCCAAGTCTTAGGAATTTAAAGATTTGGGGTTGTCGTGCATACATTAGAATCGTGCAGCGAGATAAACTAGCACCGAGAGAGTATAAATATAGGTTCGTTGAATATCCTGAAAATTCTTTAGGATATCAATTCTATGATTTTGAGCAACGAAATGTATTTATTATTCGCTTTGTCACTTTTCTTGAAAATGAATTTTTGAGAAATAGTGGGAGTTGTAGAAAGATTGAACTTGATGAGTTTGATCCCAATAATAAGGAAATTGAGATGGAACCAGAGACCCAATTAGGTGAATGATCTATAACACAGGTTCTACGTAAGTCAAATAGAATATCAAGGCCTCTTGAAAGACTATTTTTAACATCTAATACGAGCCTTGATGTTCTCCTATTGGAGGAAATATATCTTTTAAAGAAGCGATATTGGATATCGATTAAGGAAAATGGCAAGAAGCCATGAAATCCGAAATAGATTCAATGCATGACAATCAAGTTTGGGACTTAGTTGAAATTCCTGAAGGAGTTAAACCTATTGGTTGTAAATGGTTTTACAAAAGGAAGCGAGGCCCCGATGGAAAGGTGGAAACCTTTAAGGCTCGACTGGTAGCGAAAGGTTACACTCAACGTCCTGGGATTGACTATGAAGAAACGTTTTCACCAGTAGCCATGCTAAAATATATTAGGATTCTTTTAGCCATTGCTGCATATCATGATTATGAGATATGACAGATGGATGTGAAAATCGCTTTCCTAAATGGATTCCTTGAAGAGGATATCTATATGGAACAATCAGAGGGTTTCGTATCTAGTGAGACTTCAAACTTGGTTTGTAAGCTCCGAAAATCTATTTATGGACTTAAACTGGCATCCCAAAGCTGAAATCGTCATTTTGATGAGATAATTAGATTATCTGGATTCATCAAGAACGAGGAAGTACCATGTGTTTATAAGAAAGTGAGTGGGAGTATGATAGTTTTCCTTCTATTGTATGTAGATGACATCATTATCATAGGAAATGATATATGATTGATGCAAAGTGTGAAAGCCTACCTTTGTAAGAACTTCTCCATGAAATATATGGGTGAAGCTTCCTATATACTAGGTATAAGGCTCTATTGGGATAGAGTTAGGAAGCTTATAGGATTGTCGCAATTGACGTACATAGATAAGATGTTAGAAAGGTACGGTTTTACCAACTGCAAGGCAGTAAATGTACCTTTTTGATATGACATACATCTTTCGAAGAAAATGACACCTTAGACTGAGGAAGAAAGAGTTAGGATGTCTAACTTGTCATATGCTTCTTGTATTGGAAGCATAATGTATGTTATGCTATTTACAAGACCTGACATCAGTTTCAGCGTCAGTGTGACCGGCCGATATCAATATGATCCAAGTAATGATCATTGGACAGTCATGAAACATATCCTAAAATATATTAAAGGTATTAGGGATAAGTTTCTGATATATGGAGAAGATGAGCTACAAGTTAGGGGTTATATAGAATCCGACTTCCAAGGAGATCCTAATGCTAGAAAATCTACATCAGGATACATATTTACCTTTAACGGTGGTGCGGTTAGTTGGCGATGTTCAAAGCAAGGCTCAACAACTGATTCCACCACTGAGGTGGAATTTATAGCGGCTTCAGAATCTGCTAAAGAAGCTGTATGGATTAGAAATTTTATCACATAACTTGGTATTATGCCAAGTATTGCGGATTCGATCTCATTGCACTGTGATAATAGCGGAGCCATTGCGCAGGCTAAGGATCCGAGTGCGCATTGCAAGTCTAAACAAGTGGAAAGGAAATACCGCGTAATTAGAGAGATAATTGAACAAAATGACATAGTGGTCTTGAGGATTCAATGACTAGACAACATAGCAGACCCGCTTACAAAGGACTTACCTCCTAAGTTATTCGATAAACATGTGGAAGAGATATGACTGCGGTACCATCCAGATTGGCAGTAAGCAAGTCGGAGTTTTTTGGAGTGCCAATCCGAATTGTATATTTTATTATTTATTAATAAAATAACTACGTTTTCATTTCATACCTTATTAATGATATTGTCATTATGCGTATTAGATTGATGTATAGATATGGTAAGTTTGACATCAACCTTAGAATAGTCTTGTAGTAATATTAGACACTAGGTGGTCTGTCATTGGGATAAATGTTACGATTATAAACTATTCTTAAAGTAAATATTCATATTCGTTGGTTTTGGAATACTGTCGAATTCCTATAACCTAGAAGACTAACATATGTCGTATATTGGAATTGGAGTTCCAATGGTTTAACCCGATGTACCATGAGCTTTGGAAGCTCGTATAGACATGTAGGTATTGGTTGGACCAAATACTGAATGACTCCCGGATGATTCCTATAGGATAACATTGATTTTGTGTGAGATCATCCACACTTTGATGTCATGCATGTCAGAAACCTTTCATGATCTGGCCTCTAGATGTTTGTTGGGTGTGGACCGATGCACTCAGTAATCAAGTGCGAGTCAAGATAGGATCCGTCGGCTCGTATGTGTACCATAAGAGGTTTAAGTTTCCATGTGAGTAAGTCACGATTCTTAAGACTTTTGCCAAAGCCGATCACCTATGGTGGATCGCATCAGTTGTAAAGAATCGTGGACATGTCGACATGAGATGTGCACCTTTAGAAACTTGACGGTGTATTATATGTTTCCTAATCATAACTCGGATAGCCTACGACAGAATGATTGTTAAACATATGTGATGATCTCGACTTGTATAATTTAGAAAGGTTGTTCATGTTCTTCATGAATTCGGAGGTGGCCAAATTGCGTACATATTAGATAGGCTTATATGAAGAACGTGTCTGAACTTAGAGAGTCCCAATATGAAGTGTACTCGTTGAGTACTTGGTTAGCATATTAATTTTGATAAAAGATAATATTCGATATTATAATTATCAACCAAGATAATCAAGTGTTATTGGATAACATTGATTATTTAATTTGACCTAATTGGATTAATTGAATTAATTCAATAATTACACAAGGGCTTAATTGTAAAATCGTAATTATTTCTACTATTTAAGGATATTATGGTAATTGTAAGTATGTAATAATATGTGGTTTTGGCTTGATTTAATTGGATAAAATCAAAGTGGCAAAAATTTAACTAATTCATTTCATAATTCTTGGCTTGATTTAATTGGATTAAATCAAAGTGGGAGACAATGGAGATTGGTCACTCCTAATTATACATATTTGGACAAATTAGATTAAGCCCACATAAAAGTTGATTACGACTTTTATTAATTAAAAATGGCCTAAGTTTTGCTATAAATAGCAAGCATTAGGAAGGTTTTAATTAAGCAAATCAAAATCTTGAGAAAGCTAAGTACCAGCAAATTCTTAGAGAAATTAGCCTCAGTTAGAGAAGTGTTTAGAGAAGCTTGTGAGTTCTCTACAACATTTCATCTAGGAGAAATCAAGACTGGATCTTTGATTAAAGCTTGCTAACATTGGAATCAATATTGGATCTTGGAGTGAAGCTTGCAAATCTTGGAGGTTCTCCTACTATTTCAACAAAGAGAATAAGATTGGATCTTTGCATCAAGCTTGTTAGGTAAGTTTGAACTTCTCTTAAGTTATGTTCTTTTTATGTATTGGATGCATGATCACATAACTTAATGTTGAAATAATGCTAATAAATTGTGTTAGGATGTTTTGGAAGTATAAACACAATATGCTTGTTATTAGGTAAAAATATTTATATTAGACATAAACATAAAATTAGAGTTTGGAACTCTAGATTAAATCTTAGAGCTATGGCTACCATTCTAGAATCATTTGACCACCTTTGAGTGACCTATAATTGTTCACGAGATATTTCTTATTGGGATTCTAATATGGTTTGTGTATTAGATTCAAAATTTACGCAAATGCATATTCAGAATAAATTTATGTTTTTGTAAAAATATTTGATATTTTGAAAAACTTGAATTTTGTTCAATAACACTGTAACATGCGTGTCACGCGCTACGCCCGCTCAATTTTATTTCATCTCGTTCAGGAGTTTCCGGACTCTGATTCAGTCTCGGTTTTTTCCTATACACTCGTAATGGAATATAGTATTTCATTAAAAAATTTAAAATTACACATATGCTTGATATCAATGGGTTAGACCCACTTCCGCTACGCGGGGCACTGATCAGACCCTAAGGGTTCCACATCTGCCCCAACATAATCATGCATCCATAACTGTTTTCATGCAATAATATATGATATTAGAATTCAAATTTATGTTTACACATGTAATTAATCTCGATATTTCTTGAATTTTGGTTTCGCCTTAACGGGAAATGTAATGGAGCCTTAACTACTAAATTGAGTTACATTTTATTGGGTGTTAAATATCTACATTTGATGTAAATCTTGTTGGAGTTTTTTTGGTGCGCGGTGTGAAAGCACGGCTGTTTGGAAAAATTGACTTTCAAAACTTTTACCAGTCCAGACGAATAACTAGTGTCGTATACCAATTATAAATCTGTATTTTTCTTTAATCACTTATCAATATCAAATATTAGAAGTGATTACGCAATAGACATTGGGGAAAATATTTTTCCGAAAATATTTTCCGCGATTACACGTTAAGTGATTTACCGGTTCATTGAACCAAGTGACCGAGATAACCAAACAAGCAGTTCAAACCTAGAACTAGATCAGCCCTTGTTATAGTGATATTTTTGCCCATAGTACATTTTTTACCAAAAATTCTCGAAATGTTTTCGGAACGGTTCCGAAAATTTCAAAAAAAAAATCTACATATTATACACGCTGCTATAGTAATCCGAGTACTTTAGCTGTGACAAAAATCCGTATTTTTCTTTTTAGCGAAAGTATTAAACGTGTAAAAGAGACCAATATATAAGAAATTCTAAATTTTGAATTTTGAGTATAATTGATGTGGGATGAAGTGTTTTAAACACTCAGCCTTTGAGCAGCAGACATTTATATACAAGTCACCATTTACGTAGGCATTGTTGGCCGAATCACTATAAATCACCGGTGTCATTTTCTCTATCCCTTAAATTTTAATTATTGCAAGTTTATTTTCATATTTGCATATAAATTAGAAACTTGCTACTATGGAACATATTGTGATTAAGAAAATTGACATAAGCTTTATTAATAAAGATACTAGCTTAGTAGCGTAAAATCGGCAAGAATTTTTATTTCCGTATATTTATATCATTATCCAATTCACCATCCCCTCTTGGTTATAGAGTTGTATTTGTTGTATACTTGTATGAAATTTCAATTAGTATAATAGCGATGTATTCTCAATAAAGACCTAACCGTCCTAGAATCAATCATGGCCTCTATAAGCTACTCATCAAATCTTGTTGAGGGATTTTCAACCACTAGACCTCTCTTCTACACCGGAACCGACTATACCTATCGGAATATGAGGATGTTGAACTAATTTCTTGTCGTTGATATGAAATCCCTCAAAGTGATCACACAAGGTACAAGAATGCTAATGAAGAAGGATAACAATGGTGTGGAGTTTCTGAAATCATATTTTGAATAGACCGATGAGGAATACATGCAAGCCTCCTTAAATGTTAAAGCACTCAACCATCTTCTTTGTGCAGTTGATCGGAGTCAAATTAATAAGCGTCCGGGGTTTGGAAATGCATATAAATTATGGAAGTCTTTAGAAATGGTCAATGAGGGCACAAGTCAAGTGAATGAGTCAAAGATCAACCGGTTCATCTGTGAGTTAGATAGCTTCTAAAGGGAAATTTTGGATAGATGAGAAGAAAGAAGAAAATTGGTCGCGAAAGCACAAGAAAGATAAAATAATTTACTATGAGTGTAAAAAGCTGGGTCATGTGGTTGTCGATTACCCAATGAGGAAATTCAAAGGAAAATTCAAGCAAAAAACAATAAATGCAATTTGGAGCGATAGTGACACATGCTCATCCAATGAGGAAATTGAAGGGAGAACAAAACTCGCTTTTAAGGCTATTGATGATCTAGATGAAAGCGATAAAGAAAACGTACATGATTCTCTTGAATATGATAAATTACTTGACACTTTCAATGCATTGCATGAATTGTATGATTTGCTTATGATGAAGCACAAATTGATGAAAAATAAGCATTTATCACTATTGAATGATCATGCATCAATTATTGAGAAAAATAAAATGCATGAAAAAGAACTCGCATGCTAAAAAGACGAAAAAGGTAAAACTTGAAAAGAGCATATATAGCATGCCATCTAGCTCAAATACATGTGATTACAAATCTATTATGATTAAAAATGTTGCCTTGAATAAAAAGATTGTGGATTTACATAACATTATTGCTAAATTTACTTTGGGCGAGAAAAATTTTAATATGCTAATTGGATCCCAAAGATGCGCTTTTAAAAAAGAAGGATTCAGATATAGGCCTTACATCTAAAGAAAATTTTTGAATAATTATTTTGTTAAGGCATCAAATTCTCATGCACATGTTACTTTTAATGAAAATATCACAAGTCATGCATGCAACAAGAAAGTGTTAGGGTTGGTGCTCGGAGTGCCAATCCGGATCGTATTTATGTCTGATTCACGAATACGAATAATTTCTTTTTCCATAATATTACTTATTTAATGGTAGCATCTCTTGTCCTTTATATACATATTCGATCTAATTACGATTAGATATCTAATTATGATTAGATTGAAACTAAATATGATTTAGTGATATGTATATATTAGACAAATACCCTAGGATTTACAACGTAGTGCGCAGTTACAACGTAGTTTGTAATTGACATTGGGAAGCATCACTATAAGTTGTATATGTTGGGGTTGGTGCTCAGAGCGCCAATCCGGACCGTATTCATGTCTGATTCATGAATACGAACATCCCCTTATTCCATAATATTACTTATTTGTGGTTGCACCTCTTGTTTCTATATACGTATTCGATCTGATTACGATTAGATTGAAACTAAATGTGGTTTAGTGATATGTATATATTAAACAAAGGCCCGATAATATATAATGCAGTACACAGTTACAAAGTTAGTTTGTAATTGACATTGGGAAGTGTCACTGCTAAATGTATATTATCAAACATAGTTCCTGGTCAAGATTTGCTAACACGGGTCGGTTAGTCAAATCCGTTGAGACCAGTACATGTCGTATATCGAGACTTGGTCCGATGGTTTATCCCAATGAACCATGAGTCTAAGGAGACTCGTATAGACGTGTAGGTGTTTATAGTGGATAAACACTGAACGGCTCACCGAAGATTCTTAATGGATGGTAGACCAACGTCAATAAGAATCTTCTCGAGTTGAGTAGCATAGTGGTCCTTCGACTTGAGATACCACTGTGGATGTATGAGACATCCTCCACACTTAGATGGCAGTCATGTCACCGATCTATTTAGATCAGACCTCCGCTTGTTCGTTGGGTGTGGACCAATCCTCAGGATATCCTGTGTGTGTCAAGATAGGATCCGTCAGTTCTGTGTACAGAGCATAGGTAGTCCATATATATTTAGCAGTCTGTTAAATCTGTGGCCACAGTATACATCGGAAGTAAGTTCCGAGTGTTATTTAGAGATTTCTAATAGATACGTCGACGAGATAATACCTATAGAGATTTGACGTTCACATCTATATCTCTGGGATTATCTGGATACCTGTGACGGAGGGATTATACGTATGCAATGACCTCGACCTGTATGTTCAGCTAGTTTATCCGTGATCATCATAATCTACGAGTGGATAGATTATGGACATGAAATTGGATTTTGTGACGGATATACCTGAATCTAGAGAGTCTCAATAATGAAACATACTCGTAGAGCACTAGAGCAACATTTATGAATAATGATGATTATTTATAAATCGTTTAATCGTTAAACGAAAAATACATGCGAACGGGCCGAACCGTCATTTCCTAATTAATGTGTATTTGTATTTAATATATGATATTATTAAATACACATTAATAAATAGTCAAATAAAGGTATTTGACATATATCATTAATATATGTATTTGAGATATTTAAAGTAAATATAATACATATATTTGATATATTTATATTTAATTAATTATTTAATTATTTAATTGTTAAATGATTAATATAATTAAAATATAAATATATCACCAAATGATAAAGTTAGGAAGTGATTGTAAGTTGCAATTGTTGACTTATACATTAAAGGAAAAGGTTGTCAAATTGATTTTGACTTCTTAAGATATTTGTTCAAAATTGTTTGAAAAATGAAAATATCTTTTTCTTTATTTCTCACCAAATTCGGCCATACACTTTATAAATATAAGAGTTATATTTTTTCTTAGTTGTCTTTGTTGACTTAATTAAATATTTTTTAAAGTTGTTTTAGATATTTAACCAAGTTGAACAAATGAAAGTGAAATGAAAAATCAAATTACAATACTTGTGTTTCATTTGGTGAAATTCGGCCAAGGTGGATTTGGTCCAAGTATATATTGTTTTTCATTTCATTTTATTGTTAACCTAATACACTTTAAAGAAAACTCCATTAATGGAAACAAAGGAAGCTTGTGAGAAAGAAAGAAGAAATCAAAGAAAACTTGGATTTTAGTAAGTTTTTTCAACTTACTATTAGAAAGGAAAATGTTCCTTAGGATCTAGGCTTTAACATATGATGTTCTTAGGTTATTTCTTTCTTTATTCTTTGTGTTTTTGATGATGGAATTTTTGATGAAAGTGTAGAGCATGTATGATGAAGGAAGCTTATGGCTATTGTAGTAATAAGTGTTCTTTTGTGGTTTTGGAAACCTTGTTGCTAATCTAGAGTTGTTGACCCACTCTTAGATGACCTAGATTTGATCTTGAGTTTTTTCATTGTGTTGAGACTTTGATTGGATGGAAGAAAGATGATTGAAATGTTGGATTTAACCAATTTGGTCTAATTTGTCCAATTTGATGAAATTGAAAAATTAGGGTTCATGAACAATTCCAAATTTGGGGATTTTCATATATGTTGTGTATTTGGATGTGTATATGATGCATATAAAGTTTCATGTTCATTGGATTACATCTTGATGTGTTTTGATGCATGAAATGACAAAGTGCACAAAATGGGTCCTAATGGGTGCATTCGTCCAAAGTGGGAAAAATGGGGATTTATGTTGCCCTTGGTGTTTTGATGTTTTGAACATGCTAATTTCATCTTAGAAATGATTAAGAATCATTCAAAATTGATTAGATCAATTTCGGACTAAAATGGACAAAATACCAAGTGTAAGGGCAATTCGGTAAATTCACTTGAATATGATTCATTTGAATTTTGTTTCATAATTTGATTATTGGATAATTAAATAAATATGTTTATTTAATTAATCCGAGAAAAATTTTTGAAATCAGAAAATTTGATTTTCCACCGCTTCCGATGCGTTACCGGATTTAGCCCCTAAAACCCCTTCAGTATATTCTCAAATAAAGTTCCTGGTCAAGATTAACTAACATGGGTCGGTTAGTAAAATCCACTGAGACCAGTACATGTCGTATATCGAGACTTGGTCCGATGGTTTATCCCAATGAACCATGAGTCTTAGGAGACTCGTATAGACATGTAGGTGTTTATTTGATAAACACTGAACGACTCATTGAAGATTTCCTAATATATGGTACACCAACGTCAATAGAAATCTTCTCGAGTTGAGCGAGCATAGTGGTCCTTCGACTTGAGATACCACAATGGATATATGAGTTATCCTCCACACTTTGATGGCAGTCACGTCACCGATCTATTTAGATCATACCTCCGCCTGTTCGTTGGGTGTGGACTGATGCTCATGATATCCAGTGCGTATCAAGATAGAATCTGTCAGTCCTGTGTACAGGGCATAGGTATCCTACACGTGTTTACGATCTAGTAAATCCATGATCGTGGTATAACTTCGGAAGCGAGTTCCGAGTGTTATTTAGAGATCGTAAATTTGAAAGTCGACTATATTATACCATAAAGATTTGACGTTTTTAACTATATCTCGGGTATAATATGGATAGCATGTGACGGAGGGATTATACGTATGCAATGACCTCGGATTGCATAGTTTAGCGAGATTATATGTGGTCGTCATAATTCATGAGTGGGTGAATTATGGACACGAAATTAGATTTCGTGATGGATAAACCTAAACTTAGAGAGTCCCACAATATGAAGTGTAATCGTTGAGCACTTGGGCAACCCATTATGAATAATACAGATTATTCATAATACTTCACCGAATTAAATAAGTTAATTCGAGTCGTTTAAACGGTTAAACGAAAATACATGCGTTAGGGGCATTTCGGTCAATTAATAATTAATGTGTATTTGTATTTGATACAAAATTTGATTTGATACATATTATTATTTGTCAAATGAGATTTTAACACATGCCATTAATATATGTATTTGTTATTTAATGTAAATAAAAATACATATATAATAATAATCGCATTAATTAATTATTTAGGTATTTAAATGTTAAATATCTAGATAATTAAATTATATCAATATTACATAATTGTTATGAAATATGTTTGATTATTATTGGTTACATGTGGCATGATTCTATTAAGCTTAAAGTTTACAAATTGAATTTGTTAATTTAAAGCTTATTTTCATTATTTAATTAGATTAATTGACTAAATAACCAAAATACCCCTCTTTTACCCCTAAGTCGGTTTTTTCTTGATTTTTTAAGTTGAAAATTTTGTTTTCTCCTTTCATAAGACTCCATGGTCGAACACCTCCATAAAAGAAAACTCCCAAAATTTTCTTGAAGATTCAAGGAAGAAAGTGAAGAAATTCAAGAAAACATTTAAGGAAATTACAAGATTTGGAGATAAGCTTCAATAATCTTAAAATTAGAAAGCTTGTTTTTTGTTCTTGAATATCTAGAATAGTTCTAGGGTTTCTTCATTTCTTATATTTTGGGGCTTTTTGAATTGGAGGATGGATTTGGAGGTTAGATGCATGTGTGAAGTTAGATTGGACAATATTATTGTAATATTAGTTCAATTTTGTCATTTGATGACTTGTTGCCATTCTAGAGTGTTATGACCACTATTGTAACTCCTAGAATTTTTCTTGAGTTCTTCATAGGTGGTGGATTTGGTTGGTGTTAATGTTGATATGATTACTGTTGAGAAAATTGGATTTAAAGCATGAAAATGATATTTTTGGTTACTAAATCATATCTGGATTTTATGTGTTTTTGGTGATGAAATGTATGTTTTAAATGTATTGGATGTGTTTTGGGCATTGGAACAATTACTGAAAATTATTTCGGAGTTGAAATATGCGAAAACGGCGAAAATGGCGTTATCGGGTGAGTTTCGGGCTTACCGAGTGTCCGTTGTCCAAAAAGTGAATTGGTCACTGTTATGGCAGCCCATGAACTGCCCAAGCACTATTGGAGCTGATCTGGGCAACCCTCATGTGTGTTGATTGGTCGGTTCGGACAAAAATACGTTTTATGCCATTTTACGGAAAAATATTTTCATAAAAGTTTCGCGATGTTAACCTATTTATGTCATTATTTGATATCGAATAAATATATTTAGGTGAAATATGAATGAATTATTCATATTGGATATTGAATAATTTATTTCTTCGCTCGAACCGCGAGCTTCCGCTGCTCTCGCGCTAAAACCCCAACAAAAAGGACACAAAATATTTGAGTATATGAACAAAAATGTGAATGTAAATGCATGGATTCCCCAAGGAATCAAAATTAATCCCCATGGACCCAATAAAATTTGGGTACCAAAATACACTTAAATGATTTTATAGGGGGAGCTTTGGGAATGGTTCTGAATGAGAATTGCGAAATGATCCCAAAGTCTCAACAAAAATGAGGAAATAACTCAAAAGGAGAAGAATGTCAAATGCAATTCTAAAAAACGAATGAGTTTGATGATTGGTGGATTTGTTACTTTATGACAACGGTAATAGGTAAATCCGTGTTTATATAAAAATTGGTACCATTTCCTCCAACTCAATATATGTATGCTTATTTCATTTGATATGAATTGAACTTGAGTTTGAAGCATATTAGTGATTAGGCAAACTGTATTTCAATTGGTTTTTAATTTAGTATCATCATATGCTTAATCACAATTATTAATCTCATTTAGTATAAATTGGTATCAGATAGGGCTTTTTAGTTTATACGATATATGTGATCCTTTTGAATGTTTAGCATTGAATATGCCTTGTCATTGTGTATTATTGGTTGAAAATGAAATGCATGGATATTAGCTTATCTTGGGTGATTTTGATGATCCTTGTATGAATTTTTACATTATATGACAATATGGGAGAAATGTATGAAAATGATAAATGTGTATGCCTATAAACTTTTTGATATGTTTCATGCACATATATTGTTTTGGTATCTCAAAGAACTAAAATTTTACTTCTCCATCCTTTTTGATAATTTCAAATGGGGAGAAATCATAGGAATGAGAATTAAAACTTGTATACACTCACCCTTCTATTAAGGGGGAGAAAATTTGTACTAATGTGTTTGTCTAAGTTTTATAGAGATATATTGAAGACAATCACACATTGAGGGGAAGCTAATATTAAAGGAGAGCAAAATGTAAAATCCTCAATAATTTTGGACTCTCAAAGCTTCACAAGTTTTAAAGGTTACCATCATCAAAAATGGGGGAGATTATTAGCGACATAATCTCAAGATTGATTTTGATGATGCAGCACTAGAAGTCTTCGACGCGAATTAACGGACATTACAAAAAAATATCGAAGCATATTGGTGATGAATAATAATGGATATGAAGACTCAAGCGACAAACGAAGAATAATGTAACGCCCCGACCTACAACAACCTTACCCAAAGGAGTATAGAGTCGGAACGCTACCAACCTTTTTATTCTAACCTTAAATTTCCCAAACGCTTAAACAAATAATTAAACATTGTTAAATTAATGCTCCATTAAAAAGACATAAAACTCCCTACAGTCTCAAATCATAATATAAAATGTACCGCCTAAACAAAAGTATCAAACTATGTTTTTTTTTAAACCCAACTATCCCGGAGATTTATTACCCTAATGCTCTAAATTGTAATTTAAAGAAAAAGACATGGTTCCTTGCCACATAAGTCACCATCATGGATCTGTCGCACAACCACCAACCATTAGATCGACATATTCTTCCAAAAGATGATCACCTACACCACAAGACACAGTGAGCCTAAGCCCAGCAAGAAATTTTCATGCATGAATGCAATGATGTTTCTCATAAAAATATAAACCATTGAAAACTTCAGTTCTAATATAAACCTCTACCATTTGATAAATCGTTTACAGTAAAATGGGCCCTCGGTCTTGGTATACGCTACAGGGCAACCGATCAGGATTTTGATATTCTACTTTAGAATATTTTTAGCCATTACCATTAACCTTTACCAAAACGTTACCATAGGTAATCATTTACCGAATCATTACCTATGGTAACCCATTTCCATTAGCCTTTACCAAAACGTTACCGTAGGTAATCCACTACCGAATCATTACCATAGGTAACCCATTACCATTAGTCTTTACAAAAACCATTACCATATACCCTCTCATGTATCATTATACCAAGTCCGCCTTAAAATTCATTTCAAACCATTTCCAATAAAAAAAATTAAATCCATGACGCTATACATGTCATTACCTAAATAGTTTATGCATTATACATGATGCGAGCGATACAATGAAAATGAACCATATGTACAGTAACATGAAACAACCATCATAATATTCACAGTAAAAATATATAATGATAATAAACCAACTTGACTCTAATATCAATCAAAAACCACATAAACATATGACTCAATTCAATACATTAGTATGTTGAATAGTTGGAAAATTACTTACATTTACGAGAATTTTGCACTACGTACTTAGTTCGCTAACCTATTCCAGAAATATGTGCGTATCAAGTTATTAAAATATCCATATATAATTTAATAATCTTACTATTTTTATTATTTGACTACTTAAGTACTATGTAATTATGTTGTGCTATTATCAATGTACATATCCGGATATAAACCTAACCATTATTATCATCTAATATTTTATTTGTTTAATTATTTATTATTTTATTTTATTATTAATTAATTAATTAAATTACTTTTTTTTATTGTTGACGTCAGAGACTGGAAGCAACAGTGTTTGCTGCTGGTTCATTTAATGGGCACGACATTGTTCTCAATGAACAGTGTCGTATCCATTAATACTGTTATCTTTCTTCTTGTTTTATATATATTCCTCGTCGACGTCAGCATGACGTCTCGCCTGACGTCACGCTGATATCGTCAGCTACAAAACCAGCAGCATGCTGGTTTTGCCTCCTTCGACACTCCAGACGTGACTGATAACGAACATAATATGGTTTATTTATTTATTTATTTATTCCAGCAATCAAAACACATTCATAACCTATTACTATTATCAACATAGCATTGGTTAAAGTGAAAGTAATATCTAAAGGTTTTATGAATGTTTCACCTGAGAGACCGAGAGGCCGAGAGACGCTTGATAGTTGCTAACAGCAACTAGATTCTGACTACCGGTTTCGGCCAAGAGATGAGAATAAGGATTTTAAAGTTTAGGGTTTCATAAACCCTACTCTCTTTATATAATGAAAAATATATGGTTATTTGTTGTTCAATCCCTAGTATTTAATTAAATAATAAAATTTTTAGCCCAGTATTTATTATTTCTATTAGTGCTGGTAATTTTTTATTTTTCGTGCAGAAATTATTAAAAATTCTTACAAATATATTTCGACACTTTTTAAACTACAAGTCCTAAATATTCCGTACCCTAACCTATTTCTATTGGACAGTTATGTCACGTACCTAAAAATTCAATTATATATTCAAATCATTATTCAATCATACCGCTTATGGCGGGGTGTTACAGTCTCCCCCCTTATAAAAATTTCATCCTTGAAATTTCTTTACTTGAACAGCTCTGGGTACGTAGCTTTCATTTCTTCATATGTTTCCCATGTTGCTTCCTCAAACGTCTAGTTTCTCTACAGAACCTTCACGGGGGCTACTTCCTTATTTTGAAGTTGCTTCACCTCTTTTGCTAAAATCAGGATTGGTTCGGGGTCTGTTCCAGGGTTCATAATTCAGCACATGACTCGAATCCTCCATGTATTACCTTAGCATTGATAAGTGAAAAATATTGTGAACTCCCCGAAAAAGACAGTGGTAGAGCTAAATGGTATGCTCTGTCACCCACCTCGTCGAGTATCTCAAAGGGTCATATGTATCGCGGGCTTAGTTTCCCTCTTTTTCCGAATCTCGTCACCCTTTTATAGGCGCCACTTTCAGAAATACGTGGTCTCTCACCCCCGACTTTTAGCCTATTTATTCTTCTGACCGCATAGCTTTGCTGTCGGCTTTGTGCTATCTTCATCCTTGCCTGGATGCTCTCGACCATCCTCTTAGTTTCTTGCATCACTTCTGATCTAATCATTAATTTTTCTAGATACCTTGCCTCGCCCACTTCGTCCCAATAAATATGTGATATGCACTTCCTACCATATAACGCCTCGTACGGTGCCATGCCAATAGTTGTTTGGTAGCTGTTATTGTAAGAGAATTCTACTAAAGGTAAATATCGCTCATATTTCCCCGACCAATCCATTACACAAGCCCTTAACATGTCTTCCAATATCCGTATGACCCTTTCGGACTATCCATCACTTTCTGGGTGAAATGTTGTCCCAAACTCCAGTTTGGTTCCCATGGCTTCGTGGAAACTTTTCCAGAACTTTGAAGTAAATATGGGTCACGGTCTGACACAATAGAGACTGGGACTCCGTGCAGCCTTACTATCTCTTTTACGAACAAGTCTGCGTACTGTTCAATACTATACGTGGTCTTTACTCCAAGAAAATGTGATGTTTTAGTGAGTCAATCTATTATCACCCAGATCGAATTATTCCCTCTTTTTTGAACTCGGCAGTCCCAATACAAAATCCATAGTTATGTGCTCTCATTTCCACTATGGGATCTCCAACGACTATAGTGTCACAGATGGCCGTCAATGTTCAGCTTTGATCTGTTGACACGTTAAACATTTTGCCACAAACTCTGCGATGTGATTTTTCATACTCGGCCACCAGTAATGTAGCTTCAGGTCTTGGTACATCTTTGTGCCCCCGGGGTGTACCGAATATGGGGTATTATGGGCTTCTGCTATAATTTCTTCCTTAATCTTTGTGTTGTTTGGAATGCACAATCTTCCCTTGAATCTTATTGTACAATTATCATCAATCGAAAAGTTTGTTTTCTTACCCGCCTCCATATTTTTCTGTTGATTCATTAGCCATATATCATCATGTTGTCTCTTCTTTATCCTTTCAAACAATATCGGTTGGGCACTTATAGCTGTTAACTTGTGTTCTTGTACCCTGGGTATTATCTCTAACGTCAATTCTTGTATATCCCTCAATATTGTTGGTTGTATGACCAACAGAGCCAATACTGCCTTTCTGCTCAATGCGTCTGCTACTACATTTGCTTTGCTGGGGTGGTAATTGATCGTGCAATCGTAATAATTTACCAATTCTAACCATCTCATTTTTCTCATATTCAGTTCCTTCTGAGTGAAGAAATATTTGAGGCTCTTGTGATCCGTATAAATCTCGCATTTTTCCCTGTACTAGTTGTGTCTCCATATCTTCGGTGTAAATATTACTGCCGCAAGTTCCAGATCATGAGTTGGATAGTTCTTTTCGTACTCCTTCAGTTGCCTAGTGGCATATGCGATTACCTTACCATTCTGTATTAGTACACAACCCAATCCATTTTTAGAGGCATCACTGTACACCACGAATCTCCCTTGGCCATCTGGTATTGTTAATATCGGGGCAGTCACTAATCGCTCATTCAGCTGTTGAAAGCTCTCTTCACATTTTTCATTCCATAAAAATCGTGCATTCTTCTTAGTCGGGGCAGTCAAAGGGGTAGTTATTTTGGAGAAATCTCTTACAAATCGTCTATAATAGTCTGCTAGTCTCAGGATGCTTCGGACCTCCGTAACATTTCTCGGTATTGGCCAACTTACCACCGCCTCTACCTTGTTGGGGTCAACTAATATCCCTCCACTAGACACTACATGCCCTAAGAAAGCCAATTGTTTCATACAAAAGTCACACATCTTGAGTTTGGCATAGCGTTTGTTATCCCTTAATATTTGTAGCGTAGCCCGTTAATGTTCTTCATGTTCCACCTTACTTTTCGAATAGATCAGTATATCATCGATGAAGACGATGATAAACTGATCGATGTAGTGTTTGAACACTCTTTTCATCAGGTCCGTGAATGTTGTTGGATCATTTGTTAGCCCAAATGAAATCACCTGAAATTTGTAATGGCCATACCTCGTTCTGAATGTTGTCTTCCTCACGTCATCCACCTTTACCTTCAGCTGGTGATACCCCGACTATAAATCAATCTTAGAGAATACGGTAGCGCCCTGTAATTGAAAGAATAGGTCGTCGATTCTTGGAATGGGGTACTTGTTCTTAATTGTTACCATATTCAGCTCTCGGTAGTTAATATATAATCTCAGTGACCCATCTTTCTTATTTACGAACAATACTGGGGCTCCTCAAGGTAACGAGCTAGGTCGTATGAATTCCTTATGCAATAACTCTTCTAACTGCGTCTTCAAAACCATCAATTCATCCGGCGCAATCCTATATGGTGCTATTGATATTGTCGTTGTTTCGGGTTCCAACTTAATTTCAAATTTGATCTCTTTGTCTGGAGGTAGACTTGTCAGATTCTCTAGGAATACATCTTGAAATTCCTTTACCATTATGATGTCCTACACCCCCACATTCAGCTCCCATTGTATTAACACTATACTAGCTAAAAATCCAAGACACCCACCATTCAGTAACTTTTCAGCCTTTATTATCGATATGATTGACAGGTTGTCCCTCCGCATGTCTGCCTTAAATTCCAGTTGCTCCTCCCTGATCGGTTTTAAGGTTACATTTTTTTCCCCGACAATCCATGGTTGCATGGTACTTTGTAAGTCAGTCCATTCCCAATATCACCTCAAACTTCTTTAGGGTCAACACTATTAAGTCAGCCAATAAAATCTTGTCCTTTATTTGAATAGGGAAATTCTTGACCACCTAGCTAGAATCCATTACATCACCCGAAGGTAAGGAAATAAAATATCATATGGTTACGTCTTCCGGTACCACTCCCAGCTTCTTTTAACATTGATCGTGCTATGAATGAATGTGTGGCACCAGAATCAATTAAAGTAAATGCAATAAGTCCATTGATAGAGGTGTTACCACTTATTGTCATGGCATCCTCTTGTTTTGCCTAATCTTGTGTTTGTAAAAACTTTGGTTAAGACTTTCTTCTGATCTGTAGACCGCTTCGGGCAATCTCAAACCACATGCCCTTTTTCCATAAACCAATAACATATATTGGAACCTACCAAGCATTCTCTAGTATGGGCTTTGTTGCATTTCTGACACGAAAACTTTCCTTATGTTATTGGCATTACTCTGTCCATTTTCAAAGTTCCCACATTTCCCGCTGACATTTTTAGTTTCTTGGTTTCTCCCTGATTAGTTCCTTGATCTATGGAATTCTATGGCCTGGATGTCTTGCCCGAGGTTGCTCATTTCAAAACTTGTCTCGATTGCTGGATGTCTCTCAGGATGTCTTTTTGGTTTTCCTCGGCCATCATCGCCCCGTCCAATAATTTTTCATATTTCTCAGCAGCGGACATTCTTACCAAGCTCTTAATTCTAGGATTCAGTGCCCTCAAAAAGTGATCCTTCTTTTTATCCGTATTTCCCATAAAAAAAGGAACATATCTACATCCATGTTCAAATTTCCTCACCAGTTCCACCATTGTCAGACTTCCTTGCTTAATCTCCAAAACTCCTTGACATTTATTGCTTTTACATCTTTGGAGAAATATTTAACATCAAACATCTCCTTAAACCTCCCCCAAGTGAGATTGTCAAGATTCATAGAGAGTTTAGCTCTGTCCCACCAATCGCGTGCATGAGTAGTCAACATAAAAGTTGCACATTATATCCTTTCGGAATCCGTGAGTCTTAGGTGCTCGAATATGATCTCCAACGATCGAATCCACTCCTCAGCCACAAGAGGATTGGTACTTTCCAAGAATTCCCTTGGATTCATCTTCCTGAAACTCTCAGTAACATCGCCCATCTGTGGTGCTCGCTGCTGCATCTCTGTCATCCTACATATTTGTTCCGTATGTTGTTGTTACTGTTGTTGCATTAGTTCCAAAATCCGGGTCATTAAATCTTGATTCCCAGCTCCTGGGTCAGCAGTACGGCTCTCAGCTCTGGCACATTATTCAATGTATCTTGTTTCGGTCGACCCTGTCGTCTAGTACCGACCCTTCTACCCCTTCCACGTCGGTTCATTTTAATGTTTATACATTCAAAGCGTACCCAATATTACATCAGTTCATATTCGTACATTCAAATGCTATTACAACGCTCATTAATTGTATATAAGATCACAATCATCACAGGCTAATACTTGAAAGAAATGAAATATTATGTATTTTTATTGAAACAACTAAGCAATAACTTTTTATTTAATGAAAAGTCAACAGAAATAAGCCTAAATACCCTAAACTACGAAAATGTGATGCTCTATTTTTTATTACTAATATCAATAATAACTCTAGGCAGTTAGGCCACTTTAAGAAGCCATTGGTATCCCTCTCAATCCTTCTTCCTAAAATTAATGGTACATTTAACATTTGTATTCACATTTGGCTTATGCCGATAATATCTCATATATCTCCTTAAGAAAACATCGTACAACGAGGTATCCTTTGGAGGGTCCTTATTTATACTTTCCCATATAGTCTTCATAACCCTAGCCTCCCCTTCAGTCATCTTGCTAATGATAAAATCTTTTTTGAGGCTTGGTTTTATCATATAATATGGCTATGTGGCCTCCAGGATGGTGTCTAATTACTCTACATATTCGTCCAATGTATGTTCAGGATTCATTTGATACTCATAAAATAACTTCAGACGTGGCCAATGGCCTCGGCCCTGTAGCACTATGGGTGTTCTCCTTAAACGAGCCATCGTTACCTGAATTAATTAACACCTTGAGTCAATGATATTGACAAGTATTCTAAATTCACTAATATTGTTCACATAAGTTAAGTTCATTCACATTCTTCCTCGCTTGCGATTCTATGACGAGATTAAAATTACACAAGTATAATTTCTACATACTTCATATCAATCATCAATTACTCATAACATCTAAGGTATTTTGTTTACTATATTATGTTCTTATTATTTATATGTACTTATTTGTTGATAGTTGTGTCGATCCATGATGCTCATGTGACTCTGTCTTCTATTTACGAGGAATGACAAACCATCTCTAGTACCAACTGTAATACCCCGACCTATAACAACCTTACCCAAAGGAATATAGAGTCGGAATGCTACCAGCCTTTTTATTCTAAACTTAAATTTCTCAAATGCTTAAACAAATAATTCAACATTATTAAATTAATGCTCCATTAAAAAGACATATAACTCCCTACAATCCTAAATCATAATATAAAATGTATCGTCTAAACAAAAGTATCAAACTAGGTTTTTTTTTTATTTTAAATCCAACTATCCCGGAGACTTATTACCTTAATGCTCTAAACTACAATTTTAAAAAAAAAGGACATGGTTTCTTGACACATGAGTCACCATCATGGATATGTCGTGCAACCACCAACCACTAGATCAGCATATTATTCCAAAAGATGATCACCTGCACCACATGACACAGTGAGTCTAAGCCTAGTAAGAAATTTTCATGCATTAATGCAATGATGTTTCTCATAAAACTATAAACCATTGAAAACTTCGGTTCTAATATAAACCATTACCATTTGCTAAACCATTTACAGTAAAATGGGCTTTTGGTCTTGGTATACGCTACAGGACAATCGGTCGGGATTTTGATGTTCTACTTTAGAACATGTTTAGCCATTACCATTAACCTTTACCAAAACGTTACCATAGGTAATCCTTTACCAAATCATTACTTATGGTAACCCATTTCCATTAGCCTTTACCAAAATGTTACCGTAGGTAATCTATTACCGAATCATTACCATAGGTAACCCATTACCATTAGCCTTAACTAAAACCATTACCATATACCCTCCCCTGTAGAAGTTATACCAAGTCCGCCTTAAAATTTATTTCAAACCATTTCCAGTAAAAATTTATAACTATGACGCTATACATGTCATTACCCAAATAGTTTATGCATTATACATGATGTGAGCGATGCAATGAAAATGAACCATATGTACAGTAACAAGAAACAACCATCATAATATACACAGTAAAAATATATAATGATAATAAACCAACTTGACTCTAACATCAATCAACAACCACATTAACATACGACTCAATTCAATACATTAGTTCGTGGTACAGTTGGAAAATTACTTACTTTTACGAGAATTTCGCACTACGTACTTAGTTCGCTAACCTGTTCCTGAAATACGTTCGTATCGAGTAATTAAAATATCCATATATAATTTAATAATTTTACTATTTTTATTATTTGACTACTTAACTGTTTGGGTTGGTGCTCAGAGCGCCAATCCGGGCCGTATTTATGTCTGATTCATGAATACGAACATCCCCTTATTCCATAATATTACTTATTTATGGTTGCACCTCTTGTTCTTATATACGTATTCCATCTGATTACGATTAGATTGAAACTAAATGTGGTTTAGTGATATGTATATATTAGACAAAGGCCCGATAATATATAATGCAGTACACAGTTACAAAGTTAATTTGTAATTGACATTGGGAAGTGTCACTGCTATATGTATATTATCAAACATAGTTCCTGGTCAAGATTTGCTAACACGGGTCGGTTAGTCAAATCCGTTGAGACCAGTACATGTCGTATATCGAGACTTGGTCCGATGGTTTATCCCAATGAACCATGAGTCTATGGAGACTCGTATAGACATGTAGGTGTTTATAGTGGATAAACACTGAACGGCTCACCGAAGATTCTTAATGGATGGTACGCCAACGTCAATAAGAATCTTCTCGGGTTGAGTAGCATAGTTGTCCTTCGACTTGAGACACCACTGTGGATGTATGAGACATCCTCCACACTTAGATGACAGTCACGTCACCGATCTATTTAGATCAGACCTCCGCCTGTTCGTTGGGTGTGGATCGATCCTCAGGATATCCTGTGTGTGTCAAGATAGGATCCGTCAGTTCTGTGTACAGAGCATAGGTAGTCCATATATTATTATCAGTCTGTTAAATCTGTGGCCACAGTATACATCGGAAGTAAGTTCCGAGTGTTATTTAGAGATTGCTAATAGATACGTCGACGAGATAATACCTATAGAGATTTGACGTTTACATCTATATCTCTGGGATTATCCGGATACCTGTGACGGAGGGATTATACGTATGCAATGACCTCGACCTGTATGATTCAGCTAGTTTATCTGTGATCGTCATAATCTACGGGTGGATAGATTATGGACACGAAATTGGATTTCGTGACGTATATACCTGAATCTAGAGAGTCTCAATAATGAAACATACTCGTAGAGCACTAGAGCAACATTTATGAATAATGATGATTATTTATAAATCGTTTAATCGTTAAACGAAAAATACATGCGAACGGGCCGAACCATCATTTCCTAATTAATGTGTATTTGTATTTAATATATGATATTATTAAATACACATTAATAATAGTCAAATAAAGGTATTTGACATATATCATCAATATATGTATTTGAGATATTTAAAGTAAATATAATACATATATTTGATATATTTGTATTAATTAATTATTAATTATTTAATTATTTAATTGTTAAATGATTAATATAATTAAAATATAAATATATCACCAAATGATAAAGTTAGGAAATGATTATAAATGTAAATGTTTGACTTTACATTAAAGGAAAAGGTTGTCAAATTGATTTTGACTTCTTAAGATATTTTTTCAAAATTGTTTGAAAAATTAAAATATCTTTCTCCTTTATTTTTAATTATATTCGGCCATGACCTTGAAAATATATAAGAGATATATTTTCTTAGTTGCAATTGTTGACTTAGTATAAATATCAATAAAGTGTTTTTTAGATATTTATATATAAAGTTGAACAAATTCAAATGAAATGAAATTGAAAATAATTTGGTAAATACTTATGGTAAATTTCGGCCAAGGGTTATTTTGCCACAAGTATATATGTTTTCATTTCATCTTCATTTAACTAACCTAATACATTTCAAAGAAAACTCCATTAATGGAAGCAAAGGAAGCTTGTGAGAAAGAAAGAAGAAATCAAAGAAAGCTTGGATTTTAGTGAGTTTTTCCAACTTGCTATTAGAAAGGAAAATGTTCCTTAGGATCTAGGCTTTAACATATGATGTTCTTAGGTTATTTGTTTCTTTATTCCTTGTGTTTTTGTTGATGGAAGTTTTGATGGAAGTGTTGAGCATGTATGATGAAGGAAGGTTGTGACTATTGTAGTTATAAGCTTTCTTTTAAGGTTTTGGAAACCATGTTGCTAATCTAGAGTTGTTGACCCACTCTTAGATGACCTAGATTTTATCTTGAGTTGTTTCATTGTGTTGAGACTTTGATTGGATGGAAGAAAGATGATTGAAGTGTTGTATTTAACCAATTGGTCTAATTTGTCCAATTTGATGAAATTGAAAAATTAGGGTTCATGACCAATTCCAAATTTGGGGCTTTTCATATATGTTGTGTATTTGGATGTGTATATGATGCATATAAAGTTTCATGTTGATTGGATTACATTTGGATGTGTTTTGAGACATGAAATGACAAAAGGCACAAAATGCCCACCATTGGGAGCATTCGGCCAAGGATGATAAAATTTGGGGATTTGGTTGCTTTTGGTGTTTTGATGTTTTGAACATGCTAAGTTCATCTTAGAAATGATTTAGAATCATTCAAAATTGATTAGATCAATTTCGGACTAAAATGGACAAAATACCAAAGTAAGGGTAATTTGGTAAATTCACCTAAATATGATTTATTGAATTTTATTTCATAATTTGAATATTGGAATATTAAATAAATATGTTTATTTAATTAATCCGAGAAAAATTTTTGAAATCGGAAAATAGGATTTTCCGCCGCTTCCGCTGCGTTACCGGATTCTGCCCCTAAAAACCCCTACATTAACTACTATGTAATTATGTTGTGCTATTATCAATGTATATATTTGGATATAAACCTAACCATTATTATGACCTAATATTTTATTTATTTAATTAATTATTATTTTATTTTATTATTAGTTAATTATATAATTAATTAAATTATTTTTTTATTTTTGAGGTTAGCATGATGTCACGCTGACGTCAGTGACTGGAACCAACAACGTTTGCTGCTGGTTCCTTTAATGGGCACGATACTGTTCTCAAGGAACAGTTTCGTGTCCATTAATATTGTTATCTTTCTCCTTTTATATATATATATATATATTCTTCATCACGTCTCGCCTGACATCATGCTGACGTCGTCAGTTGCAAAACCAGCAGCAGACTGGTTTTGGCTCCTTCAACACCGAAAATTATATTATGTGACAGGTGTATATGTCATCTCTTTCACAGCAGGTGGGCCCCACAATTGTGCGGGGCCCTCCTACTGCGAGAGAGATGACATATACACCCGGCACATGATATACCACCTCATTCAACACACCAAACGTGACTGATAACGAACATAATATGGTTTATTTATTTATTCCAGCAGTCAAAACACATTTGTAACCTAGTACTATTATCAACATAGCATTACTTAAAGTGAAAGTAATATCTAAAGGTTTTTTGAATGTTTCACCTGAGAGACCGAGAGATGCTCGATAATTGTTAACAGCAACTGGACTCTGACTACCGGTTTCGGCCAAGAGAGGAGAAGATGGATTTTAAAGTTTAGGGTTTCATAAACCTACTCTCTTTATATAATGAAAAAGATATTATTATTTGCTGTTCAACCCCTAATATTTAATTAAATAATAAAATTATTAGCCCAATATTTATTTTTTCTGTTAATGTACCCGATATTATACCAAAAACTTATTTAACCTTCAAAATTTCATAACTAATTCATCTTTGATCCGTTTTTTACGGTTCTTGCGCTGACAATTTTTTATTTTTCGTGCAGAAATTATTAAAAATTCTTACAATCTACTTTGATATTTTTAAACTACGAGTCCTAAATATTTCGTACCCTAACCTATTTCTATTGTACAGTTAGGTCACGTACCCAAAAATTCAATCATTTATTCAAATCATATTCAATCATACAACTTACGGCATGGTATTACAAATATCTTGTGTAGTCTTAGCTTAGGGCTCTCTTTGTAAGTGAGTTGTTATTTTAAGTCTTTAAGCTCATATGACATATGCACATTCATACAGATAGAGGTGGGCGCGGTTCGGTTTGGTTCGGTTTTTGTTAAAAACCAAACCAAATCATATTTTACGGTCCAGTTTTTTTATCTCTAAAACCAAACCATTAAATAACGGTTTGGTTCGGATTGAAAATTTTTTAAACCAATGGTTTACAGATTGGTTTGGTTCAATTTACGGATTATTAATGTATGATAAAGATTTTTCTTTTTGCCCTTACAAAGTTGTAATTTTAATCTGTAAAAAGAAAAAAAAAAAAGAATCCTCAGATTGATTTTGTCAAAGCATCTCTTGTATCAATTGGCCTGAAAGCAAAGTAGGAAAACATCGATGGCCTTAAAATTTAATTTCAAGAAAAAATTAAATAGTCTTTCAGGTTATAATCGATAGAGCCTAGGTAAAAATAACTTAAAACATTCTCTACAACCAATTTCACTACAAATCCGACATGATAAGGTTATTGAAACTTCACATGAAGATGAAGAAAAGTAAAATATCTAGAAGCAAATGCATGGCCCAATTCCAATTGCATCATAGGTTACAATAAAAACAAATAAAGAAGAAATTGATTTGTGAAAATATCCCGCCTCCCTTGGGTGGTTGCAAATGAGGGGTTTGAGATGATTTACCACTGCTGAAATCGGGTCTTCAAGGTTAAGAACTGGTATATTATCATCACAACATTGTCTCTCATTGTCATCACCATTAGGAGTATAGGTAGACATCTGAATACAAAAAAAAAAATTTAAATTATTTACCCATGATATCTAGTTGTCGCCACTTGCCACTAAATAATAACATAAACAATATTCAAAAACACAAACAATCAATAGAAACTCTTATTGTTTAAGAAAGAAATTGCAAGATGTACATTGGTCCAAAAAAAGAGATGAATGAAATAGCATAATCAATATTTGTCTAAAACACGAGCACATTATTCTTACTTGTAATAAACAAAATTTTATTTTGCAATTTCTCAAACAAAAATTTGTTTTCACTGGGCTCATGTGAATTGGCATATAGAGAAAATTTATCAAATTAGTGTAAAGCTTAATATATTGCTGATTCAGAGTTCAATTTTTAAAAACAAAATGGATATCAAATTTGGAAAAAAAAAATTTGTTGTTTCAAGCCTCAGATAGCCAGTATGTTTGACATCAATTAAAAATCAGCCGGTAATTCCAACTTAAAGTAAAAAAATCCTCATTGGCTTCGAAAAAATTTCAAATAAATTTTTATAAATCTTAAAAATTTTAAAAATGTAATCGCCGTAAACGGCTCCATAGACCATTAAAAATTTGAAGTCCACAGATTCCTATCAGCAAAAGCGAAACATAAAATTACTTTCGGTCCAATCATAGCATCGCCGGTCACCGCTCGTAAGCTACCGGCGACGTGGCATCGAACCTTCCATAACATAAAAACAATAAAAATGAAAAATGAAAAATGAAAATGATTAAATTGAAAGCCCTCAGGGTCCCGTTTCAAATCACACACACAGTGGAAGAACAAAGGAAGCCCACTAGAAAAGAAAGGGTTTGAGAAACTTACGACAAGTCGACAACAGCGAGATAACTAGAAGGAAGCCAAGTCCAACCTCCGCATGTGAGGAAAGTATGCTAGGATAGTTGAGTTAGACTGCACCCATATGCGAGAGAAATAGGAGCAACAGAGAGAGATTGAGGTGAAGAAAAATTTAGGGTTAGGACTTAGGAGTGATTTGATTGAGCGGCAGGGAGAGTTTTGAGTCTTTGAGATGTGAGGGAAAATTTAGGGTTTTTGTTTTTATTAAAACGGTTCGGTTTGGTTTAACAGGTGCGGTTCGGATTCTCATCTAAACCGAACTGAAAATCGTTTGGAGTGGGTGAATCCGAACCGCAAACCGAACCGTTAGAAAAAAAACCGTAAATTCAGTCCGGTTTGGTTCGGTTTGTGGTCTGGTTCGGTTCAGACGGTTTTTTTACCCACCCCTACATACAGATGCATTATGGTCATGTGCAAAATGTTTTAAACCTTCAAATCCTACATTTTATCACTAAGAACGGCATATCGGTGTCCATGTTCTGTTCTGAGCAGTTTTGCATCGCCTTTGGAACCAGACTACTCCATACCGATCACTCATACTGGTCACTCTGGAGTTTGCATTGCCACTGGAACCAGCATAGAGCATATCGGTCTTCATACCAGTCAACCTTCATATCTTACATGCTCTCGAAAACCGGCACGAACCATACCAGTCCACATACTAGTAAGCACACTAGCCTCCATACCGGTCAGTAATCCGGTATAACGCTTAAATCTTCAATGGTAATATAGTTGTTATACTTTGACATACCGACATATTGGCCCCAGATAGAAAAGTTGGGGCAATATACACATTCACTATATATTGAGCCCCAAATTCATTTTTGCCTTCTCTTGAACCTTCATACAATTTTTTCTAAGGTACAAATAGAGAGTTTAGAAAACTTTCATTATCATACACTCTCATACTCAAGCTCACACACTACACCTTCATATCATTTGTAGTGAGCTTAGATTTCTTGGGTTAGCAACTCACACTAAAATCTTCATTATCTCTGTGAGTGCCCAAGTTGTTCATTAAATCTTCATTATCAAACACTTGAGGTTGTGAAATCCCTTTGTGAGTGGATATACTAAAAAGGGTGGATTGTAAAGGTTTGTGAGTGAACCTATGAACATAACTCATTGTACAAGTTTTAAGAGTGAACCTAGGGATAAAACTATTATGTAAAGGTTTGGAGTGAACTTAGGGGACAAAACTCTTGGTTGTAGGTGAGCCACTGAAAATTCGGTGTAAGTTGTGGATTCAACTTAGTGAAAATCTTCAAGCGCGGCTTGGGGGAGTGGACGTAGACATTATTGGCCGGACCACTAAAAATCACCGGTGTCATTTTCTCTATCCCTTAACTTTTAATTATAACAAATTTATTTTCATATTTGCATATTAATTAGAAACTTGCTATTAGAGAATATATTGTGATTAAGCAAATTGACATAAACTTAATTGGTAAAGCTACTAGCTTAGTAGCATAAAATCGGCAAAAAATTTTATTTCGGTATAGAGTTGTGTTTGTTATATGCTTGTAGGAAAATCAACACAAGTTTTAGAGCCGGCTCGAATCTACATTTCTTTTTTCTGCCCAAAAAAAAAAAAAAAACCCTCTATTTGAATATCAATTTAGGTACAAACTTTTTATCTACGTATTATTTTTTTTAATCTTCACGAGAGCGTTTATTTTGCTTTAGATGATTTTGATATATAATCATTTTAGATTTGTGCTTAGTTTTTTTAAAAACAATTTTTGAAAAATGAATAAAATACAATATTTTAGGTTCTTGAGATGCAGTTTAAAAACTTGGTATTATTTTATTTAATTTTCTGTGTTCATTTGAGTTTTGGGCCACGATTTGTTTGTTTGTTAATTGAATATGTCGTGTTGTGATTTTTAAAAGAAAAATAAAGGTTTGAAAAGCATTACAGAGTCTGAAAAATTATTGCAGATTTTTGCGTTTGATCTCATTAGTTTGGAATTGGACATTTGTGTCAAAATTTAATGGAATTGGAGTTTGATATATAAGAGTTACATAATTTTTTGATTCCATTTTTCTGATTTTAAGTTGCATATATTGAATTCAGATATTGGATTCTACTGATGAACTGCATGTTATTTCCCAAATTTGGAAATACTCATCCCCTTTTTTAAAATTTAAATCATTTCTTTCTAATAATATATTAACTGTTATATGATCTTTTTGTTTAGTTTTTGAAATATTTGTACCTAATTTGGTATTTTTTTGTAATATTTTTTTATTTTTTTACCTATGACGTAATATTAATCGAATAAGAATTACAATCTCAAATCATACACCGTGAATCAAAAAGAACATAGCGTGAACTCTAATCTAATGTTGATATATTTTGAATTTTCAATGACCCTTGATGCTTTAATACCCTTGCATTCTTAACAACACTGATTCGGATTTGAACTTCTCATCCAGGAATAATAATTGTCTTATATGATATGAATGACGTACTAACTTCTCAAGGTTTTGTATAAATTTCCGGGACGACAAAGGGGAAAGTAGTTTCAAATCCTCAAATTTGGAAATAAGAACATTTAAGGCCCAATGAGATCAAAAATACCAACCAGATCCCTCTCTTAGTAACATATGAATTTATTTGAAAGGCATAGAAAATGCAGCAAATGCTAACATTCTACAAAATTCTCCGAAACAAGTGTGTGTATATATATATATAAATATAATAAATTAATTAATTAATTAGCCATACAAAAACAAGGGCAATTACAATTTTGAGTAAAGGGGAGAAAAATGCATACTTAAAATTGATAGTCTAATTATTACAAAAGTTACACCAATCAAGAATCCATAAAATTCAAGAGCCTTTGGAAAGTTGATTCATCACAAGGCAGCACAATTCCTGTGTGTCTCCCAAATCCATATTCCTCAGCAGCTTTCTCCAGCAGTTTCTGAAACATAGGATCTTTCAAATATGATAATGGAATCACAAATCTCTTCATTTCTTCTCCAACATAAACAACAAAGTGACCCTTTGGAGCTCTTCTCTTCACTTCCTCCTTTTGTTGTTTCTTTATTATCATATTTTGATCATAAAAACACTAGAGAAATATTTGAGAAACTGACTAATAATTGATCAGTTTGTTATGCCAAAAGGGTATCACATTTATGTATATATATATATATATAGAGAGAGAGAGAGAGAGAGAGAGAGGTACCAATGATTTGTCCATTTTTGTTCATCAAATTGAAAGCAAACAGTATGCACAGCTGAAAATGTTGACAACGTGGTGTTATTATTATTGTGATCATGCCACCTGGCTATGTAGCCCAGCCCAGTGGTACTCATATATATCCTTAAGTGTTGAGAGCATGAGTTCCAACTTTCATACACTTAAAAAGTCTCATAATCCACATTATTTATAAGAATATATAGATATATGAATAGACATATTTCAAATATTAGAGGTAGTAAATTTAGGTTTTCTTGTCAGTAGATGTTTGGATAGCACTATAAGTATATTTATCTAGTTTCATGGTAGATTTCAAATTGTAAATATTTATAGATTTGTAACAATCATACACAAATTGTTATTATTATTGACTAAACTATCATTGTTGCATAAGAAAATAGGTGAAAGTTAAGTTAAAACTCAAAGAATTTAAAAATATATCAATTTCTACCTAAAGTTGTTAGTTGGGAATCAATGTTAGAAATTATCATTTTTCATCATTTATTTATGGAAATTGATACATTTTAGAAATTATAATTTATTATAATGAAGTTATTAGAACTTAGAAGGTAGAGAGAGAAGCAAAGGACATTTGTGTTTTCGTGTAGGAATCAAAAATGACTACACGTGGGATCACTGTTGAAACAGTGAATCAAAATGTCATTTTTTTGACTTGCAAAGAGCAGAAAAATGTATGATATTTGCATCATGACCAAATGCAGCAAATTTAGGGCAATTCCCTAAACCAATAACATGTGGCTGTTGCAACTTTGATATGACTTGACATGAATGAATACTTTGTACAAGGAAGAAACATTAAGCACGCTTTTGGGTCGGCAAATAGTCCTTTTATTTATTTTTTGAAAATTTTAGATTGAAACCAGAAAAATTATTAATAGTTAGTCGCAAAATACATTCAGGGTCAGTCAAGCTATGCCCCTACAGCCATAAGGGAAGGGAGGAAACAATGAACTGAGTCACTTATAAACTCTTGATTTGAAAAAATAAAAAATAAAAAACCTAAATCCTCTTTACTTCTCCAATATCACACCATATATACAATGCAAAACTGTACAATTCATCTATCTCATTTGAAGGCTTGAATTTTATAAAATGCATGATTCAAATTAACTTAATATGGAGTCAATCAATTCTATGTTGAGTTATATTACAATAATGTGAAAAGTCTAGGATGATGCAGGGCTCATGATCTCACCTTGTGGTCCTGGATTCAAATTCAATAAGTACGTTTCTTGTAACAGTCTATGATAGTCGGAGGTTTTACTCACTCCGCTTAAGTTTGGAAGTGATAGTTTGACGGTGGAATTTCCAACGATTAAAAAAAAAAGTAAGTAAAACGACTTACGACTGCATGCATAAAAATGGTTTGATCTTGAAAATTAAGCATGTAAAAGTCATGTAAAATGTAGAACTCACAACAATTTTTTATAAAAATTATCACATCTAGCAAGCTTGTGCAATATGTAGATATTAAATTTCTTGAATAGACTTAACGATGGAGTGGGTCTATGTATAGATGGCAACATTTTGGCAGTGACCACCTACTTTCAAGTACAATATCAATAATCAGTGTAGTCGAATTATTTTTCAAGTATTTTAATAAAATATTTGATCTCCGGATAGGGTGGTCCTGAGCTAGCTCACATAGGCGGTTGTATTTTAATCTCCCGTTAAAATTAAAAAAAAAACATACATAACACTTGATCCTTATAATTAATTTTTTATTAATAAATTATAAAATTAAAATATCTTTAAAATTAATTATTTTATTAAATAAAAAAATTATTACAATAAAAATACACTACTAAATTATAAGATCAAATTAATAAATCTATTAAATAAGAATCATATTATAACAATAAAACATATTATACTATTATATTATTTTTGAATAATATCTCAAATGATAACGAGGATGATTGTTTCGGTATCCTATCTTCTTTAAAGCATTAAATTGAAAAAAAAAAAAAAAAAAAAAAAAAAGTCTTTTTACAAAAGAAAATTATTTTCTTTTCCCCTTCACTCACTATTCTCTTCACGAGAAAAAAGCTGTGGGAAAGGTAAATTTCAAAATCAAGTATCCAAGGCTCACAACAGGTACCGGTGGGACCTTGAGCAGCAATTCATTTCAAAATAATTGAAGACAAAGCCACGTGAAAGCAAAAGCAGAGCATCTTATGACAATCTTGAAGGAAAGCATTCATACCCATGTGAAGAAAGCATCCAAAGCCAAGCATCTTACTATAGCCATGTGAAGAAAGCATCCAAAGCCAAGCATCTTACTATAGCCATGTGAAGAAAGCATTCAAAGCCATCACGAAAGCATCTTACTATTTGTAATAATTGTAGTTTGAAATAGTTGTTGGATGTTGGGTATATAGTTCCCATTCACCTTCAGCTGAAGGCATCCGTTTTTTTTCATCTTTCAATTTCTCTCTTCAACCTTTCTCTTTAGTTCAATTTTCATTTTGCTATCCAAAGAGAATGTAAGCATTTGTTTCAAAGTATATGTAAAAGCTGTGTATGTTTATTTAAAAGCAATTTTCAAAGCATGCTTGCAGACTGATAATTTTATCAGCCCTGCCTTTTAAACTGTTACTACTCCTCTGAGGCATAGAGACCAGATCTCTCCCCTCAGTTGTATTTTCTCTTCTCCCTCCTCCACTCAGAGCACCATTTCTGGGATCCAGATCTGGTACTGTGTTTGTCACCCCCAGCCTTATTAAAATCTGAACATTGTGCATTCTCATTACATCATTGTATTTCTTAGATCCTGTCGTGTGCAATCCTATTGATATTAGGACAAAAGTCTAGAACATAATTTAAACTTCCTAGAAATCTTTGAAGTTGGGTTTTGTCTAGAATTTTATCAGGGAATTTATCAGTAAAAGCAAGAGATCTTTCAATGGGTGTGATTGTTCCTTTGGAAATATAATGTCCTAAGAATCTAACTTTAGTCTGAAATAAAGAAATCTTTGTACTAGAAACGGCTAGGCCAGCTTTCCTAGTTGCAAAATAAAAAGTCTTTAAATGTTTGAACATTAAGTTTCTTATTCTTTAAGTAAGAATCCGTGTCCGAATCACTATTGCTTTGACTAGAAGCATCTGAGTCAACTAACTCATCAACTTGTAAAGGTTCAGAATATCCTGTTACTGAAGAATCAGACTCAGAAGATTCAATAAGCAGATTTGTTATTTTGGAAAGAATTTCTTCACTGAGATCAAGTTCATGAAGTTTTCTGTTCATTCTACAATATTTTGCAGTATGTCCTTTCTTTCCACATTTGTAACAAGTAGCTTCCTTATAATTGAAAGGGGCTTTGGTTTTAGAAGTGTAAGGTTTTCTATTAGGCTTCTTATAAGGCTTTGGAGGCTTTTTATAGAAATTTTCTCTAGGATTAGGATGAGATCTTTTAAACTTTCTATAATCGTAATTCCTTTTGTAAGGTTTTGAAGAACATTTTCCTTCACAATCCTTGGAGGTACTAATCTTGAAAGGATCATAGTTGAATTGTTTACAAAAACTACCTAGTTCTTGCTTAGACTTCCTAAGCTCCCATTTTAGGCGTTTCTGTAATTTCAAGTCTTGGCAAATCTTTAAACCTTCCTTATTGATGAAACTAACCAACTCACCATAAGTAAGTCTATCATAAGGGATGAGGTTGTCATAGAGGGCTTTAATGGAATTTCTAACTTTTTCACCTAGAAGGGTAGGTAAACCAGCAAGGAATTTTTCTTTTTTGAAGAGGAAGAATATGTTTCTATCCTTTCTAATTGTTCTTTAATAGCTTTAACAAAATCAGATTTTGACTCATTAACAATCTTTGGCTTTCTCTAGAAATCTGAAATGGTTCAAAAATGGGCTTTTTGAGTTTCTTGTCTTCATTAGGTTTTACTATAGTCTTAATGAAGGAACAGTAATAGTGGATTGTTGGATTTGACCTTCTATCCTAGTTAACTGTTTTCCAATTGTATTTAGATTAGTATTACAGAAATTATTCTGTTGGATAATACTATCTAAGTCTTATTAGTATCATTAGGTCTATGAATCTTTAATGGTGAGGCTTTAATCTGAACTGAAGGTTCACCATGATCTATAGTTATTATTTACATATACTTTGAAACAAATGCTTACATTCTCTTTGGATAGCAAAATGAAAATTGAACTAAAGAGAAAGGTTGAAGAGAGAAATTGAAAGATGAAAAAAACGGATGCCTTCAGCTGAAGGTGAATGGGAACTATATACCCAACATCCAACAACTATTTCAAACTACAATTATTACAAATAGTAAGATGCTTTTCGTGATGGCTTTGAATGCTTTCTTCACATGGCTATAGTAAGATGCTTGGCTTTGGATGCTTTCTTCACATGGCTATAGTAAGATGCTTGGCTTTGGATGCTTTCTTCACATGGGTATGAATGCTTTCCTTCAAGATTGTCATAAGATGCTCTGCTTTTGCTTTCACGTGGCTTTGTCTTCAATTATTTTGAAATGAATTGCTGCTCAAGGTCCCACCGGTACCTGTTGTGAGCCTTGGATACTTGATTTTGAAAATTACCTTTCCCACAGCTTTTTTCTCGTGAAGAGAATAGTGAGTGAAGGGGAAAAGAAAATAATTTTCTTTTGTAAAAAGACTTTTTTTTTTTTTTCAATTTAATGCTTTAAAGAAGATAGGATACCGAAACAATCATCCTCGTTATCATCTCCAAGAGAAATAAAAGGCTGTGGCTCCCCACCACTTGAAGAGCTGGCAGCAGAAGATGCTGGTCTCGAGGCAAGGAGTTGTTGCATAACTTGAAAATATTCATCTTCAGACTTGGCACCTGCAAGGAGAGATTGGGCCATAGATTTCTGAGAGAGAAACGTGCTTTGGGCTTTAACAACTTCAATATTGGATTTAATATGGCCTTTAGCACAGAGCCATTGCTGGACCATGTGTTGTGTCAGCTTTGACTCTTCGTCAAATTTGGACCACCATTTAACTTTGAAGGTTCTTTGGAGAAGCAATGGGTTTCTTGGGTGTAGAATTGAAGACTCCACATCCAGACCCAAGGTAAGAAAAAATTTGTACAGAAACAAAGAAAATGGGGGAATCTTTTTTCTGAAGCCGAGGGAACATAGTGGGCTTTGAAAAGGTTTAGGCAGGATTTTGCATTGGGGGTTAATATTTCTGGGCTTGGTCCATAATAGTTCCACCAGTGTTGGAACCAGTTTGGAAGGCTTTCTACGGTTATTTTGGAATTAAAGAAAAATAACCAGGAATGGCTTTTCTTAGGGTTTTGGATTAGGAAGGTATTAAACCACGCTTGCTGGTAATCCCAATAAGAGTAAGATAGGCAATGGTTTAATCTATTTTGGAAATTTGCAGGGAAAACTTTAGGGTTATGAAGGGGTTCTCCCCATTGTTTTGGAGAAATGACTTTAAGGATAGTGGCCGTAGAATAGGCCGGCTCAGAATGAGCATCAGAAAGGAAAAAGTGTTTGAATTTTACAGATTCTGTTAATTCAAGAATGTCTTGGTAAAAGGATTGGGGTTTTGAAAAATCCCAAGGTTTGAAAAACCAACCCTTTGGAAAAAACTTTGAAAGGGTAATAAATGGATCAGGACTATAAAACCCGTCTTCAATACTCAAAATATTTTGGTGATAGGTTTTATTATACCAATCCGATTTTTGTGAAGGCTTTTGAGAAATAATTTGGGAAGATGAACTTCCAGTTAAAACAACTTCTTTTTGAGATTTTGGAAAAGTAATTTCTTTGGAGGAAGATTTTTGAATGTCTTGACTTTTTGAAAAACTTTGTAAAGCAAGTAGAAGTTCAGGGGATTTGGAAATGGATTCAATCCATTCATTTACCTGGTTTTGAGAAGTAATTGCTTTAGATGAAGATTCTTCTTCTTCTTGGATTGTGTCAACCCAAGATTTTATAGGAATGCCTGAGGCTAGCTTTGGAATGGGTGGAGGAGATTGGGATTCTTTGTAAAGGCTTTGGACAGAGGGCTCAATAAGCTTGGCTTTGCCAGTGTCTCTTTTCTTGGGCGGCATTATCTGTTTTGGAGAAATTCTCTGGTTAGAAAGTCTGGAACAGAATTTTTATCTCCTTTTATAAATTCAATTTCAAAATCAAAAACACTCAAAATTGCTTGCCATCTTGCAAAAATTTGTTTTGATGCAATGTTTTGAACATCTTTTTCTAAAACATGTTTTGCAGCTTTACAATCAATCCTTAGTAAAAATTTTTGATTTAGTAAATCACTTTGAAATTTAGATATGCAGAGAACAATAGATAAAATTTCTTTTTTAATAGTAGAATAATTTTTCTGACAATCATTCCAATGGGCAGAAACATATTGAACTATTTGTTCTTTACCATTCTCAGCTTGTTTTAGAATACCACCATAGCCTAAGTCAGACGCATCAGTTTCAACAACCTTTGGTAAACTAGGGTTAGCTAAATATAGACAGGGGATTTCTTTAACGGTATCTTTTATTAATTTAATAGCTTTAGTGTGTTCATCAGTCCAGGGGACATGAACTTTCTTTAACCTATCATGCAAGGGTTTTGCAATCCTATTGATATTAGGACAAAAGTCTAGAACATAATTTAAACTTCCTAGAAATCTTTGAAGTTGGGTTTTGTCTAGAATTTTATCAGGGAATTTATCAGTAAAAGCAAGAGATCTTTCAATGGGTGTGATTGTTCCTTTGGAAATATAATGTCCTAAGAATCTAACTTTAGTCTGAAATAAAGAAATCTTTGTACTAGAAACGGCTAGGCCAGCTTTCCTAGTTGCAAAATAAAAAGTCTTTAAATGTTTGAAATGTTGATCAATATCTTTTGAGAAGATTAAAACATCATCAATATAAACAATGCAAAATTCGGAGTAAGGGTTATAAATGTCATTCATAATCCTTTGAAACTCAGAAGGTGCATTCTTTAAACCAAACGGCATAACCGTCCATTCAAATTGTCCAAATGGAACAGTAAAAGCAGTTTTATAACGGTCTTTTGGATGAATTTGAATTTGCCAAAAACCTGACTTCATATCAAATTTTGAAAATATGAAAGCAGAGTGAAGTTTTTGAAGTAAATCTTTTTTGTTAGGTATGGGATACCTAATCCATTTTAGGGCTTTGTTTAAAGGTTTGTAATTGATCACAAGTCTTGGTGTACCTCTTTCTATTTCAGAATTTTTATTTACATAGAAAGCAGCGCAAGACCAAGGGGATCTAGACTTAACAATTAAACCTTTGGATTCTAAGTCTTCAATCTCATTCCTACAATGTTTTTCTAAGTCCATATTCATCTGAATAGGTCTAGCTTTTGTAGGGATTTGTTTTTCATCAAAAGAGGACTCATAAGGAAGATCTATCAAATGTTGCTTCCTACTCCAAAATGCAGAAGGTAGATCAGCACAGATTTCTTTCTCAATTAAAACTTTGAAATCATTAATCTTTTGTTTTACAAAATCAGTTTGTAATTGTTTTTCAAGTCTTTCGAAATTTAAATCCTTTTTTAAGTAAAGTAAGTCGTTTTGTTTTTTCTTTATCAAAACACTAACATGGTTCTGGTAAACAGAACAAGCTTTTACAATATTCAAATTTCTCGTTTTAGGTTTTTCAATAAAAGAAAACTTTAATTTCTTATTCTTTGCTTTAAAGGTTATACCATCATAATTAACGGTATAAGGGGTAATGAGGTTTATGAAAGGAGTTCCAAGGATAACAGCATGATGTATATCATTTGTTAAAAGAAAAGAAGTCCTAAATTCAAAACCATCATTTGGGATTGAAGCATCAACTTTGGAAGAAATTTTTAATTTTGAATTATTTGCGGCAGAAAGTCTTTCATGTGTTTTTTTATGAAATCTAGTTGGAATGATAATTTCTTTTATACAATTTAAATCGGCACCTGTGTCAAACAAGGCAACTGTGTCAATTTGGAAATCAGATGAGAGGATTAAAGTAATCCAAATTAAATATTTTCTTGTTGTCACTTGTTTTAAAACAAAAAGAAAATCATTTGGAAGAGGTTCGATACAATCAAGATTTTGGATACCAGTCTCATCATTTTCAGAATCTGGATCTTTTTCTGAGCTTCCTTCCAACTGATTTTTAAGAAGAAGTTGGATGGTTTCAGAATCATTTTTCTGTTTTTCTTTTAAATCTTTTATTTCAAACTTTATTTCTTGAATTTCTTTTTGGAGGTCTTGAAAACTGGGTGTATCTTTTTTATTTTTCTTTTTACTTAGGATCTGAGTAAGATCATAAGTATTCTGTTTCAAAACAGGAGTTTTGGAAGATTCACCTTTGTCAAAAGTTTTTAGAAGTTTATCAAGATATTCCCTTTGTAAATCAGGATTTGAAATATGTTTTACAATATCAAGAAAAGTTTCTTGTTCTTTAGTTAAAACATTAAGTTTCTTATTCTTTAAGTAAGAATCCGTGTCCGAATCACTATTGCTTTGACTAGAAGCATCTGAGTCAACTAACTCATCAACTTGTAAAGGTTCAGAATTTCCTGTTACTGAAGATCAGACTCAGAAGATTCAATAAGCAGATTTGTTATTTTGGAAAGAATTTCTTCACTGAGATCAAGTTCATGAAGTTTTCTGTTCATTCTACAATATTTTGCAGTATGTCCTTTCTTTCCACATTTGTAACAAGTAGCTTCCTTATAATTGAAAGGGGCTTTGGTTTTAGAAGTGTAAGGTTTTCTATTAGGCTTCTTATAAGGCTTTGAAGGCTTTTTATAGAAATTTTCTCTAGGATTAGGATGAGATCTTTTAAACTTTCTAGAATCGTAATTCCTTTTGTAAGGTTTTGAAGAACATTTTCCTTCACAATCCTTGGAGGTACTAATCTTGAAAGGATCATAGTTGAATTGTTTACAAAAACTACCTAGTTCTTGCTTAGATTTCCTAAGCTCCCATTTTAGGCGTTTCTGTAATTTCAAGTCTTGGCAAATCTTTAAACCTTCCTTATTGATGAAACTAACTAACTCACCATAAGTAAGTCTATCATAAGGGATGAGGTTGTCATAGAGGGCTTTAATGGAATTTCTAACTTTTTCACCTAGAAGGGTAGGTAAACCAGCAAGGAATTTTTCTTTCCAAGTTATATTATTTGCGTCATTTCTTAAAAAGAGTCGTGTAAAGAAGGTGGTTTTATAGCTTTGGAAGTCACTAAGTTTTCTACACCTAAGATTATGTAGTAACTCGGCATTTTTATCTCGTAAGTGAGATGGGTCACCTATGAAATGGAGGGAAATGGTCAAAATTAAGGTTGCAACGGCATCTTGAATAGGACTGTTGTATTCATCCAGAATGGGAACATTGTCTTCATCTGTTTGAATAGCATCCAAGATGTCAAGTTGTTGACTTTTGGTGAGAAGATGATCCCACCATCCTTTAAGTTGACCGGTAAATCCTGCAACGAGAATCTCTGTAATTGCCTTATCAGAGGTTCCTGTTTGGGTTTTGTAGGCATTTGCTGCCATGGTCATTTGTTGTAATAGGCTTAGAATGTTATATTCAGACATCCCATCTATATTCCATTCATAGACAGAAGATGCATTAAACCGGGATTGGCTTATTGCACTAGGCCTATTATCAACAGCTATATCAGGAGGAGAATAAGAAGTAGCTGGAAGAGCTAATTCCCAATGAACTTTATTGACTTTAGAGATAGGTTTGGAATTTTCTTGGAAGGCTTCTATGTCCGAAGAAGCTATGGAACAATTATCTAAGTCTAGAACTCCAATTCTACTACTAGATTGGGGGGTATCTAGTGCAATGTCAACTTTCTTTTTTGAAGAGGAAGAAGATGTTTCTATCCTTTCTAATTGTTCTTTAATAGCTCTAACAAAATCAGATTTTGACTCATTAACAATCTTTTGGCTTTCTCTAGAAATCTGAAATGGTTCAAAAATGGGCTTTTTGAGTTTCTTGTCTTCATTAGGTTTTACTATAGTCTTTAATGAAGGAACAGTAATAGTGGATTGTTGGATTTGACCTTCTATCCTAGTTAACTGTTTTCCAATTGTATTTAGATTAGTATTACAGAAATTATTCTGTTGGATAATACTATCTAAGTCTTTATTAGTATCATTAGGTCTATGAATCTTTAATGGTGAGGCTTTAATCTGAACTGAAGGTTCACCATGATCTATAGTTATATTCCTCAAGGGAGGATGTTCAGATTCAATAGTCCTGTCACTATCAGAAAGATTCCATTGAGAAATTTTCTTTCTAACAGTAATGGGATTTGATTCTTTAAAAGGGTAAGAAATGTCATTTTCAATAGCATATATTTCAAACCAATCAAAAAATGTGATGTGTACCCTATGTAGGTCTATGAATTCATAATAAGACTTTTGAATTTGTTTTCTTTGGTTTAAGAACTGTTTAAAAAACCAGAGTCTTTTCTCTTTATTAAGATCAGAGTAAAAATCGTCATGCAAAGAGGATTTATTTATTTTGAAATCTTTATGTAGGACATTTATAATATTTTCTGTGACAGCAGAAAATGTAGGAGATGTAGGAGGAGAATCAGGTTTAGTTTGTTCATGTTGGCTACTAGTATATATAGGATGAGGGATATTAGTAGTGTAATCAACAGAACGTATGGAGGAACTTGGTATATCTGAAGTAGAGAATCTAGGTGGTAGATTTATAACTGACGGAACTTTAGAGAATTTTCTTTCTAAGGAAGAAATACTGGACATAGAGTCCCTGTCACTGAATCTAGATGAAGTACTTCTTTTAAAAGACAGTTTGACTTTTCCATCAGAATACTGGGTCACATTTTGTAACTCTGTATTAGGCTCAAGTTGCTTTGGAATTACTGGTACAGAAGCTCCTTCTAAAATCCATTCATCCGGAAGATTGATATCTTTCCATTGGATAGGTCTGGGGATAACACTGTTAGATTTGGACAGATCAGTTTGTAAGAGAAGAGTCTCATCTCTTTTTGACTGGATCTTATGTTGCGTGTTGAACGCAGAATGCATAGCTTTGTAGGAAATTTTGTAGATCAAGGCTACAGGGATTGATCCTTCAAACATATGGTAGTTATGGGTTTTAATTTGAAGAACCATGCTTCTGAGAATATTTTTGTCTTGTAAAGAGATCGTGATGTTTGGGTAACAGTCGAAAGAGATCGGTCCTTTACAGAGACTTGATTCAATACTACTGAGTAAAGAATCGTCAAAGAGACGAATCTGCCATCTCTTAAAATGGCTAAGATAGAAGTATCTAAGCCTTCTTTTGTAAGGGGTTTTATACCAACTTGGATTAAACCAACATGCACATAATTAATTTCCTTTCTTTTAAATGTTTTAAGGCACTTTCAGAAAATAGATTTATTGTTTCAAAGGGCTTTGTAAGAGTAATATCACGTTCTTCAGTTTTTATAACATAATCAGTTTTAAGAAAATCAAGTTTTTTAGTTTTGTAAATCACGTCTTTTGATATTTTTGGTAATTTCCAGCAGTCAATAGCTTTATCAAAATCTTCAATAATGAGATTTTCAGAGTTCACAATATTTTTAGAATCGCTAGTCCTTTCAGTAGAAGAGCTAGAGAGAGAGGATGTTCTAAAATTAATTATAAATCTATTAAGAAAATATCTATTAGAATTGTATAAAAATTCTATTATAACAGAAAATATATTATACTATCATATTACACAACAACTGTTAATTATCTTTAATTACTGAATCTCTATAATTAATTTTTTTATTATTAATATAATCTACAATTAAATTTTTATTATTAAATTATAAAATAAAATATCTCTATATTATTTTTATTATTAAATTATAAAATTAAAATATCTCTATAATTATTTTTATTATTAAATTATAAAATTATAAAAATTAAAATAATAAATTATTAATATTAGAAACTTATAACAGTATAAAAACATAATAAGAAACGTACTAATTTAATTAATTAATATTTTAATTTATTATTGTTAAATTATAAAATTAAAATAAATAAATCTATTACAATAAGAAAATATATTACAATCTTCCGTTAAATTAAAAATCAGACGTGACATTTAATCTTTACAATTAACCTTTACAATTAATTTTTTATTAAATATTTTTAAGTCTCCTCATCGCGCCATGTGGTGGCTTCATATTAAAGTTATAAGATAAAATTAATAAATCTATTAAATAAAATACATACTATAATTTTATATGAATTCTATTATATCAAGAAAATAAATTATATCATCCTATTAAAAAATATTATGAAATTATCTACAATTAACATAATATGTATAATTAATTTTTTATTAATCTATTAAATAAAAAATATTATAATTTCATAAGAATTCTATTATAACAGGAAAATATATTATATTATCATATTAAAAAACACTATTAAATTATCTACAATTAATCTAATCTCTACAACTAATTTTTTATTATTAAATTAAAAAATTAAAATATTTCTACAAATATTTTTTATTATTAAATTAAAAAATTAAAAAAATAAATTATTAACATAAGAAACTTAGTACAATCTTATTAATTTAATTAATTAATTAATTATATTTTAATATATATTATTAAATTATAAATAATTTATTACTATATATATATATATATAATTTAAATATTTTTAAACCTCACCATCGCGCCATGTGGCGGCTTCATATTAAAATTATAATATTAAATTAATAAATCTATTAAATAAAAATCATTTTATAAAAAAATACATAATATAAGTTTATAAGAACTCTGTTATAACAATAAAATATATTATAATATCATATTAAAATAATAAAAAATTACTATTAAATTATCTACAAATAATTTAAGAAACCTATTACCATATAAACCTATTAATTCAATTAATTAATATTTAACTTTATTATTATTAAATTATATAATTAAATAAAGAAACATATTATAATAAGAAAACTTCTTATAATCTCTCATTAAAATAAAAAAACTTATATGACACTTAATCTCTACAATTAACTTCTATAATTAATTTTTATTATGAAATTAAAATATCTTTACAATTATTTTTTTATTAAATATAAAACCTATTACAGTAAAAATACATATTATAATTTTATAAGAACATTAATATAATAATAAAACATATTATACTATCTTATTACAATTTAAAAAATAATATTAAATTATAAAATTAAATTAATAAATCTACTAAATAAGAACTCTATTATAACAATAAAATATATTATATTATCTTATTGATTTCTTAATAATATCACAGATAATCCAATAAATAATATAATATATATATATATAAGTTAAATATATTTAAATTTTCTCATCACGTCACATGATACTTAATCTCTACAATTAATATTTTTATTACCTATTATAATAAGATAATATATTATAAAATTCTATTAAAAAAATAATAAAAACATATGTGGCACATAAACTCAACAATTAATGTTTTTATTATTAAATTATAAAATTAAAATAACAGGTTATTAAAATAAAAACCCTATTACTATACAAAAATATAATCTAATAAAACCCTATTACAATACAAAAATATAATCTTCTATTAAAATAAGAAACCTAAATAGTAGCCGCCCACAAAATCTAGCCAATTTTTTGGATTTCGGTTATATTATTTGTTACTATTTTATTTTGAATTATTTCTATAAGTTTTTTATTTAATGAATTTTTTATTATTTACTATGCTTCAAGATGCAGACTCTACCTATTAGCTCTGTTGGGAGTTTAGCGCGAGCGCAACGAAAGCTCGCGGTTCGGGCGAAATCGTAACTTTAACAACTTTTAAAATTACCAAATAAATTATTCAATATCCAATATGAATAATTCATTCATATTACACCTAAATATATTTATTCGATATCAAATAACGATATAAATATGTTAGAAACATCGCGAAACATTTACAAAAATATTTTTCCGCAAAATAGCATAAAATACGTTTTTGTCCGAACTGACCAACCAATACACATGAGGGCTACCCAGGTCAGCCCCAATAGTACTTGGGAAGTTCATTGGCTGCTCAAACAGTGGAAAATTCACTGTTTGGACAGCGGACACCCGGTAAGCCCAAAACTCACCCGGTAACGTTGTTTTTCGCCGTTTTCGCATATTTCAACTCCGAAATAATTTCCGGCAATTGTTCCAATGCCCAAAATACATCAAATACATTTATATAACATACTTTTCATCACCAAAAACACAGAATTTCTAGATCTGATTTGGTAAACAAAAATATCATTTTTCATGCTTTAAATCCAATTTTCTCAACATTAATCATATCAACATTTACACCAACCAAAGTAACCACAAATTAAGAACTCAAGAACAATTCTAGTTATAAGAGTGGTCATAACACTCTAGAATGACAACAAGTCATCAAATGACAAAATAGAACTAATATTATCCAATTTAACTTCACACACGCATCTAGCCTCCAAATTCATCCTCCAAATCAAAAAGCCCCAAAATCTAAGAAAGGAAGAAACCGTAGATCTATTCTAGATATTCAAGAACAAGAAACAAGCTTTCTAAGTTTAAGATTATTGAAGATTACCTCCAAATCTTTTAATTTCCTTAAACTTTTTCTTGAATTTCTTCACTTTCTTCCTTGTATCTTTAAGAAAATTTTGGGAACTTTTTTATGGAGATAGATTCGACCATGGCTTCTTATGAAATGAGAAAACAAAATTTCCATCTTTAAATATCAAGGCCAAACCGATTTTGGGGTTTAAAGATGGGTATTTTGGTCATTTGGTCAATTAATCTAATTAATTAATAATAATAACCTTTAGTTAACAAATCCAATTTGTAAACTTTAAACTTAATAAAATCATGCCATATGTAACCAATAATAATCAAACATATTGCATAACAATTATGTAATATTGGAATAATTTAATTATTGTACGGGCCAAATTTAGTCCAAGGGCAATTTTGACATTTTGCTTCGGGCCCAATACTATCCCCAGCATGGATCCAAGCCCAAGTTACCATCACAGATTCGCACTAAAGGAACGCCCAAGGTTTGATGTATATAAAGGCCCAGAGATCAACAAACCTAGGCCCAATAAAGTATCACACGCCCAATCCATAATCAAAGCTCACCCAACGCCAGCCCACGTAACGCCCAAGGTCATAAACACCATTCATGAACCCATCCGTTCCAACCTACAACGGGCAAAATGCAGTAATATCTCCTCATGAAGTCGATCCAACGGACGAGCAATCAAAGAGCAATAAAGGCACGGATTACTACGGCATGTATATATAGGAAACGAGGCTCCAGAAGGAAGGGGATTCAACTTCTATCTCTCCAACATTCGACATTCAAGCTCTCATACTCATAGCCTAAGAATACTCACTCCATAGATTTCGGCATCACCACACACCTACCGCCATCTCGGAAGTCTACGGGGATCAAGGTAATATCTGACTTTGCTCCTCCTCCTACGATTTTTGCATTTCATTACCATTTCTGACTTGGGCGTCGGAGTGCCTACGACACCCACCACACCGGTGGGCAGACCCTCCACGTTCACCATACCTCTTTGTTTTGCAGGATCGCCAGTGCCCCATCACGAAATCTCGATTGTAGACCTCAGGCGAAAACCAGCGTCTACCGTTTGGCGCCCACCGTGGGGCTTTAGCGATTCATAACAGACGAAGATCTCTCAGTCTACGATCCATTCAACACAGCTACACATGGCTTCTAGCAGCGATCAGAAATTAGATCCTATGGCCTCTCAATTGGCCATTCTACAAGAACGATTACGAGTCTTAGAGGAGAAAAATTCAGCCATGTGAATCTCCAATATAACCCTCCAGAAGCAACTGGAGCAAATATCTTCAACCTTCTGACAACCTGATACTACAGACCTTCCCGGCAATCCCACAATCCTCACCAATCTCTTGGGGGCATTCAACAATGTGACAAGTGACAATCTGCCATCAGACAACCATCCACCAAATCAAGAAAGAAGTCAACATATTTCCTCAACCGACCAAGCACGGCAAGTTGCCTTCACCATGCGCAAGGAAATGCAGGAGTTCAAATATGCAATTCTCTCCAGCCTACCTGGTGTCAGACTACCAGTGAGAAAAAGCCGAGCCTGCACGGTCTCAGATACCCCATTTTTGGACACCATCACTTCCACCGAACTACCAAGGAAGTTCAATCCTCCAGATATGAAGCTGTATGACGGATCCATAGACCCAAACGATCATGTGATCCATTACAAATACAAGATGATGTCGACTGATCTAGCTCCTCATCAATGGGTAGCTGGAATGTGTAGAGGATTCGGAGAAACATTGGCGGGCACAGCCCTCACTTGGTTCCTCAATCTATCTTACAGGACTATTGGGTCATATCAGGAACTAGCTGATAAATTTGTGGAGCATTTTGTAAGTTCTTGCAAGCTTGAGAATACCACCAATGACCTTAATGCAATCCAACAACGGAGAGGGGAGTCCTTACGAAGCTACGTGGCTCGTTTCAATAAAGAAATGATAACAATCCCAGATCTCTATCAGCCTACTGCAGTGGAAGCATTCAGAAATGGATTACTTTCAGAAAGTGGACTCTATAAAAAGCTCACTAAATTTCGATGCTACACTATGGATCATGCCATGGCCCAGGCTCAAATTAAGATTAGATGGGAGGAGGATAAAAGAAACAAGAAAAGAGATAAATCCATCGGCCATCACAATGAGAGAACCTCAAATCCGCCCAAGCGACCCTACAACTGATATGCTAGCAATGTACTTCAATAAAATGATATTTGATGTAATTAGTCAATAAAAAAGGGCTAGATGACCACCCATTGTCGCCTTGGGGACATCACAGCTTCCCAAATAAGTATTCATTGGTTACTTTAGAAAGAAAACTATCATTCACAAAACTCCAACTTGGGAGAAACTCATTTGCTCCAATCGACCTACATTTACCAACACCTGGCCCAATCGACATGCTTCTCCCAATCGACATGAGAATACCCTCAAAATCCTCCAACATACCCAATCGGCCAAGAAGTAAACTCTAGGATTGTCATCCCCTCCATACTACATAAAAAAAATTATCATATCTTTCAGACGATGAAGGATTGCCATCTCCTCCAAACTACATGGAATGATTTTCATCTCCTCATTCGACCATGAAAGAACAAGGTGCATCCTTCCAATTTAACCAATTTTCCTACCATTCACCCCATACGACGAAGCAATGTGTCTTGCATTGGAATATCCAGCAGCCCCACTCTACCTGTATAATGACTTGCCATGAGAAGGATGTCCCATACGACAATACATAAATGAATACTTGGCATGGACATCCCAGTCGACATTACCAGATGGAAGAAGGCTTAGTATCTAACAGAGGGTCCACTCGACACGACAAGGAAAAAGTATTGGCTAGGAGTTGAAGCACCACTCGACACGACAAGGAACATGTCTTAGTTAGGTGCTAAGGTTCCAGTCGACACGACATGGAGGAAGGATCAGTTATTGGCTGAAGTTTCATTCGACACGACAGATAAGTAGGGTGAGTTGCCTAAAGTTCCAATCAATATTACATGGATACACATCATGAGGATGCTATCCCACTCGACAATACAAAGATGTAGTCTCGGCTCAAGGAAGATGCTTCAAATAAAGATTCATCATAAGGTGAATGTCCCACTGGACACTACACTCAGCATGAGGTGAATGTCTCACTCGACATGACACGTATGAGGCTTACACTTATTTAAGATCTCATTCGACAAGACATGGATATCACCTTCCTCAGAAGATATGAAAGGTTAGTCATCATATCCATACGACATTGATTTAATACTGCAAACTCCAAACTACATAGGGAATCTTTTATCATGCCTAGTAGTATGAAAAATCCTTTGGACCTCTATCAGGTCCACTCGACCGACCTTCATCAGGTTAGGTATTATGAAAAATCCTTTGGCCCTCTATCAGGTCCACTCGACCGACTTTCATAAGGTTAGGTAGTATGAAAAATCATTTGGACCTCCATCAGGTCCACTCGACCGACCTTCATCAGGTTAGGTAGTATGAAAAATCCTTTGGACCTCCATCAGGTCCACTTGACCGACCTTTATCAGATTAGGTAGTATGAAAAATCCTTTGGACCTCTATCAGGTCCACTCGACCGACCTTCATCAGGTTAGGTAGTATGAAAAATCATTTGGACCTCCATCAGGTCCACTCGACCGACCTTCATCAAGTTAGGTAGTATGAAAAATCATTTGGACCTCCATCAGGTCCACTCGACCGACCTTCATCAGATTAGGTAGTATGAAAAATCCTTTGGACCTCCATCAGGTCCACTCGACCGACCTTCATCAGATTAGGTAGTATGAAAAATCCTTTGGACCTCCATCAAGTCCACTCGACCGACCTTCATCAGGTTAGGTAGTATGAAAAATCCTTAGGACCTCCATCAGATCCACTCCCCGACCTTCATCAGGTTATGTAGTATGAAAAATCCTTTGGACCTCTATCAGGTCCACTCGACCGACCTTCATCAGGTTAGGTAGTATGAAAAATCCTTTGGACCTCCATCAGGTCCACTCGACCGACCTTTATCATGTTAAGTATTATGAAAAAACCATTGGACCTCCATTAGGTCCAATCGACCGGTCTTCATGAGATTAAGTAGTATGAAGAATCCCTTAGACCTCCATAAGGTCCAATCGACCGACCTTCATCAGATTAGGTAGTATAAAGAATCCATTGGACCTCAATCGGGCCCAGTCGACCGACCTTCATCCAATCTAGTAGGATGATGACCCTCATTGACCTTCATCATGTTTATTCGACTGTAGTCTCATGGTCTTCAGACGACATGGTCTCAGACTACAAGTCCTGTAGAATGAGGAATTATACCCTCATTGACTTTAGTCAGGTCTTGTATAATGAGGAATGAGAACCTTCATTGACCTTTGTCAGGTCTTGTAGAATGAGGAATGAGAACCCTCATTGACATTCTTCAGGTATAGTAGAGTGAGAAGTGATGACCTTCTTGGACCATTATCAAGTCCATTCGATAGGTCCATACGACCGTAGTCTCATTGACACTCATCAGGAGAATGGGTGATAACCTTCATAGACCTTCATTGGGTCTAGTAGTATGATAAGGAAAGACTCTTGGACCTTCGTCAGGTCTGTAGAGTGAAGACTTTCATAGACCTTCATCTGGTCCAAACGACATTGAAGACTCCCCTGGTCATTTGACCCGTATTATGGGGATTATCATAACCTTCATCTGGTTTAGTCGACCGTGGACTTCCCCCATGGACTCATGTCGAGTCAACTGAAGATATGGACTTCCTAAAGTCTATACGACAATGTCGTGTGAATTATCTCATGAACCTTCGTCTGGTTCAATCGACTGGGGAAATCCTCCATGGACTCATGTCGAGTCAAGTTTTTAGACATGGATTACACATGTCGTATGACTTATATTTTCCTGGCCTCATCAAGTCCAGTCGACCGGGGACATCCCCCATGGACTCATGAGGAGTCAAGTTTTTAGACATGGATTACACATGTCGTATGACTTATATCTTCATGGCCTCATCAAGTCTAGTCGACCGGGGACATCCCCCATGGACTCAGGACGAGTCAAGTTTTTAGACAGGGATTATACATATCGTATGACTTATATCTTCCTGGCCTCATCAAGTCCAGTCGACCGGGGACATCCCCCATGGACTCATGACGAGTCAAGTTTTTAGACATGGATTACACATGTCGTATGACTTATATCTTCCTGGCCTCATCAAGTCCAGTCGACCGGGGACATCCCCCATGGACTCATGATGAGTCAAGTTTTTAGACATGGATTACACATGTCGTATGACTTATATCTTTCTGGCCTCATCAAGTCCAGTCGACCGGGGACATCCCCCATAGACTCATGTCGAGTCAAGTTTTTAGACATGGATTACACATGTAGTATGACTTATATCTTCATGGCCTCATCAAGTCCAGTCGACCGGGGACATCCCTAATAGACTCATGACGAGTCAAGTTTTTAGACATGGATTACACATGTAGTATTACTTATATCTTCCTGGCCACATCAAATCCAGTCGACCCGGGACATCCCTCATAGACTCATGTCGAGTCAAGTTTTTAGACATGGATTACACATGTCGTATGACTTATATCTTCCTGGCCTCATCAAGTCCAGTCGACCGGGGACATCCCTCATAGACTCATGACGAGTCAAGTTTTTAGACATGGATTACACATGTCGTATGACTTATATCTTCCTGGCCTCATCAAGTCCAGTCGACCGGGGACATCCCCCATAGACTCATGTCGAGTCAAGTTTTTAGACATGGATTACACATGTAGTATGACTTATATCTTACTGGCTTCATCAAGTCCAGTCGACCGGGGACATCCCTCATAGACTCATGTCGAGTCAAGTTTTTAGACATGGATTACATATGTCGTATGACTTATATCTTCCTGGCCTCATCAAGTCCAGTCGACCGGGGACATCCCTCATAGACTCATGTCGAGTCAAGTTTTTAGACATGGATTACACATGTCGTATGACTTATATCTTCCTGGCCTAATCAAGTCCAGTCGGCCGGGGACATCCCCCATAGACTCATATCTAGTCAATGTTGTAGATATGGTATACACATGTCGTATGACTTATATCCTGACCTTCATCTAGTTCAATCGATTGGGTACTTCCCCAATGGCACTGGTAGAGTCAAGTTCATTATCCCGACCATCATCTGGTTCGGTCGACTGTGTACTTCCCCAATGGCTCTTGTAGAGTCAAGTTTATAACTTGACATTCGTTTGGTTCAATCAATAGGCAGCATCAATGCTCGATTACACCTACATACTTGGCCTTGACCTAGGGGACACACGCATCAAGTACTCTCCAAGCCAATGACTCATTAACTTATAGAGTAGGGGACAAACTGTACGGGCCAAATTTGGTCCAAGGGTAATTTTGACATTTTGCTTCGGGCCCAATACTAGACCCCCAGCATGGATCCAAGCCCAAGTTACCATTATAGATTCGCACTAAAGGAACGCCCAAGGTTTGATGTATATAAAGGCCCAGAGATCAACAAACCTAGGCCCAATAAAGTATCACACGCCCAATCCATAATCAAGGCTCACCCAACGCCAGCCCACGTAACGCCCAAGGTCATAAACACCATTCATGAACCCATCCGTTCCAACCTACAATGGGCAAAATGAAGTAATATCTCCTCATAAAGTCGATCCAACGGACGAGCAATCAAAGATCAATAAAGGCACACATTACTACGACATGTATATATAGGAAACGAGGCTCCAGAAGGAAGGGGATTCAACTTCTATCTCTCCAACATTCGACATTCAAGCTCTCATACTCATAGCCTACGAATACTCACTATATAGCTTTCGGCATCACCACACACATACCGCCCTCTCGGCAGTCTACGTGGATCAAGGTAATATCTGACTTTGCTCCTCCTCCTACGATTTTTGCATTTCATTACCATTTCTGACTTGGGCGTCGGAGTGCCTACGACACCCACCACATCGGTGGGCAGACCGTCCACGTTCACTCTACCTCTTTGTTTTGCAGGATCGCCAGTGCCCCCTCACGAAATGTCGATTGTAGACCTCAGGCGAAAACCAACGTCTACAATTATCTAGATATTTAACATTTAAACATCTAAAAAATTAATTAATGCGATTATTATTATATATGTATTTTCTTTTTACATTAAATAACAAATACATATATTAATGGCATGTGTCAAAGTCTCATTTGACAATTAATTAATATGTATCAAATCAAATCAAATCTTGTATCAAATACAAATACATATTAATTATTAATTGACCGAAATGCCCCTAATGTATATATCTTTGTTAAACCGTTTAAACGACTCGAATTAACTCATTTAATCCAATGAAGTATTATGAATAATCTATATTATTCATAACGCGTTGCCCAAGTGCTCAACGAGTACACTTTATATTGTGGGACTCTCTAAGTTTAGGTTTATTATTCACGGAATCCAATTTCGTGTCTATAATTCACCAAATCATGAATTATGACGACCACAGATAATCTTGCTAAACTATGCAAGTCGAGGTCATTGCATACGTATAATCCCTTTGTCACAGGCTATCAATATTATACCAGAGATATAGATAAGAACGTCAAATCCCTAAGGTATAATATAGTCGATTTTTAAATTTACGATATCTATAACACTCGGAATTCGCTTCCGAAGTATACCACAGCCATGGATTTACTAGATCGCAAATACGTACCTGATACCTATGCCCTGTACACAGGACTAGCGGATTCTATCTGATACTCAGAGGATATCATGAGCATCAGTCCACACCCAACAAACAGGTAGGGTCTGATCTAAATAGATCGGTGACGTGACTGTCATTAAAGTGTGGAGGATATCTCATTTATCCACAGTGGTATCTCAAGTCGAAGGACCACTATGCTACTCGACTCGAGAAGATTTCTATTGACGTTGGTGTACCATCTATTAGGAAATCTTCAATGAGTCGTTCGGTGTTTATCAAATAAACACCTACATGTCTATACGAGTCTCCCAAGACTCATGGTTCATTGGGATAATCCATCAAACCAAGTCTCGATATACGACATGTACTAGTCTCAGCGGATTTTACTAATCATCTGTGTCAGTAAATCTTGACCAGAAACTTTATTTGAGAATATACAACTCATAGTGACGCTTCCCAATGTCAATTACAAACTACGTTGTAACTGCGCACTACGTTGTAAATCCTAGGGTCTTTGTCTAATATATATACATATCACTAAATCATATTTAGTTTCAATCTAATCGTAATTAGATCGAATACGTATATAAAAACAATAAATGCTACCATTAAGTAAGTAATATTATGGAAAAATGAATTGTTCATATTCATGAATCAGACATAAATACGATCCGGATTGGCACTCTGAGCACCAACCCTAACAAGCTATTGTACATTGAATTATAAATATTATTTGAGAACTGAGAGAAAAAACGAAAGAGACATAAATATTACGTGTAAGTAACTCAATTGTCTCATTTAGACTATAAAACCGATAAGATCTGGAACATTTATAAGATCAATATATAAAATATATGCTCAATCCATGCAAAATGCGGGTCATGTGCTAGTTATTATAGAATTTGTATAGGGATTTGAGCTATGAGAATTTTTTTGAATACATTACAATTCTACGGATATAGAATCTGAAATCTACTGAGACATTTGAAAATTCAAAATTTGTCTAAGGTTAACCTATTCTGACCATGTGCGAAATTAAACAACTATTATAATCTAAGACAGGTCAAAGTTAGAACAACTATGATATAAATCAACAAGCACCCTTAAGTCTAAACCAAATATAAATAAAGTAATAAATCAAAACAATAAAATAATCAATACAAATATTTTATTGACGAAGTGAAAAACTCTTAATAGAGAAAATCCACTCTGGGTATATAGGCTACCAGCTGACCGGCGTAAACACACACGTATAACGCAAGCGCACGTATCGTTCAAGTAGTATAAAAATATCGATCCCACGAGGACTTAATACCTAAGCTATTAATTTTATGAGGTCAAATGATTACTAGTATCTAATGGGTTTTTTGATTGATTTGAAATGGTGATGATTCTAAATTTAAAAACAAAACAAGTAAATAAAATTGTTCGAAAGTAGATTTTAAGGAAATTCAATAATAAAAACTATCTAGGGTTGTGATTTCTTAAAATATCATTTTAAAGATGAAGTGGTTATCTTAAAGTTGGGTAATATATTGATTTATTAACTTGGAACACTAAATTATTTGTAAGCCTATGTCGATGGTCAGACACAATACCCAGTTTAACCCAATTGAACCATATGTCGATGTCAACCAAATTATCTGGATTCATACCCCCGCTCGACAGGTATATGTCTATCCTGTAAGGAAATCTATTAAGGGTTATCTATCCTCAAGGAAGATCGTGAGCTATTAAGTCTAAGGCTGAAACCTAAAATCCCTATGTCTAGTTCATTTTAGATTTACCTGATCAATTTTATTAGTGGACAGTTAATAAAAAATATTAAGATTAAGACTCAATAAATAAATCTTTATATAACTAATCTTTATATAAATAAATCTTTAAACCGTGATATTAAAAGTCATCACAACCCCAGATAACTAATTTAGTCACAACACATAACTAGGGCTAGTAAAAACTTGAAAATAAAAGACATAAAGTAAAAATGTGATAAAGTAAATACTGAAAAGTAAATTACAATAAAATAAAATGCTAAGGTAAAAGGAATTACTTTTACTACTACTAATTTAGATATCTCCCATAATATAATATATAAACTTGTGATAACATTACCAACCAGCCATATAGGCGGTATCCTGATTAAGTCAAATTAAGTCCAACCAGCCATTAAGGCGGAACCAAAATAAACATGCCATATAGACGGTAAGAAAATTTAATTACCAACCGACCAATCTGGCGGTATCCTTGATTAGTCAGGTTTAAACCAGATTAAAATGAATTACCAACCGACCAATCTGGCGGTATCCTTTTTAAGTCAATATTTTAAATAGTGAATATATTATATTTAAGGGAGATTAATCTAAATAGCAATAGTAAAAGAATTACCTTTCACCATAGCTGGGGAAGTTACCTCCTCATGGTGAATAGTAAAAACTGTAAAAAGTAAAGAAAGTAAATTACAATTATTACAAAACGTAATTAAAATTATTTACAAAACTAAAATTAAAAGAAATTAGAGAGAGAAACTCCTTTTTTACATCAAAGAAATGAGAGAGAATGGTACAACTGAAATTGAAATTTCGAGCTCTATTTATAGGCGTCAGTAGGGGTCCGGCGTCGTGACGCCAAGGCCTTTGGCGTCGCTACGCCAGCTTTGTCGACGTGGCACGCTCTGGTTCGTCGGCTGCAGATTTTGGATAAGGTGATAAGGTGACACGTGGCAAGGTGGTTGGGGCTCAATTATTGTGACACGTGGCTGCTTCTGATTGGTCGGCTCAGATTCTTATCCGCCACGTGTCAGATAAGGATAAGTCAGTCAATAATTGATGATGGCGTGGCGACACATGGCAAAGTGACCGTCGGCACCATAAAATTGCGACACGTGGCACGCTGTGATTGGTTGCTGATGACATGGCGATGACGTGGCAGTTTGACTCGGTTAACCTGGTGATGTGGACGATGATGTGGCAATGACGTGGAGTGACACATGGCGATATGTGGCGATGGCGACTATCGGCACCGTAGGATGATGACACGTGGCACGACGCATGTTAGTAGATCGGCTGTGATGGTGACACGTGGCACGACGCACGTTAGCAAAGTCAAACTTTTCTCAGATTCTGACACATGGACCCGGCGCACGTTAGGCGTCGTGACTCTGAAGGTCTTGGCGTCGCGATGCGGAAAATTACCAAAATGCCATTTTCGTCCAATTTTCACTGTTTTGGCCCAATCACCTCCAGAGTGTCCTGAAACTTTATTTATCTACAAAATAACACAAAACACATCAAAATATTCACAAAAATCAAGAAACTATGCAAAATATTAAGTTAAATGAATGGGAAATAGTGATAGATTTACCACTCATCACTAGCCAAATACACTATAATGAGAAAAACTTACAACAATGATATAGGACATATGGTGAAAATTTCACCGACTTGAATACCTCTAGACTATAATAACTCGGAGAACTCACTAAGCCTGCACCAAACGGCCTTCCCCAGAGCGTCTGAAATCTCTGAGTGGATTAACTCTGCGAACTCGCAACGCCGAAACTCCAACTACCAATCTTCCTCATCTATGGAGTCATCGTGAGAGAATTCTGAAACAACATCTACATCACTAACATTATCTTCTCTCTAACCTGCCACACTAGCAGTAAATGCAACAAAGTTGCTCTTATCTTTAGGAGACTCATCAAAAGTATCGTCATCTTCTGAATCACTAAGTGAGACCACCATAACTTTCTTGCCCTTAGACTTTAGGTATGTGGGACATTTAAATATTATATGTCCAAACCCTTCACATTCATGACATTGGATGACGAGAGGTTTGTTATCCTTGCCCTCTCTAGACTTCTTCCTACTACGATTACTCTCTCTAGATTTGTCATCCCTATCATTGTTATGACCATTCTTCTTCATCTTAAGAAATTTCTTAAATCTTTTAGCAAACATGGACAAATCAGTATCTGTGAGAGTATTACCCTTATCATCACTTGACGAATCATGTCCAACTTCCGTTGCGATCTTCATCGCTATGGTCTTAGGCATTCTATATCCAGAAAGTTTTCTCTCATAAACTTGAAGTTTTCTTATGAGGTCCTCTAGTTTAAGGTGATCTAAGTCATTACTCTCCTTGATGGCTATGAACTTTAGTAAAAATCGTTCAGGTGGGGATCTAAGAATTTTCCTAACTATCATATTCGTATGAATAGTCTCGCCTAGGTTAAAGTTGGAGTTAACAATATCATTAATCTTCGTGTAAAATTCATTAAAAGTCTCATCATCATTCATTCTAGCGACTTCAAACCTAGTAGCAAGCTCTTGGAGTCTATTATTCTTAACTAGCAGTGTGCCCCCGCACACAATCTTAAGGATATCTCATGCATCATTGGCTATCTCACACATAGATATTTTCATAAATCAGTGGATCATATAGCAGCATGAATGACATTAATGGCTTTGATGTTCCTATTGCTAGGATCAAACTCCTCCTTAGTCCAAGTCAGTTTATCTTTAAGGAAAAGACTCCATCAACTATAACCACGAGAGGTTTCCACTCATACTCTACTAACATCCAAATCCTCTCATCCAGGGATTTAAGGAACGCTCTGATGCGAACCTTCCAACACAGGTACTCAGTGTTGGATAATTATGACCCAAACATCACTATTTGTAAAGAACATTGTGTTTTTTGTACAAATTAACTATGTGTGACAAAATGAAATTGTTATTTTATCATTATTGTAATTAGATTACTTGGATATATAATGATAAAAGTCCATATGGTTAAATCATTTTTAATAAGATATGAGAAAATATTAATCCACGAACGGTTTAATCATTAAATATCCCTAATCGTAGTATTATCGCAGGACTGGACATCAATAATACGAAATAGACTAGTATTACACTTGTGCACATTATGGAAGCTTAACGGCATAGTTCTCATATATTTAGGTATTTGATACTTATGCAAGTGTAATAAGAGGTTCTGTTATATGGAGATGATAGTCACACAGGATACGAAACTAGTACTCTTAAAAGCTGCAGCTATCGGGAAAGTATGACTAGGTCATGACTTTCCGATTACTGAGACTGTTTACTCGGGATTTGATATATGACTCGTACGGGGCAGACACAGATCCAGCCCTAGGCCTAGCATGTGACATTCGATACTGGATCGTATTACGCATTACATTGTATTACTACGCCTGATACAGATGATATTCCTCGGTGAATATTTCTGGAGAATTGGGTAGGCACGGTGCTTTGCTAGAAGCCAACCATGTCTTGTAAATTGGTGAGAAAGTGGTACGGGGTACACATGTGTTTGGATAGTCCGATGATCGTATTTACTGCCAACATATCCATAATTCTCTTCGGTCGCTTCCCAAAGATTCACCAATGACATTTGACTGAATAGAATAATCTGGAATTATTATTATGAGAGAGAAAATTAATCTGGTATTAATTGCGGTAAGAAGAATAATTGGGATTAAATTCGTCTAGAAGAGAGAACGCGATTAATTTAGAATTAATCGATAAAATAAATTTAATAGTTAAATTATATTTTTCTATTTAATTTATTTATTGGGCTAAAATAATATATCGGATATATTAATTGAAATTGGATTTCAATACGAAATTAAAATTGGATTTTAATTCAAGCGAACGAATTAATTTAGAATTAATTCGTAAGCGACTATCGTAATAATTTTGCGAGGCATAATTATTTAATTAAATTGGATTTAATTATTAGGACGGTGGTTAAATTCGTTTTAATTAAACGAACCCGGGCCCAAGCTTAGTTGTGTGTTATGGAAGCCAACTTAAATTTTGAATTTAAAAGTGGTGGGACCACTTGACTTACATCACTTGTCAAAAATTGATGTAAGTAGTTGGCATCATTTAATGTAATTCTTTAACACACACACCTAACTAGTTTTGGAAATATCTCACTCTCTCATTCTTTCTCCTTCATGGCCGTGAGCTTCTCCCTCTGTTCTTGAAAATTTTGCTTCGAAATTTCTTAAAGCTAGCACTTGGAGAGTCAAATGAGGTGTTAGGGAAACTCACCCAAGGGTTTAACAACTCAACAAAAGCTTGGAGCTTCATCCAAAGAAAGAAAATTTCGAATATCTCCACCATATCAATGTAAGTGTTTCCGCCGCTTTTATTGATAATTTGACACTTGAAATCGTGTTTAGGATCTTGGAAGCATGTCTTAGAGACTAACAATGGTATCAGAGCTTTCTAAACTTGATTTTGAATTCTAGGGTTTATAAACTTTATTTGGGTATTTTTGCTTGGAGCATGAAAATTCAAAATTGAGTGTTTGGTTGATGTTAGATGATGATAACTTAGAGTTGTGCATCATTGGATTGTTGAAAAATTGATTAGATCAAATTTCCCCAAATCCTTTACCTTGGCCGAAACTACCCTAGATTTAGCTCATGGTGATTTTTTGAAATTAGACACTTGGATGTGTTAATGGCATGAAATAAATGTTGAATGTTGATTTAATTGGATTGAAATCAAATTGCATGATTAATTTCTTGCCTATGCCGTGAGTATGCATGTTTTTGGAGACTTGATTTTGCTTCAATTTGTGTTGGACATGAATTGGAATGATAAAGCATGATTAATTAGATTAATTAATATTTTGGAAATGTTAGATTAATTAATTAGTTGTGTTAATTACACTTAAATTGAATTAATGTGATATTTGGAATATTGTATTAATGAAAATAGTCCCTAAAATACTAATTGGGCTAATTTGGTTATATTTGTATTAATGGGCTTGGTTGGGCCAATTTTGGTTTTGGACGATTGGGTTGGATTCAATTGGGCCTAAACAATTTCCATAAAAGTCCAAAACATGAATTTTATGCCTTTAATAATTTAATTGGGCCAAATGGGCCAAAATTAATTTTTGGCATATGGTGATTCCTAAATGGGCCAAGACATTATGGGTTTGATCCATAATGGCCAAAAGTCCATGCCTAAAGAATTAATTTAAAGCCCATTGGACCTAATCGAATTGGCATTGGATGCTAAATTGGCCTTTGAGGCCATTTGGATTGGATTTGGAATCCAAGTCTATAAAGGTATTAATATAATAAGTGTAATTGTTTAATTTGGAATTAAACATGAATTAGTATTGAATACAATTTAAATTGGATTTAATATTGTAGTTCGATATAATTCAAGAATACTTTTTTTGAGTATTTATTCTTAAACGAGTTGGACTCACGCAAATCAAATCGTTGTATGAACATTGGATGGTCATTAATTGAAGAATTAATTAATTGGATTAGATTGATTGACAAAATGTTATATGTGAATACTTGGATGTATTTGTTGAAAAATGTATATCGGATGTATATTAGATGGGTGGGGGTAATTTTGGAAATTATTGTAAATATGATATTTATTTGAAATTGGACCTGCGTGTCCAGCCTATCACCTCTTATTCTCATTGTATTTCTCTTCTCACCAATTCCCCTCAATGTAAATGAGGTTTCTTATAGTGTTATGTAATATGGTATAGAAGAATGTAAAGTGCTAGTGGGAGAGAGGAAGAGAGAGAGATTTGTTCTAGGAATAAATTGTATATATCCATCCGCATATCATTATTAAATTTATCAGCCTTATTATGCTTTTAGAATGCATGTTTAAGGGTGAATGATGAGACCTAATCAAAGGTAATAAATTGGTTGCCAATTTACGAAAACGCCCTCGCATTTAATATTAAGTGTTTCCTTCCATTGAGTGGTTCTCTCTCAAGATCCAAGATTGGCATTGGTTTGTTGGCCAAAGTCAAGATCATTGTCCATCGCGGATGTGTTTGAACCATGAAAGCTTTGTTAACATCGCATGTCTTGAGCAGTTGTGACTTGTTGGCCAAAGTCAAGGTCACTCTTGTTCATCGACGTGGATTACGAAGTTTTCCCACTATCAATGGGTCGCGCTTAACTGGAATAATTAAGCTTGTTGAGCCAAAGCCAAGGCTTAGTTGATTCAGAGGAAACATGTTAGGAAATATATTGGATATATGTTTTGGACTTGGATATCCACCTATCGGATCTAGGAATTGGATGGGATCCAATTGATCTTAGAGATCTACCTAGTTAAATTTTATACAGCTTGTTGGCCAAAGTCAAGGTTGTGTATTTAAAAGGGATCCTAGCCCACTAGGAAACTAGGTTTCTCGAGTACTCAACGGAGGGTTAGAGGCTCGCCGAAAATTAGTGGGAGGCTAGTATTAAATTTACAATTTCGTTTAATACTCGCTAAAATGTGTGCTATTTTATTATTATTTTTCATTATATATATAGATTAGTTGGACTAATATAATTTTATTGCTTTCTTTGAACAGTTAGACTGTACTCAACACTACTTCATATGTAGTTGGTTATATAGTTGGACTATAGTAACCATTGCATTTGAGTGTACCCGAAATATTTGATTGGATAGTTGGACTATAGCAATCAAAATGGCTGGAAAGATTAGCGTCAGGGACATAATCATGGGCGAGAATGTCTTTAATGGCGTAAATTTTTCAGACTGGGAAATGGACCTCAGGATAGTCCTGGGAGCTGAGAAGTTTCTCTATGTTATAGAGAAACCTCTCGAGCCTGAGCCCGGACTTGAGCAGCCAGTAGAACATGAGCTTTGGAAGACTCATCGTGATGATAACTTTACTGCTCAATCCGTTATGCTTGCTGCAATGACTCCTCAGTTTCGTTGTCAGAACAAGGGATTGGATCTTTATGGGATTATGTTGAAGTTGAAGGATCTTCATAGTTTTAATCTTAGATCTCAGAAGTATAATTTGCAGAAGAAGCTATTTCGCTCGCGTATGTCAGAGGGTACATCTGTCGAACACTACGTGTCACAAATGATTGCTGACATCGAACAGCTAGGTCAGCTGGGCATTATCTTCGAGGCCGAGACTTCCATAGATTTGATCTTACCGTCTCTACCCAATTGCTGGGGCGGGTTCATCATGAACTATAATATGATGAACCAAGAGAAAACTCTTGGAGAGTTAATGGCTATGCTGAAAGAGGCAGAGCTAGAGCTTCTGAAAGGCAAGAAGCGTGAGGCACATCTTACTGCGACATCCAAGAATGCCAAGGCTTGGCCGAAGCCTTCTGGGGGTGTGAAGAAAAAGAAAAAGAAGGGCAAGGCTAAATCGTCACAGTCTTCTGGGAAGACAAAGGACAAATCCCAAGACGTCTGCCTACACTGTGGCAAACGGGGTCACTAGAAGCGTGACTTCCGTAAGTACAAGGCGGACTTGGAGGAAGCGAATGCGGGCAAGGCTCCGGCTTCAGGTATGTTTGTTATTGAAATAAACATGTCCATTACTGGTTTTAAAAAATTGGATTTTTGATACTGGATGTGGTACTCACATATGTACTGATGTGTAGGATCTACAGATTAGCAAGAGACAGGCTTCAGGTGAGATCGACCTACGAGTCGAAAATGAGACGAGAGTCGCTGTTTTGGCCGTTGGCACCTATGTTTTGGATCTACCCTTGGGGTATGTACTTATATTAGGCGACTGTTATTTTGTACCTAGTTTGACTAGGAATATCATCTCTCTCTCTAGTTTAACCAGATGCGGGTATACCTTTGTATTCAGGAACACTGGGTGTTTTGTATATAAAGATGATATTGAAATATGTACAACAAATGTGAATAATGGTCTTTATATTTTGAATATAAACGAATCTCAAACATATAACATGACAAATAAAAAGCTCAAATTGAGTAAAATGGATGAGACTTATTTATGGCATTGTCGTCTGGGACACATTAACAAGACTCGTATATCCACTATTTCGAAGAATGGATACTTGGACGGATTTGATCATAATTCATATGATGTCTGTGAATCTTATTCGTTAGGCAAAATGCCTAAAACACCTTATAGTGGTAAATGTGTACGTGCCACCGAGCTGTTAGCCCCGTTCATAGTGACGTATACGGACCCATGTCTAGCCAGGCTGGAGGTGGATATGAATACTTCGTAACCTTTACGGATGATGCATCGCGTTATGGTTATGTGTATCTTATGAAACACAAGTCGGAAAATTTTGAGAAATTCAAAGAGTTTCGACACGAAGTAGAAAAACAAATTGGCAAAAGTATTAAAACATTGCGGTCGGACCATGGTGGAGAATACTTAAGAAATGAGTTTCAAGATTACTTATAAGAATATGGTATTCTTTCACAGTGGACTCCTCCCAGAACACCTCAATTGAACGGTGTGTCCGAACGGAGAAACCAAACTTTGTTGGACATGGTAAGGTCAATGATGAGTCACACAAAGCTACCGATTTCCTTCTGGGGATACACATTAAACAATGCAATACTTATTTTGAATAAGGTTCTGTCAAAGTCTATTGGACAGACACCATGTGAGATATGGACAGGAAAGAAACCGGGTTTCTCATTCCTAAAGATTTGAGGATGCTGGGCATACGTTAAACGTTTGGATAGTACCAAACTAGAACCCAAATCAGATAAGTGCCTATTTGTAGGTTATCCTAGGGAAACCAAATGATATTACTTCTACAACCCATAATAGAACAAAATATTTGTTGCTCTTCATGCAGTTTTCCTAGAAAATGAATTCACAAATACAGTGGTAAGTGGGAGGAAAGTAGAAATCAATGAAAATCGGAGTGATATTGTTCCTGGAACCTACCCATTCACGGAACACGAACAGTCCATCAGGGATGAGACTGCTCCATAATCTTCTAATACACAAGAACCACGTAAGTCGGAGAGAGTCATAAAACAACCTGAGAGGTATGGGTTTCTGATCTCACCTCATGTAGACATTAATCTTATTGAGGAAGATGAACCAGAAACGTATAAGAAAGTGATACAAGATATCGACTCCGCTTTATGGCAAGGAGCCATGAAGTCCGAAATGTATTCCATGTATACCAACTAAGTTTGGACACTGGTTGATACACCAGAAGGCATTAAGCCTATTGGTTGTAAATGGGTCTTCAAAAAGAAGACAAACATGGAAGACAACATACAAACGTACAAAGCTAGGATTATAGCTAAAGGTTATCGTCAATGACATGGTGTTAATTACGACGAAACTTTTTCACCTATTGTCATGATGAAATCCATTCGGATAATACTTGCTATTGCTGCATATTTCGATTATGAAATATGGCAGATGGATGTCAAATCCGCTTTCCCTAACAGAAACATTTTGGAGGATGTTTATATGCAATAACCTGACGGTTTTGTCATACCAAAACATGCAAATAAGGTTTACAAGTTAAACCGATCCATTGATGGATTAAAGCAAACATCACGTTCTTGGAACCAATATTTTGATGAGATCATAAAAGAATATGGTTTCATTCAAAACGAAGATGATTCTTGTGTATATAAGAAGGTTAGTGGGAGCGCACTGACATTTATTGTCTTATACGTTGATAATGTGTTTCTTCTTGACAATGACATTCTCATGCTACAATCGGTGAAAGCTTGACTTTCATTAAAATTCTCCATAAAAGACCTGTGAAAGGCAGCCTTTATTCTAGGAATAATGAACTACCGGGATAGATCTAGAAAACTGCTTGGACTCTCCCAGAGCTCGTACATTGACAAAGTGTTGAAGAGATTCAACATGGATCAGTCCAAGAGGGGGCTGCTTCCGGTGTCACATGACATCTCTTTATCTAAGGATATGTGTCCCAAAACTCAAGATGAGAGAGATGCAATGATTCAGATCCCGTATGCTTCAGCATTCGGATCGATAATGTACGCCATGATATGTATGTGACCTGATGTCTAATATGCTTTGAGCATATGCAGTCGCTATCAGGCCGATCCAGGTGATGGTCAATGGATTGCTGTAAAGAACATCCTTAAGTATCTTAGACGAACTAAGGATGCTTTCTTAGTCTATAGGGAAAGAGAACTTGAGGTGACTGGGTTCGCCGATGTAAGTTTCCAAACCGATAAAGATGAATATAAGTCGCAATCAGTGTACATATTTTGTTTGAACAACGGAGCAGTGAGCTTGAAATCTTCCAAGAGAGAGACTATTACCGATTCAACAACAGAAGCGGAATATATTGCTGCAGCTGAGGCAAAAAAAGAAGCAGTTTGAATTCGTAAATTTCTAATTGGATTAGGAGTAGTTCCGTTATCAGCTGAGCCCGTACATTTGTATTGTGACAATAATGGGGCTATCGCACAGGCTAAGGAACCACAGTCTCATCAACGATCCAAACATGTACTTCGACGATTTCATCTGATTCGTGAGATCATACATCGTGGCGATGTGAAGATCGAAAAGATCGCATCATATGATAACATTGTAGATCCGCTGACGAAAGCTATATCTCACCAAAATTTTGAGCGACATGTACATAGTTCAGGTGTTAGATACTTGAGTGATTGGCTATAGGGAAAGTGGGAGATTGTTGGACAATTATGACCCATATCATCACTATTTGTAAAGAATATTGTATTTTTTGTACAAATTAACTATGTGACAAAAGGAAATTGCTATTTTATCATTATTGTAATTAGATTACTTGGATATATAATGATAAAAGTCCATATGGTAAAATCAGATTAATAAGATATGAGACAGTATTAATCCACGAACGGTTTAATCATTAAATATCCCTAGTTGTAGTATTATCGAGATTGGACATCAATAATGCGAAATAGACTAGTATTACATTTGTGCACATTATGGAAGCTTAACGGCATAGTTCTCATATATTTAGGTATTTGATACTTATGCAAGTGTAATAAGAGGTTCTGTTAGCCGTTGGACCGGGAACATTTTCGCTCTGGATAGACCTCATCGGAATCTCATTGGTAGTATGACTATGTGTCTATGGGAATCCGAATCAAGGTAGATATATGTGATCTTTAACTTGAGACTTACATCGCTATTACTTGCGACAATCAGTTTACTTTGGTATTGGTCGTCTGGAGCTTTAACAGGTTCTGTTTACACCTCTATTGGGTTTACTGAGAATCGTAGTGTATTGGATGTGATGTCAAGATGGGAGTATCACTTCAGTCATATGGAGATGATGGTCACACAGGATACGGAACTAGTACTCTTAAAAGTTGTAGCTATTGGGAAAGTATGACTAGGTCAAGACTTTCCGATTACAGAGACTAGTTACTCGGGATTCGATATATTCTTCGTATGGGGCAGACACAGAGCCAACCCTAGGCCTAGCATGTGACATCCGATACTGGATCGTATTACGCATTACATTGTATTACTACGCCTGATACAGATGATATTCCTCGTTGAATATTTCTGGAGAATTGGGAATGCACGGTGTTTTGCTAGAAGCCAACCATGTCTTGTAAATCAGTGAGAATGTGGTACGGGATACGCACGTATTCAGATAGTCCGATGATCGTATTTACTGCCAACATATCCAGGAATCTCTTGGATCGCTTCCCAAAGATTCACCAATGACATTTGACTCGAATAGAATTAATCTGGGATTAATTATGAGAGAGAAAATTAATCTGGGATTAATTACGGTAAAAATTAATCTTGGATTAAATTCGTCTAGAAGGGAGAAGGCGATTAATTTAGAATTAATCGATAAAATAAATTTAATAATTAAATTGGATTTTTCTATTTAATTTATTTATTTAGGCTAAAATAATATATCAGATATATTAATTGAAATTGGATTTCAATACGAAATTAAAATTGGATTTTAATTCGAGCGAACGAATTAATTTAGAATTAATTCGTAAGCGACTATCGTAATAATTTTGCGGGGCATAATTATTTAATTAAATTGGATTTAATTATTTGGCGACAGCAAATTCGTTTAATTCAGAATTAAACGAACCCGGGCCCAAGCTTAGTTGTGTGTTATGGAAGCCAACTTAAATTTTGAATTTAAAAGTGGTGGGACCACTTGACTTACATCACTTGTCAAAAATTGATGTAAGTAGTTGGCATCGGTTAATGTAATTCTTTAACACACACACCTAACTAGTTTTGGAAATATCTCACTCTCTCCTTCTTTCTCTTTCATGGCCGTGAGCTTCTCCCTCTCTTCTTGAAAATTTTACTTCAAAATTTCTTAAAGCTAGCACTTGGAGAGTCAAATGAGGTGTTAGGGAAACTCACCCAAGGGTTTAACAACTCAACAAAAGCTTGGAGCCTCATCTAAAGAAAGAAAATTTCGAATTTCTGCACCATATCAATGTAAGTGTTTCCGCTCTTTTATTGATAATTTCACACTTGAAATCATGTTTAGGTTCTTGGAAACATGTCTTAGAGACTAACACTCAGTCCCATAAAAAACGGGAGACAATTTAAGGGTTGACTTCTCTCCATAGCTAAATAGGTCAATGATCACGGTCAGGCTCTGATACCAATTAAAAATTCGAAATTTGTCTAAAACCAATTAAAAATTCGAAATTTGTCTAAGGTTAACCTAATGTTATGACCCTATGTGGAATTAAACAACTATTCTAATATAAGACATATCAAAGTTGGAGCAATTATGGTATAAATCAACAAGCACCCTTAAGTCTAAAGTAGATATAAATAAAACAATAAATCAATGCAACAAAATAATCAACACAAAGATTTTGTTGACAAAGTGGAAAACTCTTGACAGAGAAACACCACTCCGGGTATATAGGCTACCAGTCAAATCCACTATAATGACAAAAACTTACAGCGATGGTATAAAACATATGGTGACAACTTCACTGACTCAAATACCTCTAAAATGTAATGAATCGTCGCACCAAGCGGCATTTTACAGAATCTCTGAAGTCTCTGAGTGAACTATGCGAACTCGCAACGCCAGAACTCTGACTACAAATGTTCCTCCTAGAGAACTCTTAAGGCTTAGGAAATTGGGTTAGGGTTGTGTGTTTTATGTTGATGGTAAATCAAAACTCAATCTCACCAAAAGAAAGAAGACAGGGAAGCCAAAGAAGTATTCTGGATGAATTGTCAAGATGGTTGAAAACAAACAATGTTGTAGCTCAAAATAATACGTTTCCAACAGTTGATAAGGTGGCTCTTTGTTTGTTTATATAGGTAAGGTTGGGTTTTCTTTGTGCAAAACTAGCTCAAAAATACGTCCAAAATAACCCACTTATGCACAACCGTTCGAATGCCACAAAAACGTGTGACGAACGCCCACTGTTCCGCAAATTCATTCGAACGCAGTCTCAAATGCACCTCGAATGTGAAGCCTCTGGACAGTTTCGAACTCACTCAAACGGACCATGAACACATAGCGTTCGAATCCAAACAAAAATGCACCACGAACGTAAATCCTGATAACTTCATCTGATATCGTCCAAATTCTTGTCCAATTACACCGAGATTTTCAAAACTCATTACAACTCAATTAAATTTGTTTTGTAAGAGATCCTGCAGGGACTCAAACATATGCTCTCTACAGGGGAGCAAATATTAGCGCTGGGCCACTGAGCTCAGTGGCGAGGAATTTGAGATCGTCATCTTCAATAATTGATTGAATTTGTTGAAGACAGCAACAAGAGAAGCCAACATTTCCACCGAAAGCAGGAAGTGACAGTGGCCGAAAGCATGCTCCAGCTTGCATGCAAAGTTGACAAACTTGCCAAAACCGTGTGGCACTGTTCACACGGTTTTGACACTATAAATTGGAGTCCCCAGATCATTCCTAAGAATCCCATATAAATCCCAAGAAATCCCAAACGTGAGTGAAAGTATAGAGAGTAAAGAGGGTTGAGAGTTTTTTTGTAAAGCTTGGATTTGTAAGCTTTGTAATTCTTTGTTTGTAATATAAAAGAAGAATTTTCTCTCACATCTCCTCTATTGTGTGTGTTTTATCACAACAAGTGGTATCAGAGCTAAGGTTACTCGGAGGGATCCCGAAACTCAGTAACAGAGATTCGGTTCGGAAAGTCGGTTCCGACAAAAGTTGTCGAAAATTGATTTTGAGCATACCATCAGACGTTTCACGGGGAGACGAGCACGGTGGTATTTTCCGGCGATCGAACGGAGGTCCCAGTCATCCGCACGCGCCAACCAGAGACTGTCCCATGCTCGCCGACGCGCTCCACGCGCTGCTCAAGGAAGAATACGACGCCACGTCAGCCGCCCAGTCAGCGCCCAGTCAGCAGGACACGTAAGCAACACAGTCAGCAGACACGTGGCATCCAGTCAGCAGCCACGTCAGCTCAGTTGCCATGTCAGCGGTTCCTGGTAAATTTCATATAGGTCCCGGAACTTTCTGGAAATTACAATTTAGCCCCTATACTTTCAGAAATTTTCAATTTAGTCCCTGAACTTTTTGGAAATTGCATATTAGTCCCTGAAGTTTTCCGTAATTTCACTTTGGCCCCTGAACTTTTGGAAATTGCACTTTGACCCCTGTAATTTCTGAAATTTGCAATTTGGTCCCTGTGTCGGATTTTGACAAACGAAGTGTCATTTCCACCATTTTCGACCATTCCGGACGCAACGGTGAGGTCCGTTTTTTTGAAATTCTGCTTAGAATTTTTATGATGGATGGGGGCAACGGAAAAATGGTTCTTTTAACGAGTACCAACTATTTCACATGGAGAGGAATGATGAAAGACCTTCTGTATGTGAAGGACTATGATGGATCGGTCTGGAGCAGAAACCAGAAGGAATGACCGATGGAAAGTGGGCTAATCTTCACCAGAAAACATGCAGTACTGTTCGTCAGTGGATCGACGACAGTATCGTGAACCATATTAGTGAAGAGACAAATGCACGTGTTTTATGGGGAAAGCTGGAGGAGCTTTTCCTAGCAAAAACTGGAAACAACAAGTTGTACTACATCAAGAAGATGATGGGTTTGAAATACCAGGAAGGTACAGCTGTGGCGGACCATATCAACGATTTCCTCGGCACCATGAAAGAATTGTCTGGATTGGGTATAGACTTCGGTGATGAGGTAAATGGCTTAATACTCCTTAATACGTTACCAGAATCTTGGGAAACGTTCAAATCTACGGTGATAAATTCAGCCGCAGATGGGAAAGTCACTATGGAGATGGCAAAGACCAGGATCTTCGAGGAAGAAAAGAGAACGAGAATGCAGGAGTCAGCATCAACCTCAACCTCAACCTCAGAAGCTCTAGTGATGGAGAAGAACACCAGAAGGAGGAGGAGTAAAAGCCGAGGCCCAGGTAAATCAGACAAGAACCGGGGGAAATCAAGAACTAGAGATATTGAGTGCTATCACTGCAAAAAGAAAGGCCATATGAAGCGGGATTGCTACAAACTGAAGAATGAGCAGTCCAGGAGAGATGGTGACTCTAATCAAGAAAGAGTTGCTACTACCACCGAAAAGACCTCCAAAGAATTTCATATTATATATGAAGAAGATGTTGTGAATCTTGCCATCCATGAGACCAGTTGGGTGATAGATAGTGGCGCATCCATACACGCCATATCTCGCAGAGACTTCTTTTCATCTTACACACCAGGAGACTACGGTGCTGTAAGGATGGGGAATGACGGACAGTCCAAAGCCGTCGGTATTGGAGACATCTGCCTTGAAACAACAACGAGATAAGGCTAGTGTTGAAGGGAGTCAAGCACATCCCGGACATCCGGTTAAACCTGATCTCAACAGGCAACCTGGATGATGAAGGTTTCTGCAGCACCTTTAGTGACGGATGTTGGAAGCTCACTAAAGGATCAATGGTCGTGGCACGAGGTAAGAAAGATTCAACTCTGTATTTGATGCATGCTAAGCTTTCAAATAGTAGCATAAATACAGTCAACAACAATGAGGCAGCCGAGCTATGGCATAAAAGGCTCGGTCACATGAGTCAAACGGGGATGGAGATACTACGCAGGAGGAATGTTCTTCCCGAATTGAAGAACTCACACTTACGGAAGTGTGAACACTGCATGGCTGGAAAGCAGAACAGAGTGTCATTCCAAAGCTCCCTGCCTCAACGGAAACCGGAGGTACTAGATCTCATACATTCAGATGTATGCGGTCCGATGCAGACACGAACACTTGGTGGGTCACTATATTTTGTGACATTCATTGATGATCATTCAAGGAAGATCTGGGCATACACCTTGAAGAGAAAAGATCAAGTGTTGGGAGTGTTCAAAGAGTTTCACGCCCTGGTAGAGAGAGAAACCGGTAAGAAACTCAAATGCATCAGAACAGACAACAGTGGAGAATACAGAGGTCCGTTTGATCAGTACTGCAAGACGCAAGGAATCCGACATCAAACGACACCTCCGAAGACACCTCAGCTGAATGGCCTAGCTGAGAGGATGAACAGAACCTTGTGCGAAAGGGTCAGAAGCTTGCTGTCACAAGCCAAGCTGCCGAAGACATTTTGGGGGGAGGCACTCAACACAACAGTATATGTTTTGAACATGTCCCCAGCAGTCGCACTGAAAGGTAATGTTCCTAACCAAGCTTGGACAGGTAAAGAAGTGTCTTATGAACACTTGCATGTCTTTAAGTGCAAAGCCTTTGTACACGTCCCAAAGGACGAGAGATCCAAGCTTGATTCAAAGACACGACATTGTGTCTTTATTGGCTATGGTCAGGATGATTTCGGCTACAAACTGTATGATCCAGTGGAGAAGAAGATCGTCAGGACCGAGATGTTGTCTTTGTTGAAGACCAGACCATAGAAGATATCAGAAAGGAGATGAAGACAATGCCCCAGCAATACAGAAATGTGAATCCAGAACCTCATACACCGGTGCCAATACGAGTTGAAGATGAGGTTCCCAGACATGAGAGTACAGGTGATGAAGCTCCCAGAGATGATGATCATGATCAACCACCAGTACCAGAAGTTCCACCAACAGTTCCACAGATAAGGTCTGACAGAGAGAGGCGACCTTCAACCAAATACTCTGCATATGAGTATGTGCTGCTTACTGACGGGGGAGAACCCGAGAGCTACCAGGAGGCTGTGGAAACAGATGACAAAGAAAAGTGGGAGGAAGCCATGCAAGATGAGATGAAATCTTTGCATGACAATCACACTTTTGAGTTGGTGAAATTGCCAAGAGGCAAAAGGGCTTTGAAGAACAAATGGGTGTACAGGGTGAAGCAACAGGAGCATACTTCACAACCCCGGTACAAAGCCAGATTAGTCGTCAATGGATTCAATCAGAGGAAAGGCATTGACTTCGATGAAATCTTCTCTCCAGTTGTGAAGATGTCATCCATCAGAGTGGTACTCAGCTTAGCAGCAAGCCTCGACCTGGAAGTTGAGCAGATGGATGTCAAGACCGCATTTCTTCACGGGGATCTGGAAGAAGAAATTTACATGGAGCAACCAGAAGGCTTAGAGTCAGCGGGAAAGAGGACTATGTGTGCAGACTCAGGAAAAGCCTCTACGGTTTGAAACAGGCACCGAGACAGTGGTACGTGAAGTTTGAGTCAGTTATGGGGGAGCAGGGATACAAGAAGACACTTCAGACCATTGTGTTTTCGTTCAGAAATTTTCTGACGATGACTTTATCATCTTACTGCTGTATGTAGATGATATGTTGATAGTTGGCCGGAATCAATCGAGGATTGATAATTTGAAGCAGCAACTGAGTAAGTCTTTTGAGATGAAAGACTTGGGGCCAGCTAAACAGATTCTTGGCATCAGGATCGGTCGTGATCGGAAAGCCGGGAGGTTATACTTGTCACAGGAGGAATACATCGAGAAAGTACTTCAGAGATTCCAAATGGACAAGGCTAAAGCGGTTAGCACTCCTCTTGCTACCCACTTTAGATTGAGTACGAGACAGAGTCCCTCTACTGAGTCAGAGAATGAGGAAATAAAACAGGTTCCATACACCTCAGCAGAGGGAAGTCTAATGTATGCCATGGTGTGCACGAGGCCAGACTTAGCACACGCATTGGATTGGTCAGCCGGTTTATGTCAAACCCAGGACGGGAACACTGGAATGCGATCAAATGGATTATGCGGTATCTTCGAGGCACATCCAAAATGAGGCTATGTTTTGGAAGCAGCGAACCAGTGTTGATGGGCTACACCGATTCAGATATGGCAGGATATGTGGATACCCGAAAGTCTACTTCGGGGTATCTGATTACTCTCTCAGGAGAAGCTGTGGCATGGCAGTCTAGGTTGCAGAGGTGTGTTGCACTTTCTACAACAGAGGCAGAATTCATTGCAGTTACAGAAGCTTGCAAGGAATTGCTGTGGATGAAGACATTCGTCCAGGAATTGGGTTTCAACAGGAGAAGTATATTTTGTACTGCGATAGCCAGAGTGCTATCTATCTCGGTAAAAATTCGACATTTCACTCGAGGTCAAAACATATCGATGTGAGGTATCACTGGATACGGGACGTCCTGAGCTCAAGCTGTTAGAACTCAGGAAAATTCACACCGACGACAACGGTGCCGATATGTTCACGAAGGTTTTACCGAATGAGAAGCTTGAAATCTGTCGTGCCATAGCCGGGATGACAAAACTCTCAACATAGTCAGAGTGGGGAGAGACAGAGAACTATGATTGGCTTGATCCCAACTCAGGGTACGTAGGCAGTCATACAGATGCAGCCAGGGGAGGATCCTTTGGAGGATCCGGATTTGGATGATTGATGGTCGGCTCAGATTTTGGGGAAATCTTCACCGAGGGGGAGATTTGTTGAAGACAATAACAAGAGAAGCCAACATTTCCACCGAAAGCAGGAAGTGATAGTGGCCGAAAGCATGCTCCAGCTTGCATGAAAGTTGACAAACTTGCCAAAACCGTGTGGCACTGTTCACACGGTTTTGGCACTATAAATTGGAGTCCCCAGATCATTCCTAAGAATCCCATATAAATCCCAAGAAATCCCAAACGTGAGTGAAAGTATAGAGAGTAAAGAGGGTTGAGAGTTTTTTGTAAAGCTTGGATTTGTAAGCTTTGTAATTCTTTGTTTGTAATATAAAAGAATAATTTTCTCTCACATCTCTTTTATTGTGTGTGTTTTATCACAACAAAAATACACCACGAACGTAAATCCTGATAACTTCATCTGATATCGTCCAAATACTTGTCCAATTACACCGAGATTTTCAAAACTCATTACAACTCAATTAAATTTGTTTTATAAGAGATCCTGCAGGGACTCAAACATGTGCTCTCTACAGGGGAGCAAATATTAGCGCTGGGCCACTGAGCTCAGTGGCGAGGAATTTGAGATCGTCATCTTCAATAATTGATTGAATCTCTTTGATAAGTCACCATTTATACCCCTTTCAGCCTCTTTGATTTTAAGGCGTCCCATTTTTATTATTTTTAGGATTTTATCGTCTCACTATTTTAAAAATTAAAAAATAGCAAATAGTATAATAAATATTGTAGTATAAGATTTTATTATTAGATGATTACAAATTTTTTTACAGTATTATATCCTTACAACACCATACATTTTACTATATTTTATTTCATAGTTTATTACATATTTTATTAATAAAAATATAATAAAATTAAAGTTTTATAAAAATATTATACCCTTTTGTTATTTTTTAAATTCTGAATTAATAAATAGTAATAACAATTTTTTTTTTATCTTGATTGTGAGAAAAACACTTGCAAAGGCTCATGTAGTCATCTTTTGGCATAACGAAATTCTTTAATTTATTAGTTAATGAAATTGTAAACCTATTTAGTCCAAGGATGACACCTCATTTTGAGGGGGGAAAAAGAAACTAGTATACTACTTGAGAAGTATAATTATAGTTGTCAAAGAAGCAAGTTGTTGTGCCCAATTAAAAGTCAAGTAAGTTGACCATCATCATACAAAAGGACAGTGTCCATGTGTCTCATAAAAATTGGCGAGAAATTTTTTTCCTGAATTAATTGAATAATCCTCAGATTATATTGTATAACAGTTCTTTAATATATTAATATAGATTTTGAGTTAAATTTTAAATTTCGACAAATATATTAATTTATATTATTAGTATTTATTGTTGGTAGGACATGTGTTGTAAATCATTTTTTAACATGCATAATTCAAGGAAATTGAAAAATAAATATGTTGACGGTGGATTTTGGTCTCAGGGTAATATTGGAATATCACTCCCGAGGAAATCCTCCCTCAATAGTGAATTTGTTTGGTTATGGGGGACCAAAGGCAAATTTAGCGAAAAACAGATAAACACACCAAACAACAAGGGGATTTAACGTGGTTCGGCGGATCTTGGTCCGACCTACGTCCACGGGCACAAACAGGATGATACTTTTTTATTATTGAAATATGCTTCTCGGATCTCTTTTGTGTTTACAAGTCAGAGCTTGGTGATTCTGATCTCAACTCTACCTTGCTCTCCACTTGTTCCTCTTATTCTCTTCTTTTTTGTTCTCCTTTCTCTTCACTCTACCCTCCTCTTTATAATGGTGAAGAAATCATATCCTATTTGTACAAGAGTTTCCTAGTTGAAACTATTCCTTTTTCCATAAGGATTCCTAGTCAAAACTATTCCTTTTTCCATAAGGATTCCTAGTCAAAAACTACATTTACTTCCTTTATCATACTAGGACATTGACTTACTAGTTTACCCCATGAAAATAGGATAACTTATTATCTTATCTCATATGGATAGAATGCCTTATTTTCCCGATCATGTCTTGCCCTATGCTCGGTCTTCATGTGGTCGGTCATGATGGTCACTTGTGCTGAGAATGCTGCTACCGATCTGATAGTGCTCGGTCATCCGAACCAAAGTGGTCGGTTATCGGATCATAAAGTTCTCGGCCACTCACTCATGTGGTCGGGTCGGTATTAATGATCTTTGACCAAGGAGAAAATTACCCTTTTGCCCCTGTCGTGCTGTCTTAAATACCATAGTGCCTAAAAACCACCTCAACATCTGTCCCCTAGTTCTCGGTAACAACGAGTTTGCGAGTTGATGCCGGGAACTATAAAAAAGATGGTGTGCCGATGAATCCGTCGGTGGTCACTCCAGGAATCGCAAAGAAAAATGTCTTGGCTGCAAATCTGGTCCTTCCTGCCACCCTCATGTGCTCAGTCAACAAGGATCCCGATATCTACCCGTGGAGACAATGCTTTGCCCTTATGCTGACGACGGCCGACTCGGTGGGACGTAACCCGACCCCGAGCTGAGATGAACGCTTGGCCTGGGGGAATATTACGTCCCCAGACCAAAAGGACGGACTCGGTGGGACACGACCCGACCCCGAGCTGAGATGAACGCTTGGCCCTGGGGGAATATTACGTCCCCAGACCAAAAGGGACGGACTCGGTGGGACACGACCCGACCCCGAGCTGAGATGAACGCTTGGCCCTGGGGGAATATTACGTCCCCAGACCAAAAGGGACGGACTCGGTGGGACGTAACCCGACCCCGAGCTGAGAGAAACAAAACAAGTGACCTTGGCGGAACGAATCCAGCCCCGAGCCGAATAAACAAGTGGCATCGGCGGCGGAACGAATCCAGCCCCGAGCTGAATAAACAAGTGGCATCGGCGGAACGAATCCAGCCCCGAGCTGAATAAACAAGTGGCCTCGGCGGAACGAATCCAGCCCTGTGCCAGGTAATCTTTGGGACTTGCTCAGAAGGGAATGAATCAACCTTGTGAAGCCCTACCGAATGGCACGGGCGTCCCCTTGCCAGACCAGCGAAAAACAAAATCAAAACTTTTGAAAACAAGACCAAAAAGGTGGGGGTGACTCGGCACTTGTCCCAAAAAAACTTTTTACAAATGTAAACAACAGCACGGATGCCTCAAAACAGCGTCCTGCCTGAGGCCTCCAAAACACAATTCTGAATCTTTCAATTCAGTGTCCCGGCGAACCAGGATTCGGATCAAATAGAGCGTTTGATTGGTAAGGGCACATCCTCTACACGTCGGTTCACTGGGGAGCCTGTGTATCATATGAGGGCTCCTCCTTACCACGCTGGAGTAGGCACACGCTACAGGGGCACCACTCATCCCCGTGCTGCATCTCTCGCGGATCCGAGGTGATGAATGGATCAAAGAGTGTCCGGGATACTAAGGGCACATTCCTCCTTAGGCCCGGCATCACTGGAGCTAGCAATCGTCACGGGGGCATCACTATCCCCCGTGCTATGCTTTCCCACGGATCCATTACATCGGGTAAGTGAGGATCAGAGAGTGTTCGGTAACACTGGAGCAAGCAATCGTCACAGGGGTATCATCCCTCCCCGTGCTATGCTTCTTACGGATCCTATGCATCGAGTATGTCCCTGGGGACCCCGAGCTGAATGAAACACTTGGCTCTGGGGGAATGTTACCTCCACAGTCCAAAGGAGCATGCCTCAGTGGGACATAGCCCGACCCCGAGCTGAAAAAGGCACTTGGTCCTGGGGGAATGTTACCTCCCCAGTCCGAAGGGCTGACTCGGTGGGATATACCCGACCCCGAGCTGAGAAGGCACTTGGACCTGGGGGAATGTTACGTCCCCAATCCGAAGGGCTGACTCGGTGGGATATACCCGACCCCGAGTGAGAAAGGCACTTGGACCTGGGGGAATGTTATGTCCCCAGTCCGAAGGGCTGACTCGGTGGGATATACCCGACCCCGAGTAGAAAAAGGCACTTGGATCTGGGGGAATGTTACGTCCCCAGTCCGAAGGGCTGACTCGGTGGGATATACCCGACCCCGAGCTGAGAAAGGCACTTGGACCTGGGGGAATGTTACCTCCCCAGTCCGAAGGGCTGACTCGGTGGGATATACCCGACCCCGAGCTGAGAAAGCACTTGACCTGGGGGAATGTTACGTCCCCAGTCCGAAGGGCTGACTCGGTGGGATATACCCGACCCCGAGCTGAGAAAGGCACTTGGACCTGGGGGAATGTTATGTCCCCAGTCCGAAGGGCTGACTCGGTGGGACGTGCCCGACCCCGAGCTGAACGACCCCGGCGGAATAAGATCCAGTCTCGAGCTGATGGTTCAAGGGGCCTTGGCGCCCGACTGTCTTTATGTAGTGGGCGTTTGAGTATGCCCACTGTCTTTGAATATGTCTTTCAATTTTTTTTTTTTTTTTTTTTTTTTTTTTTTTGTTTTTAGAAAACGGATAAAAAATGTTTTATTCATATTTGGGGACATAATGTCCTCCTTACAGTTCTTCTGCGTAATACTTTGAGAAAAAACTTTATATTTGGTTCATTGGTGGGCATTGTTTGATACCGACCGCCCATTTTGTAATCTCGGGGCCTGTTCCGTAAAGTTCTCTCTCCTCGGTTTCCTCGGCTGTTGTGAGTCGAGCATTTTTGTTCGGCCAAACGCCTGGGCCTCTGTCTTCTTCTTCTTCTCCCTGGTTCCTTTGTCATTTTCGACTGTCTTCTGCGATGCATAGAGTTTCTCGTGAGAGAGTTGCGAAGCAGCTGCGAGCTGTTTTCTGGCTTCCGCCCACAATTCCAATCCCTTCCCGGGTGGGGAATTTCAGTTTTAGGTGGTGGTAGCAGGACATCGCAGCTTTCGTCTTCATCATGAAGGGTCGTCCGACGATGGCCTGGTAATTGCTCATGCAGTTTACCACAGTGAAGTCTGTCATGATCGTCCGGGTCCGGGGATGTGTCCCGACAGTTATTGCCAATTGTATTCTTCCCAGTGGGATAACGGCTGCTCCTCCGAAACCGTATAAGGGGGTGCTATCGTTGGTAAGGGTTGCATATTCTACCCCTAGGTTGTCCAGCGCTTCTCTGGAAATTATATCCACTGCGCTCCCGGGGTCCACTAGGATTCTGTCTACTTCTGACCCGCTGATGACTGCCTTGATTATCAATGCATCGTCATGAGGGAAACTTACTCCTCGGGTATCCTCCTCGGTGAACATTATTGGTACTGACCGGCCTCCCGGTAGCCTTGTGCCCTGCTCTGTTTGTAAGACATCTGGTCCTTGGGTTCTGCTGTAATCTTTCCTTGACCGGTTAGAGTTTCCGGCCAGTGTTCTTCCTCCTGCGATGATATTGATTTGGCGACCACGTGCTCTTTGCCTGACTGTCATGACCTCGTGGTCGATGTATTTGTTGAGATACCCGTTCCGTGCCAGGTCTTCTATTTGTTCTCGCAGATCTTTACATCCGTCCGTTGCATGTCCTTTGGCGTTGTGGTGTACACAATAAGCCCTTTGGTTTTTTTGTCCGGGGGGAATCTCCTTTGGTCGGGTTCTACTAAGAGGCCTTTCCCCTGGATCTCCATGACAATTCGCCCTAGTGGTTTCTTTAGGGGAATGTATGCATCTTCCCCGACCACATGGTTTACTTGAGTTGCGGGTCTTTTGCCTTGATCCTTTTGTGCCATTGGTTCGAACTCTTTGGGTCTTGGATTGAACTTCCGAAATTCTCTCTCCGGTCGCCGATGGTCTTCTCTCCTGGTTACCCTTTCCCTGGTGGTTGTCCCTCTCCGGATACTTTTTCCTCGCTTTCTAGTAGGACGTACTTCCTGGCTACCTCCAGTGCGGTAGCGTAGTCTGGTGTCTCATGGATCCTCAGGTGGGTCCACAGTTTTCCGACCCTCAAGGCTCCTTTCAAACTTTCCAGGGCCTCGGGGGATTCATACCCTCCGACCTCGAGTACCATATTATGGTATCTTTCAATGAATATCTTCAGAGGTTCATCGTCTTCTTGCTTCATGAGCCTGAGTTCTCCAATCGTTTTCTTAGGAACACAAGCCCCTTTGAAGTGTCGTATGAATGACTTCTTTAGTTGTGTGAAGCTGTTGATGCTTCTCGGAGCTAGGCTTCTGTACCATAGGATGGCCGGTCCGGCCAGAGTTAGGGGGAAAACTTTGCATATGGCGTCGCCCGTTACTCCCTGTACTTCCATCAGGAGGACAAAGTTTTCGATGTGGGATTTTGGGTCGGAGTGGCCTTTGTATGGTGCCATGGTCGGCATGTTAAATCGCTTCGGGAACTGTGCTGACCTTATCTCTTCCGTAAGGGGAGACCCCTCTTCCTCGCCTCGGGTGTCTCCCGCCCCGATCTTCAGGCTTTCTCCCCATCTGGTCATCTCTTTTCTCAACCAAGATTTTATTTCACGGGTTGTGCCCCGTGCCGCCTCCTGTGTTCTTCTGTTCGCCTGTCGCCCCGGGCGTGGCGTTCTTTAAACTCAGAGGTCTCCTGTACGTCTTCGTTATACTTTCTATCCTCCCTCTTGGAGTTGTAAAAACTGTCGGAGGAGGGGTCGGGTGATTGTTCCTCCTCTTCTTCTTCCCATGTGTCTTCTGATCTTCCTACCACCGCAGATCTTATCCCATAGGGGCCTTTCTTTCTGGGTCCTCGTCTTCACTTACATCTACTACTCTTTTCCCTCTTTCTCTCCTCTGTCCGGCCTCGGTTTCAGTTCTCTCGTTGTTTGCTCCTTCCATTCTTTCTAGTCGATCCATCATAGACCTCATCCCATCTTCCATTCTTTTCATCCAGTCTATTGCCGGACCTCCTGGTTGGTGATTTCCGTCCTCCGCCATTTGTCTTATCACGTGAACTGCTTTTTGTGAAGTTCCCCACAGACGGCGCCAACTGTTGACGGTGGATTTTGGTCTCAGGGTAATATTGGAATATCACTCCCGAGGAAATCCTCCCTCAATAGTGAATTTGTTTGGTTATGGGGGACCAAAGGCAAATTTAGCGAAAAACAGATAAACACACCAAACAACAAGGGGATTTAACGTGGTTCGGCGGATCTTGGTCCGACCTACGTCCACGGGCACAAACAGGATGATACTTTTTTATTATTGAAATATGCTTCTCGGATCTCTTTTGTGTTTACAAGTCAGAGCTTGGTGATTCTGATCTCAACTCTACCTTGCTCTCCACTTGTTCCTCTTATTCTCTCTTTTTTTTGTTCTCCTTTCTCTTCACTCTACCCTCCTATTTATAATGGTGAAGAAATCATATTCCTATTTGTACAAGAGTTTCCTAGTTGAAACTATTCCTTTTTCCCATAAGGATTCCTAGTCAAAACTATTCCCTTTTCCATAAGGATCCTAGTCAAAAACTACATTACTTCCTTTATCATACTAGGACATTGACTTACTAGTTTACCCCATGAAAATAGGATAACTTATTATCTTATCTCATATGGATAGAATGCCTTATTTTCCCGATCATGTCTTGCCCTATGCTCGGTCTTCATGTGGTCGGTCATGATGGTCACTTGTGCTGAGAATGCTGCTACCGATCTGATAGTGCTCGGTCATCCGAACCAAAGTGGTCGGTTATCGGATCATAAAGTTCTCGGCCACTCACTCATGTGGTCGGGTCGGTATTAATGATCTTTGACCAAGGAGAAAATTACCCTTTTGCCCATGTCGTGCTGTCTTAAATACCATAGTGCCTAAAAACACCATCAACAAAATATGCAATTGATTGAAACTTAGAAAAACCTGAAAAGGTTTAAGATGATTAAAACTTGGTCCAGGTCGAGATATATCTATGTCCTTAAGAACTTATCAGCCCCGTCTCGGTGCTCTACGGATTTGTGGCTAATGTTCTCCCAGGATAATCTGGGTTCCTCTTGTTTAAGGGGCACACCTTAACAAGATCTCGAACTGAAGAAATGAAAGAACTCTCTCTACTCAAACAATATGAAACTCAACAAATGGATGGTTTTTTTTTTTGGATGGATTTTCCCGTGAGTAAAATGAATATAGAAGCCCCCTTATAAATGCATGGAAGGGTGCCAAAATGACACCCTTTGGGTTGGGGTGTAACCCTCCAAGGGTTATACCCCTCCCATGCAAGTTCTATCCATATGAAGGACATATCCCTATGGGGTACCATCCAAGGGACATGTCCCTCCTCCATCCATACTACAATATTAGAAGAATTTTCTACAATCCCCACAATTCTTCAAATATTCATGCAGACACTTGAGAGAGTTTCCGTGAACTAAAGCCGTATTGAAATATGTAGCTTTTGCCTAGAACCTTTCCTAGTGAATGACAATCAGATTTACTTGGCAAACTAGTGACTCATAGTCTTGAACTGTTCTGCCGTTGGTGTAAACCAGACAACTGCCAACACACAGCTTTACTTCGACCATTTCTCGTTCTACGGTTGTGTTCATTTCGGCCCTGAACAACGGTCCTGGATTTATCAAGTACTTTAGGGTAACCCGCCTTTAAAAGTTCCCATGGAAACGGCCTCACTTCTTACTTGAAATATGTGATCTTCTATGAAGAGGTAATCTGTATTTACCCCCATTAGGACTCATCTCCTAATATAGTGATCATTAAAAGCCTTAGCTTATCCTAACCATGACAGACAGCACTCGGCGTCATTATCGGAATGGGAAAGAGTACAAAACTCTTCAGTGCTTGTTTTGAATTGCACAAAGTTTCTGTTGTCCATTTTGAACCTAGATCTTGGGATCTCCAGTCAGCTAGGTTGGGTTTCCACAGTGATAATTCTTAGATTATAGGCTTCAAGCCCATTCCCCTCGATGACTTCTCAACTTGCTCTCGAGGTAAACCTTTAGTTAGTGGATCCGCTAGGTTTCCTTTGACTCAACATAATCGATCGACATTATGCCACTTGAGAGCAGTTGACCTATGGTATTATGTCTCCGACGTATATGTCGAGACTTACCATTATACATTGTATTTTGGGCTCTCCCAATAGCCGATTGGCTGTCACAATGTATGCTTATCGCTGACACATGTTTGGGCCAACTGGGAATATCCTCCAGGAATTTTCAAAGCCATTCCGCTATTTTGTCTAACGCTATGAACTCTGATTTCATAGTAGACCGGGCAATACATGTTTGCCTCGAGGATTTCCATGACACGGCTGCATTACCAAGTGTGAAACCAAATCCAATCGTAGATTTGGAATCCACTTTATCAGATATCCAATCAGCATCGATGTATCCCTCTAGAACAACATGATATCTCTCTTAATGTAGCCCATATTTTGAAGTTTCTCATACCTCAAAACTCTTACTATGGCTTTCCAGTGTTTATGTCTTGGATTGCTAGTATATCTGCTAAGCATGTTCACAGTTTGAGCGATATCAGTTCATGTGCAATTCGTGAGATACATCAGACTTCCGGTGATCCTCGAATACTCTAATTGCGATACGCTTAAGCCAGTATTCTTTGATAGAGGAAGAGTTAGGTTAGCTACTCCCAAATCTTTCATATCAAATTTGATGGATAACACTTTCTTGGTAGACTGAATCAACTCATGATTATTACCAATTATCAGCATATCGTCTACATAGAGACATACAATGACATATCATTTTTGAGTGGATTTGGTGTACATACATTTATCACACTCATCGATTTTAAACCCACTTGACAACATCTCTTTGTCAATTTTCTCATGTCATTGTCTATGTGCTTGTTTTAATCCGTACAAGGATTTTATAATTTTCCACACCTTCTGTCTTATCCAGGAACATTAAACCCTTCTGATTGTTCAATGTAAATCTCTTCATCCAATTCACCATTCAAGAATGTCGTCTTTACATCCATTTGATGTATTTCAAGACCAAATATAGCTGCTATGGCTATGCATTCTTATCGATGTGATACGAGTCACTGGTAAATATGAGTCAAAGTAATCAAGGCCTTCATTTTGTCTATAACCTTTTATGACAAGTCTTGCCTTGTACTTATCTATTGATCCATCCGATTTCATCTTCCGGTTGAGTATCCATTTGTAGCCCAGTGGCTTACAACCTGGACGAAGATCAACCAAATCCCAAGTATGGTTTTGTAGGATTGAATCAATCTCACTGTTAATAGCCTCTTTCCACAAGGTGCCTCCGGCGAAGACACATAGCTTCGAGGCTCATTTTCTAACAAGTATATCAGAAAATCAGGTTCAAATGACTTAGACGACGTCTAGGTTCATTTCCCTCAACATTTCCACGTTGGTCTGACTCTTGGTCAACCTGATCACTGTGCTTGACAGTATCAATAGTTCTTTTGAGAGACTCTCTTCTTTGTCTTTCCTTACAAGGAAATGTCTCTTCAAAAAATATTGCATTCCTTGACTCAATCATCACATTTGGATTGATGTCATGAATCTCATACTTGTGTACCAAGAATCGATACGCACTATTGTTGCAAGCATATCCGATGAATATACAGTCAACAGTTTTGGGTCCTATTGAAGGGGTTTTAGGGGCTAAATCCGGTAACGCAGCGGAAGCGGTGGAAAATCAAATTTTCCGATTTCAAAAAAATTTCTCGGATTATTAAATAAAAACATATTTATTTAATATTCCAATAATCAAATTATGAAAATAAAATTCAATAAATCATATTTACGTGAATTTACCGAATTGCCCATACACTTGGTATTTTGTTCATTTTAGTCCGAAATTGATCAAATCAATTTTGAATGATTCTAAATCATTTCTAAGCTGAACTTAGCATGTTCAAAACATCAAAACACCAAGGCAACACAAAATCCCAATTTTAAGCCATTTGGCCGAATGCTCTTAAAAGGAGGGATTTGTGCATTTTGTGATTTCATGCTTCAAAACACATCAATATGTAATCCAATCAACATGAAACTTTATATGCATCATATACACATCCTTATACACAACATAAATGAAAAGCCCCAAATTTGGAAGTGGTCATGAACCCTAATTTTTCAATTTCTTCAAATGGACAAATTAGACCAAATTGGTTAAATCAATTACTTTAATCATCATTCTTCCATCCAATCAAAGCCTCAACAAAATGAAACAACTCAAGATCAAATCTAGGTCATCTTAGAGTGGGTCAACAACTCTAGATTAGCAACAAGGTTTCCAAAACCATAAAAGAATGCTTATAACTACAATAGTCATAAGCTTCCATCATCATACATGCTCAACACTTTCAACAAAACTTCCATCATCAAAAACACAAAGAATAAAGAAAAGAATAACATAAGAACATCACAAGATGTAGCCTAGATCCTAAGGAACATTTTCCTTTCTAATAGTAAGTTGAAGAAACTTACTAAAATCCAAGCTTTTCTTTGTTTTAGCCTTTCTTCCTCTCAAGCTTTCTTTGTTTCTTTTAATGGAGTTTATGTCAAAAGTGTATTAGGTTAACATTTCAAATGAAATGAAAACAATATATACTTGCCCAAAAAAGGCCTTGGCCGAAAATGGCCATTAGTATATACCAAATTATCAATTTCAATTTCATTCCATTTTAATTTGATCAAGTTGATTAAATATCTAAAAACCACTTTATTAGATATTTATCACTTGGTCAACAAAGGCAACTAAGCCTTAAAAACAAATATCTAAATCTTAAAATATTTATATTTTAATTAATTTAATCATTTAACAATTAAATAATTAATTAATTAATTAAATACAAATATATTAAATATATGTATTATATTTACATTAAATATTAAATACATATATACATTTATGATATTAGTCAAATATCTCAATTTGACTATTAATTAATGTGTATTTAAATTAATCAAGTATTAAATATAAATACACAATAATTAAGGAAAGGATTATCGGGTCCCTAAGCATGTATTTTGCGTTTAACCTTTAAACAACTTTATAAATAATCAATATTATTTATATGTGTTGCTCTAGTGCTCTACGAGTATATTTCATTATTGAGACTCTCTAGATTCATGTATATCCGTCACAAAATCCAATTTCGTGTACATAATTTATCCACCCGTAAATTATGACGACCACGGATAAACTCGCTGAATCATACAGGTCGAGGTCATTGCATACGTATAATCCCTCCGTCACAGTATCCAGATAATCCCAGAGATATATATGTAAACGTCAAATCTCTATAGGTATTATCTCGTCGACGTATCTATTAGCAATCTCTAAATAACAATCGGAACTTACTTCCGAAGTATACTGTGGCCACAGATTTAACAGACTGCTAATTATGTATGGACTACCTATGCTCTGTACACAGAACTGACGGATCCTATCTTGACACACACAGGATATCCTGAGGATCGATCCACACCCAACGAACAGGCGGAGGTCTGGTCTAAATAGATCGGTGACGTGACTGTCATCTAAGTGTGGAGGATGTCTCATACATCCACAGTGGTATCTCAAGTCGAAGGACCACTATGCTACTCAACCCGAGAAGATTCTTATTGACGTTGGTGTACCATCCATTAAGAATCTTCGGTGAGTCGTTCAGTGTTTATCCACTATAAACACCTACACGTCTATACGAGTCTCCCTAGACTCATGGTTCATTGGGATAAATCATCGGACCAAGTCTCGATATACGACATGTACTGGTCTCAACAGATTTGACTAACCGACCCGTGTTAGCAAATCTTGACCAGGAACTATGTTTGATAATATATATATAACAGTGACACTTCCCAATGTCAATTACAAACTCCCTTTGTAACTGTGTACTGTATTATATATTATCGGCCTTTGTCTAATATATACATATCACTAAACCACATTTAGTTTCAATCTAATAGTAATTAGATCGAATACGTATATAAGAACAAGAGGTGCAACAATAAATAAGTAATATTATGGAATAAGGGGATGTTCGTATTCATGAATCAGACATAAATACGGTCCGGATTGGCGCTCTGAGCACCAACCCCAACAATTTCTCCCACTTGCTCTAGTGCCAATCCACGGTATCATATACACATCTCAATGTGTATCGTATGCACATGGCCCTCAAAAGCTCACCCAGTACTTAAGAGGTAGGCAACAAAAAGTAGGTCCACTATGACATATTGAGTTTGTCAAACAAACTCCATCGTTTCTCATAGTCAGCATCATTCATATTTTGTAGAATCTAAATTATACATTAATATGAAATAGATGCTATATCTGTATTATGCTACAGCTACTAAGTTGTACAAGTATTTTGGGATCAAATCCAAAAATACTATGTGGACAACCGCAAGCACAACACCAATTTAAAACTTCTATTTATAAGGTCATTATGCAACTTCATAAGTCGCATCTAATTCCCCTAAAAAGTAGAATCCTACGTGACACTCGCACTGCATCTTTTGTGACTCTTTATGACGTAGACTGTCTAACGTCATAATTAGTCTTAAAACTAATATGACCCTAATGGTTGCAGACTGTATTCTCCATTTTGAAGGGGTTTTAGGGGCTAAATCCGGTAACGCAGCGGAAGCGGTGGAAAATCAAATTTTCCGATTTCAAAAAATTTTCTCGGATTAATTAAATAAACATATTTATTTAATATTCCAATAATCAAATTATGAAAATAAAATTCAATAAATCATATTTACGTGAATTTATCGAATTGCCCTTACACTTGGTATTTTGTTCATTTTAGTCCGAAATTGATCAAATCAATTTTGAATGATTCTAAATCATTTCTAAGATGAACTTAGCATGTTCAAAACATCAAAACACCAAGGAAACACAAAATCCCAATTTTAAGCCATTTGGCCGAATGCTCCTAAAAGGGGGGATTGGTGCATTTTGTGATTTCATGCTTCAAAACACATCAATATGTAATCCAATCAACATGAAACTTTATATGCTTCTTTTTATGTTTCAGATTGCTCCTGAAGTCCTTCCATGATGGAGGCAACTTTTCAATCATGGTGGCAACTTGAAACGTCTCACAGAGTTTCATTCATTCATCCAGTATTTCATGAATGATCAACTGCAGTTCACCCAACTGAGACATCATTCTACCCACGACAAATTTCTTTTGTCCGACATCCTCGGTTTTGTATTTCTTCTCGAGAGATTCTCAGAGAATCTTCGCAGAAGACATGCCTTAGTACATAATGTACAGGGTATTGTCAAGACCACCCATAAGGTAGTTCTTGCATAGGAAGTCGCCAGACGACCATGTCTCTTCTCGCAGTTCCTTGGCTGCCTCTGATTCACCCTCCACAGGACCCGGAGGATCTTTGAGGTACTTAGCCAACTACAGAGTTGTCAGGTAGAACATCATTTTGCTCTGCCACTGTTTGAAGTTTGCCCCACCAAACTTCTCCGGTTTTTCTCCATGAGAGACCGGTACTGTGATGTTTCCGCTAGCCATATGTAACTGGAAAACAAACAGGGGTCAATAAGTCTACAAAAGATAAATTACACAACGATCAACAAATGATCTTGTTTCAAGTGATATACCAAGTATCTACTTGTTGTTCTATTGGACATTAGTACCAATAAACACAAGTCCTTGAATTTCCAACCAAGATTTCTTATGAAAAGTAGATAAATGAATATTCCCAGAGGACGAGGGGGGTCCGGAGTAACCACTTAAGTCTCTGACCACTTAGGCTCTTATCACCTTTTTGACAGAATATCCTTCAAACACTTCTTCAATAGAATCTCTTAACAATTCAAACTTAGTATTACACTTTTGATTTACAAGTATAATGATATTATAAGTATAAAATTCAATCAAGCTTGAATGAAATTACTTGTGTATTACTACACTTTTAATTCTCAACCAAGTATGCAACATATGATTAACAAATAACTTTAAACTTTATCACAATTAAACTAGGTGTATGCTTGTGATAATTAAATATCATAATTTTAACTTAAACCTATACTATCAAGTTTTTAAAAAAAATTCAGTATATGATTTTACTAAGTTAATATAATTACATTTATTCTATAATGCTAATTGCATATTCTATAATATGTATAAGAATCATGTGATTTTAGATACATATACAATAAATAAGAAAAAAAAAATATATTCCAGTGAACATTATTATTAAGTTTGTTTATGTGTTTATATCCAAAAGTCACAACCCTTTGAATAAGTTTCTTGTATGCTAGACAAATTAAATCAAATAAAATAGTTATAAATTACCTAATAAAGTCACATAATGCCAATTTAGGACATACATCATCATCATGGCATGCATACGTTTGCCAAATAAATAAAATTTTCACTCAAACTAAAAAATCATGTACGTTTGCCATTAAAATTTTCACAGCAATTCAAACATGCATGCAGGAAGATCAATGGTCACAAAGAACTGCTAATTGATCGACGTTATTTCAACTTTTAAATGATATGCATGCATCAATAATAATAATAATAAATTATTGTCTGGAATAAACTTGATTTTACAAGAAAGTCCCAAAAAAAAAATAAGCACTTGGAAATGCCAGGAACCATTTTATGGGCTGTCAGTTACAACATGAATTTCATTAACAAGCAGCCATACAAGTTATCAAAACAGTTCCACGTGCTTCTTAATAATTGTTAACTACGACAGTAAAATGCTATATGTTTTTGTATATCTAATCATAAATAACCAATGAATAAACTTGATTAATAACAATTTTCCCTCAACCAATAATGACGTAACTTACATATTAATTAAAAGTCACAACTTTTCATGTTTCTAACATCTTCTGAATTACAGTAAATTGGGTGCATGTTTGCTTCATGATTTATACCAAATCAAATTTTACAACACAAAATTTTTTGATAAATTCTTAAGATTGTTGGTAGGATATGTGTTGTAAATTATTTTTTAACATGCATAATTCAAGGAAATTGAAAAATAAGTATGCAATTGATTGAAACTTAGAAAAACCTGAAAAGATTGAAGATGATTAAAACTTGGTTCAGGTCGAGATATATCTTTGTCCTTAAGAACTTATCAGTCTCGTCTCGGTGCTCTACGGATTTGTGGCTAATGTTCTCCCAGGATAATCCGGATTCCTCTTGTTCAAGGGGCACACCTTAACAAGATCTCGAACTGAAGAAATGAAGGAACTCTCTCTACTCAAACAATATGAAACTCAACAAATGGATGATTTTTTTTGGATGGATTTTCCCGTGAGTAAAATGAATATAGAAGCCCCCTTATAAATGCATGGAAGGGTGCCAAAAGGACACAATTTGGGTTGGGGTGTAACCCTCCAAGGGTTATACCCCTCCCATGCAAGTTCTATCCATATGGAGGACATGTCCCTATGGGGTACCATCCAATGGACATGTCCCTCCTCCATCCATACTACAATATTAGAAGAATTTTCTACTATATTATATTTTATATCATTGACATTGAACATTAACTTATTAGAATTATGATTTGATTTATTTTCAATGATTCCTCAACTTAACAATTTTCTAGTAAATTACGTCTCATTTTCATCACGTATCTTACACCTTGAGACGCGCACACGAAGTATAATTTAACAAATTTAAAAAATGCCCCCATTTAAAAAAATAAAATAAAATCTGAAATAAAGAGAGTGTTTTTGAAAATTGAAATAGTTCATAAATCGTTTGTGGCATATAAAAGGTCGGCCCGCAATAGCTTCAATCAATATCCGACAAATTTTAATATTTTATTATTATTATTATTAGGGTCATGCTAACTAGTGCCCTAAGAGCATTCATTAAGGATCCATTTTTGGTAAGTTTTCATATCACTTTTATGGGGAAAATAAAAAATTATCAAAACATTAATTACTTTTTCATTTTTCATATAAAAACTTTCTTAAAATGGATCATTAACAAGTGTCCTAAGGTTCCCTTATTATTATTATTATTATTATTATTATTTGACTTCTTATTTTTATTTTGGTTTGACTAATGGGCCGTGATTGTATTCATCATGTGTGTGTTTTTGTTTTTGTTAGATTTTATATATAATGTTATAAATGTTGAAGGTGCCATTCATTTCCGCTCAAGGTATCAAAACCCTAATTCCCTTTTCTGTTTTGTATCTCGTAACTGTTACTGTTGTTGTTGTTGTTAATGATGATACGGTTGCGTTTTACTGATTAGATCACAGCTGGGTTTGTTGGGATTTTCAGTTTTAGGGTTTCTGTATGTGATCTCTCGTTTTGTAATATGATGGAATGGGTAATGTGGGGTTTGTTTGCCAATGACAGAGAGTGATTGTGACTGTTTTACAAAAATGTATCTGGTTGTATAGTTGTGAAGGCACTGTTTTGGACATGTTAATGTTTGTTGTATTGTTTTCGGACAAGATTATTATGTTGGTCTAAGTAGAGCCGGAACATGCTTTAAAACTGAATTTGGCTTGAATGTGTATTTTAGAAGTTAAATATTTTTGATGATTTTAATTTCAGTGATTAAAACGAAAAACAGGGCATGGATGCGGCTGAACTTCTTTAATTTTCTGTTGCATTTATGATATTTCAAAAGATAAGGTGTCGGAGGCTTTGTTGTTTAAGAAGGAGAATTGATTTCCAATCACAAAGCAACCGTTTTCAAATGATTTGGCACTCCTTAGTCCTTACCTATTTTTGTTGTTTAAATTTAATGACACAAGTATATATTTTCATCCTTTTCAGCTATTTCTTGCAAAAAAAGTTACTTTTCTGTGGTTCACTTCAGATGGTATACATAGTATTAATGTTATATAAGCTTACTTTATTGGATTACTGGTTTTGACTTTTCCATTTATCTGCCTAAAATATGTATTCATGTTATTATTTTGCTTTGCACTCCATGACTCAGGATATGTTTAGTTGTTTTATTATTCAAGTGTCACACTTGACAATATAGTGTTAATCTTAGCGACTTTGTGGCTTGTCATGCTGAGTTAAAAGTTGATTAATTGTATTGCCTTGCTGTGGTGATGCTATTGAATGTTAATATCCTGAAGATTGGAAAGTATCTGTTGTTCCAGTACCACGAGTCATATTCTGTTTTATGTTCATGTTGCCATGTAGTTCCACTTTGTTTCTTAATTATATTATATAGAGTTGATGTGAATGCCGCTCCCCTGCTGGCTGCGAGAGTCGTGACCATGAGAATTCTTGCTCATGCTATTACTTGTCATCTTGAACTTCAAAATAAGGAAAAAAAATTCAATTACCAATTTTTAAGTTCGGGTCCAAATTTGTAGCTGATAATTCAGTTGTTATTATCTTCTCTAGTAATTATTGGTCTGTGCTCTGCTCATAAAAACTATTTGCCAATGTTACTGCCATATATTTATGGTATTTCTGGATGCTTGTTTTGTTCAAGGTTCTTCAGAAGCGCTAAGAAGATGTGGGAGGCTGGATGAGACCTCGAAGAAAGGGCTCTGTTGGTCTGAGCTTAAACGCTCTGGGATGTCGCAGTGGGGTGTTTGTCGACTAGTTAAATTTGAGAACAAAAATGATGGCCCTCAAATGTCATCCATTGTCGCTAAGGAGGATGAAGATAATAAGGATGGAGGACAAGCTATGACAGCTGAGTCTCGTCTCATACCAAACATTCGGAAGAGAAAGTGCCTTACCCTCAGGCAACTTGGAGAAGAAAAAGCTACAAGATGTGAAGAAGTAGTGCAACAAAGCAGTAGTATTCGTCAGTGCAAAAAGAATAAGCTTGAGAAATCCAAAGAAAGATGGTCTGCAGATAGGTACAGGCTACATAATTTGACTTGTTCTATCCAGTGGTCTTTTTAACAAATGTCAATAGTGTTTTAAGAATAAAGTGTATGCTTTGAAGGTATAAGCTGGCAGAGCAAAATATGCTGGAGATAATGAAGGATGAAGGAGCTGTATTTAAGAATCCAATCTCTCGACCAGCCCTGAGAACAGCAGCTCGAATACGCATTGGTGATACTGGCCTCTTGGACCACCTACTGAAGCACATTGATGGTAGGGTGGCACCAGGTGGCAACGAGAGGTTTAGACGGTGCTACAACACTGAAGGAGTGATGGAATATTGGCTAGAAAGTGCTGACCTTGTCAAGATTAAGCGGGAGGCTGGGGTGACAGATCCTAATTATATTCCTCCATCTTGGTGGAAGCTTGGTGGGGCCCCCTCACAGGATTCTGCTTGTTCTGAAGAACTTAAGTTACTTAAAGCAGAAATGGAGAAAATGAAGAGGTAGTGATAAAATATATTTTTTTCGGTGAAAGATATCTTTGTCGTACATGATGATTGTGTTGCATCTTCATTTGTATTTGTTTCGATTGATCTGAATTCTTCTGTGCTTCCTTTTTTTGTACATCAACGGGGATATGCACGAGATGATGTCCCAGCAGCGGGAGAAAGAGCAGCATAATCCAATTGAGGTTTCTGTTGAACAAAACTGTGCTAAAAGCTAATTTGATAAAATTAGTGTCGCTTTGTAGAGTCACATTGGGATCTTTTCCTTCTGACAGGAGATGCACAAGGAATTGGTGAAATGGAAAGCTAAAACAGACCAGCACTTGATGGAGATCTCAAGTTCTTTGAGTGGAATCCAGGTAGGAAATCAATATTCCCACCTCAAGTCTTTGAGCTCTGAAACTTTTTATATAGAAGCTGATGTCAATGATTCTGTGCAGTTTTGGTAAAACTCGTCAGTAGTAATGCTGGGATGTTTTCCTCATGTGTGTGGTAATTTAGCTTACTGAAGTCACATCTGACATTTATGCTTCAACAGGACATGTACACGGATTTAGTAAAATGGAAGGCTAAAATTGAACGACAGCTGGTGGAAGTTTCAAATTCACTTAGCATTATGCAGTCATCAAAGAATTGCACTCTCTTAACCACTTCAGATCCTGAAAGATGGGAAGATTGGTTGGAGAACACCAACCTGGATGATATTCAAGCAGGAGATTTTGTACCTTTGTTAGGGAATGGCAACCTGGTTAATGTTGGTGGGGAGGTGGCTGTGCGAGATCTGTGCTCAGCCTCACCGCTTCAATTGAGGCTCAGTGATAGCCTTTCTCAGGATCCTGTTTCCACAAGCGAGCTGGAGCTGCTGAAAGAAGAAATGGCTAAAATGAAGAGGTGATCAAACTAGTTGAGTCAAGTTTGTGAGGGAACATGGTTATTCATTGGTCTAGGCATGATCTATAATTTTTATTGCATAAGCAGGGATGTGCAGGAGCTACCCAGGAGGCAAGAGGAAGATCAAGCTAATGTGACCCCAGATTCTTCTCTCACCGCCAATTCAAAACCAGACCATCCCGATAATTCATTATTTCTTTTTCAGGTAATGTGGTTAGATAAGTTGAATAGTTTAACTCATGCACCTGTAAATGCATATTCTGCTCATATTGTCTCAACAAAAACCCCAATTTTTGAGTGTCGTCTTCTTTGGCAGGAAATGTTTAAAGAGTTGACGAAATGGAAAGCTAAGATGGAGGAACAGCTTATGGAGATATCAAATACTGTTAGTGCTATGCAAGCTGAAAGCCATAGTCTGCCATGAGTTGAGCCCTTTTGACTTGTCTATGATAGAAATGATAGGATAGGATTTCGGCAATATGCTTCCAGTTCAGACAACCGTGGTTATAGATTAGTAGGAAATAGTTATACAGGACATACAAGCCAATGCAGGTCCAATTCCAAATAGTAGGATCTACATCTAACCTTAATGATGTGTTCGCATCGGATTATTAACTTGTACCAATCTGAAGAGTTACAATTTGAGTTTATGCGTTTGCTGGTTTTAGGCTGTAGAAAAAGTGGGCACTTTTTGTGAGTTTATATAGGAAATGTGCATTTTGGTTTTGACACAATGAATTCATTGTGTTGTGTGGAAATGCTTATTTATATATATTTTCTTTAATATGATGTATAAAATTATGTTGCTTTGATTGAAAGGGCTGTTTTTCTAAGATATATTACATAAATGAGGTCAAACCGATCTAATGATATATTGTCAAGAGATTACATTAAAAAAAAAAAAAAAAAAATTGTATAATATTTTATTACATGGCTTTTAAGTCATGTATCATTTGTAATAAGAGCCATGAATGTTGAAATTCAGAAATCACAGATTTAGATTAACTTTTAACATTATTATTATTATTATTAAGTAAAAGAACAACTAGGGTCAATCTAAATCTGAATATGTTGCAAATAATTTTTACCATTAAAATATGCTTCTATAACTTTAACATTTTATAAGTTATCCTTAATATTTAGTTATTATTCTCCAATTTTGACTTTAAAATTCTTAATTTATATCAAATATGTCTTTAGACATGCAACGGATCTTTTCTCTATTTATTAAGATTTTGCCTGATCCTCGTGGATCAACAAAAAAAAATTACCCGATTCCACAGGCAAAATGAACATCCATGTTTATTACGCATCCATGGGATGACAACAAGCCGAATGTCGTATGAGGATATCAATATTCGTATTTGACTTGTTCAATCAATGTGTATGAAAATTATCTCCTTATCCGCCACTAATGTATTGATGAGCGGTCAATATATATATATTTCTCGCCTCTCTATCTTAATGTTTTGTTTTGTCATTTGTGTGTTATTTCGAGTTTGATAACGCTTTGATGTGTTTTGGATATGTTTTGCAGATTAAAATCATTTAAAGACTCAAACGGATTCAACGAGGGATGAAACGACAACGTTCGGAGCAAATTGGGTCACTTTCCAGAGGTCGGGATGCGCGTATCGACGCTGGACAGCACGTCAAGACGCGCACATGAAGAAATTTTGTCAGGAACACATCATGCTTTGGCGCGTCGCAACTCCTAAGCTGGAGCGCTGCGACGCACCAAACGTGATCAAGCGCGTTGCGACGCGCATCCCCAATATGATATTTGATGAGGAAAGACCCCCGACCTCCTATACAAGCATAAATTCATCCCAAAATCTAAAAAAAAAAAACTAATAACATAATTTTGGAGTCCCAGAGCATAGAAGAACACCTAGAGTAAGGCAATGACGAGTGTGTTAACTAGTGCCGAAGATTGAAGACGAATATTGCAAACGAGAGTTCTTTCTTCCATTTTCTCTCTAGTTTATCTTTTATGAGTTCTTGTTTTGTATTAATAATGATTAGGTTATTTTTTTTTTGTAATATTATGAGTAGCTAAATCATTCATCTAGGGTTGTAATGGATCTTAAGCAAGTTTATTAATTAATTTGCATCTTCTTATTCTTTTGGCTGTGTTGTTAGATTATTTATTATTCTCTATATTGAATGTGTATTTTATCAGTCTGGCCAATAATAGAATAGTCTTGGTAAACCCTTAGGAACTCGACGAAGGGAATTTGGGTTAGCCGTGGGAATAATAACGCGTGATCTAGTTCTTTTGAATAGATTTCCTTCAGGATAGACATATACCTACATGGTATGCGTAGCCACTATTAGAACCTGACCTTAAAGAGTTTGGTTTAAATTAATTAACATAGACATATAGTTAATTGATTTAAATTAAATATTTCTACCTCACCATTGAAAAGGGCTTGTAGATAGTTTAGTGTTTTAGGTTAATAATTTCTAACAACCCAATTGAATGAAAAGTGCATGAGTTCATAGTTTGCGTGCTTATGTGAAGTTTCAACCCTAGGTTCTTCTTACATATAAAATTTATCTGCAAATTATTATTTGCGCTTAATTTAATCTCTCAATCAATTTTAGATTAATCAACCCATTCTCTCATCAATTGTTTAGCTATAGTTAAATATGTTAGTTTTAATATTAATAAGAGAAATAATAAGTCCACGTGGGTACGATATCCGACTATTAATCACTATATTACTTGAGCGATATGTGCGCTTGAGTGCAGTATAAAATCGTGATCAAGTTATTGACGCTGCTGTCGATGACTTATTTGATTTTTTATTATTAATATTAGGACAACACTTTACTTGCTTAGCTAAATACCTTTCTTTTTCATTTTTATCTTTTTTTTTTCTTTGATTTTAGGCATCATTAACGACAATTAGCCTAAACGACAGGAAGTAGCAGCGCCAATCCCAATTCGGGAAAAGACGATACCGATCATTGATGGACTTTTATCTTGTATCGTCCCACCACCCCTTCAGGCCAATGTGTGCGACATCAAGACATGTATTCAAATAATACAGTAATCAGTGCAGTTTGAGGGTTGTCTGAATGATGATCCCAATGCCATGTACGTAATTTCTTGGAAATATGTAGCACTTTCGACTTTTAAAGAGGGGCGGAAGAAGTAGTTCATCAAGTTTTCTCGGTATTCATTGAAGGATGAAGTAAAGAGATGGCTTCAGTCACTGCCAACATGATTTTTCACTATATGGGCAGACTTGGCCACCAAGTTTCTTGCCAAATATTTTCCTTCCGCCAGAACAGAAAAACTGTGAAATTACATTACGTCATCCATATAATATGATTCAGAGCCCTTATACGAGGCATGTGAGAGATATAAAGACCTTATGCGCAAGTGCCCACATCACGACATTGCGAAATGGCTGCAAGTCCAGAACTTCTACAATGAGCTTAATAGAATGATGAAGACTACAGTACATACAGCGGCTGGAGGTGCGCTAATGGTCAAAGATAAGAATGTCGCATGGGATCTATTGGAAAAGATGGCTAACAAAAACTCTCTATGGCCAATTAAAATAAGTATTCAGTAGTGAGAAACAGAAGACCACAAGTTAAAGCTAAACACAACTGTGAATTCCAAGCTAGACCAAATATGTAAATGTCTAGAGATCCCCAGTAAGCAGGCTGTGAAAAATGTTGGAGCTACAAGTGCAGAATATGAGGAAGTACAGAATGGAGAGTCTTATGCTCCACATGACGAGTCTGTTAAGTATGTTAACAACTACAACAGACAAGGCCACAACCCATACTCAGATAGCTACAACCCTGGGTGGAAGAACAATCAAGGGTACAAGCAGAAGATGGAATTGAATGAACTACTAGCAGACATGCTCCAGAAGCAAGAAGCCAAGTAAGATGCCTTATTTCAGAGTTAAGCTATAACCATAAGAGCATTGGAGACCCAAACTGGACAGCTTGCGATTAATCAAAGTCAGAGGCCACAATGAGCTTGCCCAAGTGACACAGATGACAACCCTAAGAGGGCAGGAAAAGAATTCTGCAACACCATCTCAGTCAACTATAAGGAAGTAGAGGGTAAGTGCATTACGTAAATATCTGATGAAGAGCTAAACGAATAAACTCGAAAGTGCATCTATGGGGAAGTGGTAGAACACGGAGTTAGGCAAGAGCAGCTATGTGAGTCTATTGAAAATCTCTTGACACAATGGGACATATCACAACATGGGAAAGCTAGCATCATGGATACCACCCATAAGCTTGACAAAATGGCATGACCATTCAAAGTCAAGTATCATATTTGACCTTCTGACAGTCTATCTTTATATTCAAGACCTCTTAAAGCTAAAAGGTTGAAGAATGTGACATGAGCACAAAGTGGAAAAGATTTCTATTTTGCCATCTCATTTGTGGAAGAGGCGCTTGAAGAGTAATGCCTATGACATTGTCTTATCTAGGACATCCAAAGACACATTGAAGCCTCATTGAAGGAAGATCTTCAAAGAACGTCTAGCTAAAGATGTTAAACTTAGCGTTAGCGGGGAGGCAACCCGCACGTTTTTTTTTATTTTCTAGTTTTATTTTATTTTTGTGAGCTATTTGCGTGTGTAATAATTTTCATGTGTATTTATGCAGGTACTAGCGCAACCCACATAGTCTGCACTGCCAAATTCTAAATAGTAGGAGCCTGATCAACTCTATACATAATAGTGTTGTTCCTCACTCTTGTATTCTTTATGCTCATCTTACATTGAGGACGATATAAATTTTAAGTTTGAGGATGTGTTCATGTTAGTGTCAGTCCTGCTATTTTTTAAAATTTATTTATTCATAAAAAAATTTATTTAGTCCTAGGTTGCGAGGCATGAGTCTAATGATGAGTTTGTTTACTTTAAGATGAAATCTTAGAAATGATAAGTACCCAGTTGACTGTTATCTGATGCCTTGAGTATATGATTTAGGTTAGACTCGTAAGCACTTAAAAATAGGTTTCAAGTAGTAAGAGCCCATGTAGTTGACAAAGTGACTAGTTAATGAAATTATTTGAAGATGAATGACTGTTTGCTTAGATATTTGTCTATGTTTATAATTATTAATAATATATGGTATGGCTAGAGTAAAAGAAAGAAAGATCTTTTGAAAAAAAGAAAAGAAAAAAAGAGCAGAAAAGAAAAAAAATACTTTGAGAAGAAAATAAGATAATCCACCTATAATCGATAAGCGTGATGCTATCCGTGGACTAGTGTTAGGACCACCATGAGGAGAAGTGCTATCTTAAAGGGCAAGTGCGTCAAAATATAAAGAAAAAGAAAATTCATACCATATCGAGCTCAATAGGCAAATATAGAGCACTTTTGAGATATCTAGGTTAGTTTGACCTATCAGATGCCAATTTTTGAGACAAAATCACCGAGTTGTCTTATTTAGGAATTGAGTTGTAACATGACATTTTTCACACACACTGTGAGTCTAGCTTAGATGATTTATTTAAGAACTTGGATTTGAGTTGCGTTGGGTACTTTGAAGGTTCTTTGATTTCATTGGTAGACATTCTTTACGGACAATATTATGTGTAACTATCATGACTGTTTCATTTGTTTCTTTATTTTTACATGATTGCATGTGTGTGTTGAATGACGTTTGTGGGTGTCGTCGTTGTTGACCCTCACGAGACTATAACTTGTCTACTAGGGTCGTCTAGGAGTTTAAAGACTTATTGTATATACTAAATGCAATCGTGATCCCTACGAAAGTGACTTAGGTTAATTTTTTTTATATTGTTTATTTTATTTTATTTATTTTATTTGTTTTGTTGAGAACTAGCAAAATATTAAGGTTGGGGGTGTGATGAGCGGTTATTATACGTATATTTTTTGCCCCTCTATCTTAATATTTTCTGTGTTATTTTGAGTTTGATGAGCACTTTGATGTGTTTTGAGTGTGTTTTGCAGATTAAAATCGTATCAAGACTCAAACAAATTCAACTATGGATGAAATGATAAAGTTTGGAGCAAATTGGGTCATTTTTCAGAGGTCGGGATACATGTCTCGACGCTGGAAAGTGCTTTGAGACGCGTACATGGAGAAATTTTATCAAAAACGTAGCATTTTTGGGCGCGTCCCAACGCCCAAGATGGAGCGTCGCTCCAAACGTGATCAAGCGCGTTGCGACTTGCTGGACACACGTCAAAACACAGAAGTTGTCTCCAGTTCATCCCTAATCTAATTTTTTATGAGAAAATACCCCATTGACCTCCTATATAAGTATAAGTTTGTCTCAAAACCTAAAAAAAGCCTTTTGACACAATTTTGGAGTCCCATAGTATAGAAAAATGCCTATAGCAAGGTAAGGACGAGTGCGTTAACAAGTGCTGGAGATTGAAGGCGAAGACTACAAATGTTAGTTCTTTCTTCCATTTTCTCTCTAGTTTAATTTATGAGTTATTGTTTTGTATTAATAATGATTAGCTTATTTTTATTGAATATCATGAATAGCTAAATCATTCATCTAGGGTTGTAATGTACTTAAACATGTTAATTAATTAATTTTCATCTTCTTATTCTTTTGGGTGTGTTGTTGGATTTTTTATTATTCTATCTATTGCATGTTTTATTTGTCTGGCCAATAATAGAATATTCTTGGTAAATATTTAGGAACTCGACAGAGAGAATGAAGGCATTGCATTTTTGCTTGGCCTGGTGACGAGTCTCATAATAGGGAGACCGTATGAAGGTTTAGGAAGGTTGTAAGGTCTTAATATCAGAGAAAAACTATCTACATCCGGATGGATATAAACCATCACATCCGGACGGACATAACCATCACATCCGATCAGACATAACCTAAGTATGGTCGGATATGTGTCGTGTTTTCAGTTTTACAGAAGTATTCGATCTCGCTTTCTTTCTTAGCCAACTTCTATAAACCCATATTCTTTCATTCTTAACTAGTTTTCTTAATTATCTTATTTCCTTATTACCATATTCCATAATTATTATACCCTTATTAAAGAGATTATTGGCTTCTTCAAGCGGAAAACCTACTGCTATAAAAAGAGAGGAACTCCATACCAACAAACATCCGAATTTTGAGACATTTGATGCATCATTTACTAAAGATCAGAGAAATACACACACAACAGCTAAACAGAAGCTCTAAAACTCCCTAAATCTTTCTCTAGTAGATAAACCCAACAATCAACTAAAACTCTTTGACGTGTTCTTGGAGTCGAGTTACACCTAAGATAAGACTTGAGGGCCCTTAAAATCTTAATTCCGCATATACTGTTTTGACACAGTATATTCGGCTAGATATCTTGTACGTCCGATCGGACATGCATCTATCATAAATTAATTTCGGTCAGATATAAGGCTACATCTGATTGTATGATTTTCTGTGATGTATCAAATGGAAACCCAAATGTAAATTCCGTAGCCGAATCCGAATGGACAGTTGTACGGTTTGTACTTGGGACACAACTCCACTATAATTCCTTTTATTTACATATGTTTGTGTTTATATTGTTGTCTTCATATTACTTGGCATGATTTCTTCCTGTTTATCTATTATTCTTTCTATTAGATTGGTTTTCCTACTGTTCTTTATTTTTTATTACTATTGCATGTGTTTAATGATTTTGGATTACCATGTTAGACAATTATGACCCATAGCGTCACTGTTTGTAAAAGACATTGTGTTTTTGTACAAAATTAACTATGTTGTAATGAAATTGCCTTTTACCGTTTTGTAATTTATTTACTTTGATATATAAATGGTAAAAGTCCTTATGATTAGTTCCGGATTGAGATGATATGAGACAGTATCAATCCATAAAGGTTTAATCATTAAATATACCTAGTCGTAGTATTATCGAGACTAGACATCGATAATGCGGAATAGACTAGTATTGCACTTGTGCGTGTTGTGAGGGCATAACAACATAGTTCTCATATGTTTAAGTATTGGATACTTATGCAAGTGCGATAGAAGGTTGTGTTTTACCGATGGTACGGAAAATAGCTTCGCTCTGGATAGACCCCGCGGAATCCCATTGGTAGTATGCATATGTGTCTATGGGAGTCCACTTCAAGGTAGGTGTATTTGGTCTTAACCTGAGACTTGCATCGCTAGTACTTGCGACAATCGGTAAACTTTCATTTTGGTCGTCCAGGGCTTTAACAGGTTCTGTGTACGCCTCTTCGAGGTTTATTGAGAATCGTAGTGTATTGGATGTGATGTCAAGACGTAAATATCACTTCAGAAAAATGGAGATGATGATCACGCAGGGATTCAGAACTAGTTCTCTATTGTGTTGCAACCATCGGGATAATATGACAAGGTCATGATTATCCTATTCAAAGAGACTAGTTGCTTGAAATCCGATATGTGCTTCGTACGGGGCAGACACTATTCCAGCCCCAGGCCTTGCACGTGACATCTGATACTGGATCGTTATACGCAATACTACGTATACTACGCCTGACATAGATTATTGATGAGTGTTAAATCTATCACTATTTCCCACTCATTTAACCTAATATTTTGTATAGTTTCTTGATTTTTGTGAATATTTGATGTGTTTTGTGTTATTTTGTAGATAAATAAAGTTTCAGGACATTCTGGAGGTGATTTGGAGCAAAACTGTGAAAATTGGCAAAAAATGGCAAAATGGTAATTTCTCCGCGTCGCGACGCGACAACCATTTGCGTCGCGACGCCTAACGTGCGCCGGGTCCACAAATCATAATCTGAGAAAAGTTTGACTTTGCTAAAATACGCCGTGCCACGTGTCACCATCATAGCCGATCTGCTAACATGCGCCGTGCCACGTGTCAGCATCCTACAGTGCCGACAGTCATCATCGCCACGTGTGGCACGTGTCATCCTACGTGTCTCCATGTCATCAGCCACGTCAGCAAGTCAACAAGTCAACATTGCCACGTGTCGTGCCACATCATCATCAGCCAATCAGGAAGTGCCACGTGTCGCAATCCTACGGTTCCGACAGTCTCTTTCCCACGTGTCGCCACATTACCGCCACCTCAGCGCCACGTCAGCATCAATCATTGAGTATCTAATCCTTATCTGACACGTGGCGGATAAGAATCTCAGCGACCAATCAGAAGCCGCCACGTGTCACAATAATTGAAGCCCAACCACTCTGCCACGTGTCACCTTATCAGCTTATCCAGAATCTTCAAACCGGCGAACCAGAGCGTGTCACGTCGATAAAATCTGGCGTAGCGACGCTGAAGGCCCTGGCATCGCGACGCTGGAAGCCTACCGAGGCCTATAAATTGAGCTCGAGATTTCAGAATTCATTGCACCACTCTCTCTCTTATATTCTATCTAAAGAGAGGTTTCTCTCTCTACTTTCTTTTAATTTTTAGTTTTTTAGTTTTTTAGTTTTGTAATTAATTTTAATTACGTTTTGTAATAATAGTAATTAATTTTTACTTCTTACTTTTTACAGTTTTTACTATTTACCATGAGGAGGTAACTTCCCCAGCTAGGGTGAAAGGTAATTCTTTTACTGTTACTATTTAGATTAATCTCCCTTAAAAATAATATATTCACTATTTAAAATATTGACTTAAAAAGGATACCGCCAGATTGGTCGGTTGGTAATTCATTTTAATCTGGTTTAAACCTGACTAATAAAGGATACCGCCAGATTGGTCGGTTGGTAATTTAATTTTGGTTCCGCCTTTATGGCTGGTTGGACTTAATTGACTTAATCAGGTTACCGCCTTTATGGCTGGTTGGTAATGTTATCACAAGTTTATATATTATTTTATGGGAGATATCTAAATTAGTAATAGTAAAAGTAATTCCTTTTACCTTAGCATTTTATTTTATTGTTATTTACTTTTCAGTATTTACTTTACCGTATTTTTACTTTATGTCTTTTATTTTCAAGTTTTTACTAGCCCTAGTTATGTGTTGTAACTAAATTAGTTATCTGGGGTTGTGATGAAATCCAATATCACCGTTTTATAAGGGGTTAGATTTAGTTTGGGTAATATAAAGATTTGTTTATTGAGTCTTAATCTTAATGCTTTTTCATTAACTGGCCATTAAAAAATTGATCTGGTAAATCTAAAATGAACTAGACATAGGGATTTTAGGTTTCAGCCTTAGACTCAATAGCCCACGATCTTCCTTGAGGATAGATAACCCTTTAATAGATTTCCTTACAGGATATGAATATACCTGTCGGGCGGGGGTAGCCATAATTGGAACTTAATCTTAATGAATCCAGATAATTTGGGTTGACATAGACATATGGTTCAATTGAGTTAAACTGGGTATTTGTGTCTGACCATCGACAGAGGCTTACACATAATTTAGTGTTCCAGGTTAATAAATCAATATATTACCCAACTTTAAGATAACCACTTCATCTTTAAAATGATATTGGAAGAAATCACAACCCTAGATAGTTTTTAATATTGAATTTTCTTAAAACCTACTTTCGAACCATTTTATTTACTTGTTTTTTAAATTTAGATCGTCACCATTTCAAATCAATCAAAAAATCTGTTAGATACTAGTAATCATTTGACCTCATAAAATTAATAGATGAGATATTAAGTCCTCGTGGGATCGATATTTTTATACTACTTGAATGATACGTGCGCTTGCGTTATACGTGTGTTTTACGCGGGTCAAGTTTTTGGCGCCGTTGCCGGGGACTTATTTATCTTTTACTATTAGTTTAGGGGTTAGATACCTTTACTTGTATCTAATTTCTTTTTACTTATTGTCGTTGTTTTCTTGTGTTTCAGGTTTTCAGAAACTACATGAGACGAACCAGAAGCTTTGAACTCCGACCGCTTGACCCGGAAATTGAAAGTACCATCAGACAGTTGAGAAGGGAAAGACGAGAAGGCCAAGAAGCTTTAGTCAACATGGAACCTGAACCCTTGGAGGTTGCACTACCAATTCCCATTCGAGACAGAACCATTCCGGTGGTTGACAGACTCATTTCATGTATTGTACTTCCTCCCTTACCAGCAAATGCAGGTGACATCAAAACATGCATCCAGATGATTCAACAATCAGTGCAGTTTGGAGGAAATGCAACTGAAGACCCTAATACCCACATCAGCAACTTCCTAGAAGTTTGTGGCACTTTCAATTACAACCGAGAAGCTGAAGAAGTAACGAGACTGCGTGTTTTTCCATACTCCTTGAAGGACAGAGCTAAAGCTTGGCTACATTCACTACCAGCAGGTTCCATCACAACTTGGAACACTTTAGCCACCAAATTTCTTGCAAAATACTTTCCACTAGCCAGAACCGGAAAACTGAGGAATGACATCACATCATTTGTACAACAAGATTCAGAATCCCTCTGCGAAGCTTGGGAAAGGTACAAAGATTTACTCCGAAAATGTCCTCACCATGAGATTCCAAAATGGCTTCAAGTCCAAACATTCTATAATGGGCTTTCTGGAATAATGAGAACCACAATCGATGCTGCTACTGGAGGAACTTTAATGGCAAATGGAGAAGATCAAGCCTGGGAACTAATCGAAGAAATGGCCAACAACAATTCTTTGTGGCCAACAGAAAGGAGTATGATCCAAAGAATTGCAGGAGGAATTATGAAATGGAGCCAATACAGCAGTCAACACCAAGCTGGATCAGATATGCAAATTCATGGAGACTCTTACCACTGGATCCACAAGTTCACCATATGGAGGAGCACCAGAACCAAACCAACTTGAAGAGACGGTTAAATTATGTCAACAATTTCAACAGACAGGGGAAGGGAAACAATCCTTATTCCAACACCTACAACCCAGGGTGGAGGAATCATCCTAATTTTTCATGGAGCAATAATTAGGCCAACAGCGGAACTATCCACCACCTGGATTCCAGCAACAGAACAAAGGCCAGAAGCAGGCAAATGAACCAGGAATAGCAGAAGTGCTGGCTCAGTTAAAAAAGTACGATGCTATCTTTCAGAGCCAATCAGCTTCCATCAAAGCACTGGAGAATCAAATCGGACAACTGGCCAATGCTCAGAGTTACAGACCACCAGGTAATCTTCCCAGCAACACAGAACCCAATCCAAGGAACCGAGGGAAGGAGCAATGTCAAGCCATTACTTTGAAAAGCGGTACTACTGAAATCAACAAAGATGTTGGAATCAAGATGTCCCAAGAAGAAGTTTCAAAAGAAGCTGAACAACAGATGGAGGAAAAAGAGAAAAGGAAAAAGAAGCAAAGGAAAAGAACAGATCACTCCACCTCCACCTCTTCCTCAGCGTCTTCAGAAAAACAAACTGGACAAGCAGTTTGCTCGATTCCTGGAGGTTTTCAAAAAGCTACACATCAACATCCCATTTACAGAAGCTTGAAAGAAATGCCCAGTTATGTCAAATTCATGAAAGACATTCTTTCACGAAAACGGAGATTGGGAGATTACGAGACAGTAGCATTAACAGAAGAATGCAGTGCCATCATTCAGAGGAAACTTCCCCGAAGTTGAAAGATCCTGACAGTTTCATTGTTCCTTGCGTCATAGGAGAACATGACTTTGGTAAGGCTTTGTGTGATTTAGGTGCGAGTGTTAACTTGATGCCTTTTTCTATTTTCAGGAAATTACAGATTGGAGAAACAATGCCAACTTCAGTCTCACTGCAACTTGCTGATAGAACGCTTGTATTTCCAAGAGGCGTAGTTGAGGATGTGCTGGTCAAGGTTGACAAATTCATTTTCCCAGTAGATTTTATTGTCCTTGATATAGAGGAAGACGCAGACGTGCCAATCATCATTGGGAGACCATTCTTGGCTACAGGTCGAACCATTATTGATGTACAAAAAGGAGAATTAACCATGAGGGTACATGACCAAGAAGTAACATTCAATGTTTTCAAGGCCATGAATTTCCCAGATGATGAAAAGAAGGAGGAATGTTTCAAACTCGATGTGATACACAGTACGATTCAGAACTTTGATGAAATACAAAGTTCTACTGACAAACTTAAAGCATGTCAATTGCCTGTGGAGCCTAAAGATAAAGCGTCTTTTGTACTGAAGGAGCCAATTCTTGCACTATAAGCAACAGAAGAGAAAAAGTTCCACCAACTCAACAAATTGGAGGAATTTCACAATCAGCCTTTTGAGGATGCCAAATTGTACAAAGAAAAGGGCAAGAAAAGACATGATGAGAAGTTAGTGCGCATACAATTGGAACTGGGGCAGAAGGTACTGTTAAACAAATCAAGGGTGAAATTCTTCCCATGGAAGCCAAAATCACGGTGGTCAGGTCCATTTGTGATCACCAAAGTTTTACCAAATAGAGCCGTTGAGATACATGATCCTGACGCTAACAAAACTTTCAAGGTTAAAAACAAGCGTGCCAAGCACTACTGGGGAGAATCATTTGAGCGACAAAAAGAAAGTGTCACACTTTCAGATCCAGCTTAACGTTCGAGAAGTCAAGTCTGGCTGACGACTTTAAACTTAGCGCTAGCAGAGAGGCAACCCATGCAATTGTGTATAAATTGTGATCTGTGTGTTTTATTTTTGTGTGTTTAATTTTTGCAGGTTTAGTCATTTCAAGATGGAAGAAGCTCTCGCAAATCTTCGCAAGCAATTTCCTTCTCTCCCTAAAAAATCTCTGATGAAACTTTACAAAGCTCACTTAGAACGGATGAGGTTATTGACAATCCATGGTATTCCTAATGATATTCGATGGGTAATTGAAGCACGAGTCTGATTGGCAGGTGAGTCTTCTGACTCTTTTATTTCACATCTGCCTGGTTTTGGAAGAAGCACCTATGCAAAGAAACGTAGAGCTAAGCAAATGGGTGTTTGTTTCAAATGTGCACGATTTAATTGCAACACTCGTTGTCGTTCTTTAGGAATGATGTCTGATAATGGCAAAGATAAAATTAAATTCATTAGGGATGGCTTGAGTAAGGAGTCTTTAGATGATATATCTTCAACTCTTGAGACGCATCCCAGTGGATATGTTCACATATCCTTTCGCAAATTACATACACAATTTCAAAAAGAAAGACAATAGTTAAGTCTCGGGAATCTGACTCAAAAAGATCCTGTTTGCCAATTTATAAGAAAATTGGATGGGAAGCTTGTCCCTGACGCATAGACGTCGATCAAGCCGCTACTTTTCTTTTAAATATTATATCTCTTGTCTTTTCCTAATAATTGTAATTTGTTTTGTTGTTTTCTTTTATTTTCTCCGACAGGATCCATACCTTTTTGACTATCACGATTTGTTTAACTAATAATTTTCATTTGGCAGGTACTAGTGCTATTATTTTACTCACCCTTATCAGGTATTATAAATTCAACTCATCATTGCACTTTTGAAGACATCCAAAGTAAAACATGGAAGCCACTTCAAGAAGACGAGTTGAAAACATCTGTGTGTTTTGCGGTAGTAGTGTTGGTACTAAACCACAATACGTAGAAGCAGCACAGGAATTGGGTCGAGTCTTAGCTGCAAGGAATATGCACTTAATATATGGCGGAGGCAATCTTGGACTTATGGGGATCGTTTCAAAGGATGTACAGGAATGAGGCAGTCACGTTTTGGGAATCATCCCAAAACCCTTGGCAGAGGCAAATCTTATTGAACCATCAAACGGAGAAGAACTGATCATGCCAGGTATGTCTGAACGTTTGATAGAAATGATTAACCGTGCTAATGCTTTTATGCTTTGCCAGGTGGCTTGGGTACATTGGAGGAAATATTTATAGTACTATCTTGGGCGAACCTGAACATACACCAGAAACCAATTGGATTGCTCAATGTTGATGGATTTTATGATTTTCTTTGTGTGTTTCTTGATGATGCTCGGAGAAATGGGTTCGTGTCAAAACCTTTGAAAGAACTCCTCTTTACTACCAGAACTGATCCGGATCTAATAGACCAACTCATAGCCTATGAACCACGAGTTGACCCTATTCTTTCAAAGATAAATTGGTCTGAGGACGATCGTGGTAAGAGGCGTAGATTAATCTGGATCTTAACCTTTAATTTCCTGTAGAATTTCAGCTAACCATGTATTATTTTCTAAACTCTTCTTCTACTTTTTAAGACATTGGGGACAATGTCTCATTTAGGTTTGGGGGAGGAATTAGTTGATCAGTACCTTATTTTTAGTTTGTGTGTTGTTTTTATTTTTAGTCCAAAATTTTTCGAAAAATACAAAAAAAATTGAAAAATTTTCAAAAAAATTACAAAAATATTTTGCGTTTTTTGTATTTGACTAAAAAGGTGAAATTGGTAAGAGATAGCTGAGTAAGGATTTTCCACTCCTGAGACGTATCTCAAACCTATTTCGAAACAAGTTAATTTTTGTTTATTTCATTTTGAATTATTTAATTTGTGAATTCTCCTTAAAACAGACTAAAATGGATCTTCATATGCTCAGTTGACAGATGTTATCAACCTATATAGTAACATACGAACATGAGCTAAATTGAAAAGTTTGTAATATTCAGTGCTATAGTTTAATTGGAGAAACATCTCAAAAAGCAATGGAGTAAAAAAAAAAAACATCTAAGATCCGAGTTATTAAGTCTGTAAGGGTGTTTTAACACCTAGTGCCCTAAAGCCAACTGGTTTGGGAGTCACTGGCCCAAAGCTCGTTACATGGATCAAAGATACTGCAAAAATATATATATTTGAAGTCTGAGTAATTAAGTCCGTAGGGGTGTCTTAACACCTGGTGCCCTAAAGCCAACTGGTTTGGGAGCCATCAACCCAACACTCGTTACATAGATGGAAGATATTGTATACAAATAAAAAATAGAGAAAAATCAAAGAAAAAATCAGAAAAATCAGAAAAATTATTCCATTGCTACAAAAAGATGTGAAATCTGATAGAACTTTAGGACACAAATATTACTCTCTTATCAACTACACTTATGACTGTAGTGGGCAAAAATGAGTTGATTAATATTATGCTGGCTATGTATATGGAGAATGGTAAAAATAATCGGAGAATTTACTTATTCGGTAATTTAGAATGAAACAAAACAACTAGTAACTTGGAGTAGAAATTTCACATGATTAGTCACTAACTTCTTTATTCTCTTTTCGCTTGTCTTTTTGCTTTTGTGTGCATTAGTTTTACTACCTTTTTACTTTTGTAAAATGTTTGTGGGTATCATTGCTGTAAACCCTCACGAGACTACAACTCGTCCACTAGGGACACCTAGGGGTTTAAAGGCTTGTTGCATACGCTAAATGCAACCGTGATCCCTACGAAAGTGGCTTAGTTAAATTTTATTATGTTCTTTTATTTTATGTTTTGCTCGAGGACTAGCAAAATGTTAGGTTTGGGGGTGTGATGAGTGGTAAATCTATCACTATTTTCCACTCATTTAACCTAATATTTTGTATAGTTTCTTGAGTTTTGTGAATATTTTGATTGTTTGTGTTATTTTGTAGATAAATAAAGTTTCAGGACATTCTGGAGGTGATTTGGAGCAAAACTGTGAAAATTGGCAAAAAAGGGCAAAATGGTAATTTCTCCGCGTCGCGACGCCTAACGTGCGCCGAAAAGTGCTAACGTGCGCCGGGTCCACAAATCAGAATCTGAGAAAAGTTTGACTTTGCTAAAATGCGCCGTGCCACGTGTCACCATCATAGCTGATCTGCTAACATGCGCCGTGCCACGTGTTAGCATCCTACGGTGCCGACAGTCATCATCGCCACGTGTGCCACGTGTCATCCTACGTGTCTCCATGTCATCAGCCACGTCAGCAAGTCAACAAGTCAACATTGCCCCGTGTCGTGACATATCATCATCAGCCAATCAGGAAGTGCCACATGTCGCAATCCTACGGTGCCGACAGTCTCTTTCCCACGTGTCGCCACATCATCGCCACATCACCGCCACCTCAGCGCCACATCAGCATCAATCATTGAGTATCTAATCCTTATCTGACACGTGGCGGATAAGAATCTCAGCGACCAATCAGAAGCCGCCACGTGTCACAATAATTGAAGCCCAACCACTTGCCACGTGTCACCTTATCAGCTTATCCAGAATCTTCAAACCGGCGAACCAGAGCGTGCCACGTCGACAAAATCTGGCGTAGCGACGCTGAAGGCCCTGGCATCGCGACGCTGGAAGCCTACCGAGGCCTATAAATTGAGCTCGAGATTTCAGAATTCATTGCACCACTCTCTCTCTTATATTCTATCTAAAGAGAGAGTTTCTCTCTCTACTTTCTTTTAATTTTAGTTTTTTAGTTTTTTAGTTTTGTAATTAATTTTAATTACGTTTTGTAATAATAGTAATTTAATTTTTACTTTTTACTTTTTACAGTTTTTACTATTTACCATGAGGAGGTAACTTCCCCAGCTAGGGTGAAAGGTAATTCTTTTACTGTTACTATTTAGATTAATCTCACTTAAAAATAATATATTCACTATTTAAAATATTGACTTAAAAAGGATACCGCCAGATTGGTCGGTTGGTAATTCATTTTAATCTGGTTTAACCTGACTAATAAAGGATACCGCCAGATTGGTCGGTTGGTAATTTAATTTTGGTTCCGCCTTTATGGCTGGTTGGACTTAATTTGACTTAATCAGGTTACCGCCTTTATGGCTGGTTGGTAATGTTATCACAAGTTTATATATTATTTTATGGGAGATATCTAAATTAGTAGTAGTAAAAGTAATTCCTTTTACCTTAGCATTTTATTTTATTGTAATTTACTTTTCAGTATTTACTTTACCGTATTTTTACTTTATGTCTTTTATTTTCAAGTTTTTACTAGCCCTAGTTATGTGTTGTAACTAAATTAGTTATCTGGGGTTGTGATGAAATCCAATATCACCGTTTTATAAGGGGTTAGATTATAGTTTGGGTAATATAAAGATTTATTTATTGAGTCTTAATCTTAATGCTTTTTCATTAACTGGCCATTAATAAAATTGATCTGGTAAATCTAAAATGAACTAGACATAGGGATTTTAGGTTTCAGCCTTAGACTCAATAGCCCACGATCTTCCTTGAGGATAGATAACCCTTTAATAGATTTCCTTACAGGATAGAAATATACCTGTCGGGCGGGGGTAGCCATAATTGGAACTTAATCTTAATGAATCCAGATAATTTGGTTGACATACACATATGGTTCAATTGGGTTAAACTGGGTATTTGTGTCTGACCATCGACAGAGGCTTACACATAATTTAGTGTTACAGGTTAATAAATCAATATATTACCCAACTCTAAGATAACCACTTCATCTTTAAAATGATATTGGAAGAAATCACAACCCTAGATAGTTTTTAATATTGAATTTTCTTAAAACCTACTTTCAAACCATTTTATTTACTTGTTTTTTAAATTTAGAATCGTCACCATTTCAAATCAATCAAACAATCTGTTAGATACTAGTAATTATTTGACCTCATAAAATTAATAGATTAGATATTAAGTCTTCGTCGGATCGATATTTTTATACTACTTGAACGATACGTGCGCTTGCGTTATACGTGTGTGTTTACGCCGGTCAAGTTTTTGGCGCCGTGGCCGGGGACTTATTTATCTTTTACTATTAGTTTAGGGGTTAGATACCTTTACTTTTATCTAATTTCTTTTTACTTATTGTCGTTGTTTTCTTGTGTTTCAGGTTTTCAGAAACTACATGAGACGAACCAGAAGCTTTGAACTCCGACCGCTTGACCCGGAAATTGAAAGAACCATCAGACAGTTGAGAAGGGAAAGACGAGAAGGCCAAGAAGCTTTAGTCAACATGGAACCTGAACCCTTGGAGGTTGCACTACCAATTCCCATTCTAGACAGAACCATTCCGGTGGTTGACAGACTCATTTCATGTATTGTACTTCCTCCCTTACCAGCAAATGCAGGTGACATCAAAACATGCATCCAGATGATTCAACAATCAGTGCAGTTTGGAGGAAATGCAACTGAAGACCCTAATACCCACATCAGCAACTTCCTGGAATTTTGTGGCACTTTCAATTACAACCGAGAAGCTGAAGAAGTAATGAGACTGCGTGTTTTTCCATACTCCTTGAAGGACAGAGCTAAAGCTTGGCTACATTCACTACCAGCAGGTTCCATCACAACTTGGAACACTTTAGCCACCAAATTTCTTGCAAAATACTTTCCACCAGCCAGAACCGGAAAACTGAGGAATGACATCACATCATTTGTACAACAAGATTCAGAATCCCTCTGCGAAGCTTGGGAAAGGTACACAGATTTACTCCGAAAATGTCCTCACCATGAGATTCCAAAATGGTTCGGATAATCCGATAACCGAATTTACTGCCAACATATCCAGAGATCTCTTGGGTCGCTTCCCAAAGATTCACCGATGACAGTTGACTCGATTAGAATTAATCTGGGATTAATTAATAGAAAGAAAATTAATCTGGGATTAATTGAAGCATTATTTAATCTGGGATTAAATGTGTTCGAAAGAGAGAGAGCATGATTAATTTGGAATTAATCGGTAAAATAAATTTAATAGTTAAATTTGATTTTTCTATTTAATTTATTAACATGGGCTAAAATTAATATATCAGATATATTAATATGAATTGGATTTCATTACGAAATTAAAGTCAGACTTTAATATGAACGAACAAATTAATTTAGAATTAATTCATAAATAACGTTCGTAATATATTTGCGAGGCATCGTTATTTAATTCAATTAGATTTAATTATTTAACGACGAAAGTTCGTTTAATCGGATTAAACGGATCCGAGCCGCGGTAAATGTTCGTAGAGAGATTTGAATTTTGAATTCAAATGTGGGGCCCACTTTAAATGTGGTAGTTGGGAGAGTGGTTGGCATTTATGCCAAACCATCTAGTTTCCAACCACCTTGAAATGATTTTGGTGAAACCATTTACCCAACCACCTTGTTTAGGTGAAAATGGTAAATTGGTTTTTACCAAAAGGCAACTCTCTCTCTCATTTGTACATACAACACACAAAATGAAGAAACCCTAATCCATTGGGGCGTGAGCTTCTTCATCTCCTCTATTTGATTTTGTGGAAAAATCAAGTTAGCTAGCACTTCAAGGAATCAACAAAGGTGATAGGGAAACAACTCAAAGCTTGGAATCAACACAAAGGTTGGATCTTGGAGATCTTCATTCACAACTCAAAGCTTGGAATCAACAAAGGAAACATCTTGGAGATCTTCTTCTCAAAAAATTTTAAAAGCTCAAATCCATTCAATGTAAGTAATTCCGCAACTTATAATGAATTTATGAACACCTTTTCTTGCTTATTAGATCCTTGCATGTTCTAGGAACACTAACAATGGTATCAAGAGCCAATTTTAAGCATGATAATTTTAGGGTTCATGAGACTAAAATTTGAGGCTTTTATGTTTTGAATATGATTTCTTCAAATTGATGCTTTGAGCATGCTTAGATTATGTTAACTTAGAGTTGTGCATGATTAGATTTGAGAAAAATTGATTGGATCAAATTTTTAATTTTCCTTAGTGTGGCCGAAAGTCATGACAGTGGACTGCTACTTTGAATTTTTTTAACAACATTGGATGTGTTTAAAGCATGATATAAATGTTGATTGTTGGTTTGATTAGATTAGAATCAAAGTCAATAATGTTTATGTTAAATTCAAGAGCATGTTGAGCATGAAATGATGTGTTTTGGCTTCAATTTGTGTTGAGCATAAATTGATGGATTAAGCATGATTAATTAAGTTAATTGGTATTTTGGAAATATTGAGTTTAATTAATACATCATGGCTAATACACTTTAATTAAAATAATTGTGATATTTGGAATATTATAATTATGTTAATAAGCCTTTAAATTATGAATTGGGCTAAAAGTGTGTATTTGGGCTTAATGGGCTTGGTTTGACCAAGTTTGGTTTTGGACTTTTGGATTGGATCCAATTGGGCCCAAAACCAATTCCATAAATTCCAAATACATCACTTGGCCATTTAAAGAATATAATTGGGCCTAATGGGCCTAAATTGATTTGTTGGCAATAAAGTGATTCCTATTGGGCCTTGGCATTTTGGGTTTGATCCATTATGGCCAAAGCCCATGCCTTAAGAATCAATTAAAAGCCCATTGGACTTTAATTAAAAATGACATTGGATGTTATTGGGCCTTTGAGACCCATTAATATTGGATTTGGAATCCAAGTCTTTAAGGCAAATAAATAAGTGTAAATATTTAATTTGGAATTAAATTGGAATTAGTATTGAATACAAATAAATTGGATTTAAAGTTGTAGTTCAATATAATTCAAGAATACTTACTTTGAGTATTTATTCTTAAACAAGTTTGACTCGCGCAAATCAAATCGTTGTTGAACATTGGATGATCATTAATTCAAAGATTAATTAATTGGATTAGATTGATTGAATAACATGATTTGTATGAATACATGAATGTGTTGTATGAATAATGTATATCAGATGGCTATTAGAAGGGCGGGGGCAATTTTGGAAATTGTAATAAATTTAGAATTTATTAAATTGGACCTGCGTGTCCAGCCTTTTATCTCCTTATTCTTTGTATTTCTCTTCTCACCAATTCCCCTCAATGTAAATGAGGTTTATTTATTGTATTATGTTATTGGGTAGAAGTTAGAATAGTTCTAGCCGGGGAGAGGAAATGGAGTGATTTGTTCTAGGAACAATTTGTGACATATCCATCCGCATATCATTATTAATTTACTTTTTGCGCCTTATGATGTTTTAGAAGCATGCTTAAGGGTGTATGATGAGACCTTAACAAAGATAATAAATTGGTTGCCAATTTACGTGAAAAACCTTCAAAATATTTTAAGCGTTTTTCCTTCCGTTGAGTGATTCTTACTCAAGATCCAAAGTTGGCATTGGTTTGTTGGTCAAAGTCAAGACCTTTGTCAATTGCGGATGTGTTTGAATCATGAGAGTTTTATTCCATATCGGTGTCTTGTCTAAGTCGTGATTTGTTGGCCAAAGTCAAGATCACTTCTTGTCCATCGACATTGATTACGAAGCTTTCCATGTCAATGGGTCCCGCTTAACTGGAATCATTAAGCTTGTTGTGCCAAAGCCAAGGCTTAGTTGATTCAGAGGAAAAATGGTTAGGAAAATATATTGGATATATTGGCATATATATTGTATATATGTTTCGGACTTGGAGGTCCACCTACCGGATCTAGGAATTGGATGAGATCCAATTGATCTTAGAGATCTACCTAGTTAAATATCATACAGCTTGTTGGCCTAAGTCAAGGTTGTGTGTTATTTAATGGGATCCTAGCCCACTAGGAAACTAGGTTTCCCGAGTACTCGACAGAGGGTTAGAGACTCACCGAAAAATAGTGGGAGGCTAGTATTGAATTTGCAATTTCATTCAGATACTTAGCTTTACGCGCTTTCAAATTATTTCGTCAAAATTATTTTATTAGTTGGACTAATACAATGTTATTTTTCTTGTAACAGTTAGACTGTACCCAAATATCGTTGACTAGATAGTTGGACTATCGTAGTCAAGATGACTGGAAAGGGAAATGTCCGAGACATTATCATGGGCGAAAATGTCTTCAAGGGCACGAACTTTGCCGATTGGGAAATGAATCTAAGGATAGTCCTTGGAGCCGAGAGGTTGCTATACACCATACAGACACCTCTTGGGCCTAAGCCCAAACCTGATAAGTTACTTGAGCTGGAGCTTTGGAAGACTCACAGCGATGATTGCGATACTGCTCAGTCTATTATGCTTGCTTCTATGACTCAGCATTTCCGTCGACAGAACATGGACTTGGATCCCTATAACATGTTGGCGAGGTTGCAAGATCTTCAACGATCTAACCGAAGGTCGCAGAGATATGAGTTAGTAAAGAAGCTCTTCCGTTCACGTTTGTCAGAAGGCATGTCTGTTGAGTCCCATGTGGCACAGATGATTGCCGACATAGATGAGCTGGCTGAGATGGGGATAGTCTTTGAGGCTGAGATTACCATAGATATGGTCATGCAATCTCTCCCTGACACTTGGAGACAGTTCATCATAAACTATAATTTGATGAACACTGATGATACTCTTGGAGACTTATTGTCAGTTCTCAAGGAAGCCGAGAAAGAGCTGCTTAAGGGCAACAAGCGCGAGGCGCACTTTGATTCGACATCTCAGACACCGAGGGCTGGGCTCAAGGCGACTAGAGGTGTGAAGAAGAAGAAGCATAAAAGAAAGGGCAAAGCCAAATCGTCAAAGGCTTCTGGGAAGCCAAGGACAAATCTCAGGATGTTTGCCTCCAGTGCGGCAAGCGGGGTCACTGGAAACGTGACTGCCACAAGTACAAGGCGCTCTAGAAGAAGATTAAAGCGGGCAAGGCACCGGCTTCAGGTATGTTTGTTATTGAAATAAAAATGACTACTTCTAGTTTTAAAAATTGGATTTTTGATTCTGGTTGTGGTACTCACATATGTACTGATGTGCAGGATCTGCAGATTAGCAGGAGACTGACCTCAGGGGAGATTGATCTACGCGTCGAAAATGGGGCACCAGTCACCGTTTTGGCCGTTGGCACTTTTGTTTTAGAACTGCCTTCGGGGCATGTACTTAAACTTTCAGATTGTTATTATGTACCTAGTTTGACTAGGAATATTATCTCTGTATCTTGTTTGACCCAATGCGGGTACACTTTTGTATTCCGAAACACTGGGTGTTTTGTTTATAAAGATGATTTTGAGATATGTTCTGCTGATGCTAATAATGGTCTTTATATTTTGAATATAAATCAATCTCAAACATATAATGTAACAAACAAAAGGCTCAAAACGAGTAACAAAGATGAAACTTATATGTGGCATTGTCGTCTGGGACACATAAACAAGACTCGCATATCCACACTTTCGAAGAGTGGGTACTTGGACGGATTTGATCCAAATTCATATGACGTCTGCGAATCTTGTTTATTAGGCAAAATGCCTAAATCACCTTTTAGCGGTAAGGGTAAACGCGCCACCGAACTGTTAGCCCTCGTTCATAGTGACGTATGTGGGCCCATGTCTAGCCAGGCTAGAGGTGGATATGAATACTTCGTAACCTTTACGGATGATGCATTGCGTTATGGTTATGTGTATCTTATGAGACACAAGTCGGAAACTTTTGAGAAATTCAAAGAGTTTCGACACGAAGTTGAAAAACAGACCGGCAAGAGTATAAAGACATTACGGTCGGACCGTGGTGGCGAATACTTGAGCAATGAGTTTCTAGATTACTTGAAAGAATATGGTATTCTTTCACAGTGGACTCCTCCTGGAACACCGTAATTAAACGGTGTGTCCGAACAGAGAAACCGAACTTTGTTGGACATGGTAAGGTCTATGATGAGTCGCACTGAGCTACCTATTTCCTTATGGGGATATGCCTTAAATAGTGCAATTCTTATTTTGAATAAGGTTCCGTCAAATTCTGTACAACAGACTCTGTATGAGATATGGACAGGAAAGAAACCGGGTTTCTCATTCCTGAAGATTTGGGGATGCTTGGCATACGTCAAACGTTTGGAAGATACCAAACTTGAGCCCAAATCAGATAAATGCCTATTCGTAGGATATCCTAGGGAAACCAAAGGATATTACTTCTATCACCCATGAGAGAACAAAGTATTTGTTGCTCTACATACGGTTTTCCTTGAGAGGAATTCCTAAATGCAGTGGTTAGTGGGAGGAAGGTAGAACTCGATGAAAATCGGAGTGATACTGTTCCTGGCATAGAATCCTCAACGGAACAAGAACAGTCCATCCAGGATGAGACTGTACCACAATCTTCTATTACACAAAGACCGCGTAGGTCGAAGAGAGTCAGGAAACAACCTGAGAGGTATGGGTTTCTGATCTCACCTCATGTAATATTAATCTCATTGAGGATAACGAACCGGCTATGTGTGAGGAAGCGATACAAGATATCGATTCCGCTTTATGGCAAGAGGCCATGAAGTCCGAAATGGATTCCATGTACACCAATCAGGTTTGGACACTGGTTGATGCACCAGAAGATGTAAAACCTATTGGATGCAAATGGATCTTCAAGAAGAAGACCGACATGGATGGCAACGTACAAACGTACAAAGCTAGGCTTGTAGCGAAGGGGTATCATCAATGACATGATGTCAATTATGACGAAACTTTCTCACCCGTTGCCATGATTAAATCCATTCGGATAATGCTTGCTATTGCTGTATATTTCGATTATGAGATATGACAGATGGACGTTAAAACTGCTTTCCTTAACGGAAACCTTTTGGAGGATGTTTATACGCAACAGCCTGACGGTTTTATCGTGCCTAGACTTGCAAACAAGGTTTGTAAGTTAAATCGGTCCATTTATGGACTGAAGCATGCATCGCGGTCATGGAACCAACGTTTTGATGAGATCATAAAAGAATATGATTTCATTCAAAACGAAGATGATCATTGTGTATATAAGAAGGTTAGTGGGAGAGCACTGACTTTTATCGTCCTTTATGTTGATGATGTATTGCTTATGGGCAATGACATTCCCATGTTAACATCGGTGAAAGCTTGGCTTTCATTAAAATTCTTCATGAAAGATCTGGGAGAAGCAGCCTATATTCTAGGAATAAAGATCTACCGGCATAGATCTAGAAAGCTGCTTGGACTCTCCCAGAGCACATACATTGATAAAGTGTTGAAAAGATTCAACATGGATCAGTCCAAGAGGGGACTGTTACCAGTGTCACATGGCATCACTCTATCTAAAGACATGTGTCCTAAAACTCAAGATGAGAGAAACAACATGAGTCGAATACCGTTCGCCTCGGCAGTCGGATCGATCATGTATGCCATGATACTTACGCGACCTGATGTCTCGTATGCTTTGAGCATGTGTAGTCGCTATCAGGCCAATCCAGGTGATGGTCACTGGATGGCGGTTAAGAACATCCTTAAGTATCTTAGACGAACTAAGGATGCTTTCTTAGTTTATGGAGATGGAGAACTTGAGGTAACTGGATATATCGATGCAAGTTTCCAAACCGATAAAGACGACTCTAAGTCGCAATCAGGGTACATATTTTGTTTGAACAACGGAGCAGTAAGCTGGAAATCTTCCAAGCAAGAGACTGTTGCCGATTCAACAACAGAAGCGGAGTATATTGCTGCACCTGAAGCAGCAAAAGAGGCAGTTTGGATCCGTAAATTCCTAATTGGATTAGGAGTAGTCTCGTTAGCAGCTGAGCCCGTTCCATTGTATTGTGACAATAACGGGGCTATAGTGCAGGCTAATGAACCACGATCTCATCAACGATCCAAGCATGTTCTTCGACGTTTCCATCTGATTCGTGAGATCATACATCATGGCGATGTGAAGATCGAGAAGGTCGCATCAGATGACAACATTGCAGATCCGCTGACGAAAGCTATTTCACAGCAAAAGTTCGAGAGAAATATACATAGTTCAGGTATTAGATGCTTGAGTGACTGGCTATAGGCCAAGTGGGAGATTGTTAGACAATTATGACCCATAGCGTCACTATTTGTAAAAGACATTGTGTTTTTGTACAAAATTAACTATGTTGTAATGAAATTGCCTTTTACCGTTTTGTAATTTATTTACTTTGATATATAAATGGTAAAAGTCCTTATGATTAGTTCTGGATTGAGATGATATGAGACAGTATCAATCCATAAAGGTTTAATCATTAAATATCCCTAGTCGTAGTATTATCGAGATTGGACATCGATAATGCGGAATAGACTAGTATTGCACTTGTGCACGTTGTGAGGGCATAACAACATAGTTCTCATATGTTTAAGTATTGGATACTTATGCAAGTGCGATAGGAGGTTGTGTTTTACCGATGATACGGAAAATAGCTTCGCTCTGGATAGACCCCATGGAATCCCATTGTAGTCCGCTTCAGGGTAGGTGTATTTGGTCTTAACCTGAGACTTGCATCGCTAGTACTTGCGACAATCGGTAAACTTTCGTTTTGGTCGTCCAGGGCTTTAACAGGTTCTGTGTACGCCTCTTCTAGGTTTATTGAGAATCGTAGTGTATTGGATGTGATGTCAAGACGGAAGTATCACTTCAGACATATGGAGATGATGATCACGCAGGGATTCAGAACTAGTTCTCTATTGTGTTGCAACCATCGGGATAATATGACAAGGTCATGATTATCCGATTCAAAGAGACTAGTTGCTTGATATCCGATATGTGCTTCGTACGGGGCAGACACTATTCCAGCCCCAGGCCTTGCACGTGACATCTGATACTGGATCGCTATACGCAATACTACATATACTACACCTGACATAGATTATATATTCCAGTAAGAATATTTCTGGAGAATTGGGTAGGCACGGTGCTTTGCTAGAAGCCAACCATGTCTTGTAAATCGGTAAGCACGTGGTACGAGGTACTCACTTTATCGGATAGTCCGATAACCAGATTTACTGCCAACATATCCAGAGATCACTTGGGTCGCTTCCCAAAGATGCACCGATGACAGTTGACTCGATTAGAATTAATCTGGGATTAATTAAGAGAGAGAAAATTAATCTGGGATTAATTGAAGCATTATTTAATCTGGGATTAAATGTGTTCGAAAGAGAGAGAGCATGATTAGGGGTGGGCATCAGATCGAATCGGATCGGATCCGAGCCGCGACAAATGTTCGTAGAGAGATTTGAATTTTGAATTCAAATGTGGGGCCCACTTTAAATGTGGTAGTTGGGAGAGTGGTTGGAATTATGCCAAACCATCTACTTTCCAACCACCTTGGAATGATTTTGGTGAAACCATTTACCCAACCACCTTTTTTAGGTGAAAAGGGTAAATTGGTTTTTACGAAAAGGCAGCTCTCTCTCTTTGATTTGTACATACAACACATAAAATGAAGAAACCCTAATCCATTTGGGCGTGAGCTTCTTCATCCTCCTCTCTTTGATTTTGTGGCAAAATCAAGTTAGCTAGCACTTCATCAATCAACAAATGTGATAGGGAAACAACTCAAAGCTTGGAATCAACACAAAGGTTGGATCTTGGAGATCTTCATTCACAACTCAAAGCTTGGAATCAACAAAGGAAGCATCTTGGAGATCTTCTTCTCAAAAAAATTTAAAAGCTCAAATCCATTCAATGTAAGTAATTCCGCAACTTATAATGAATTTATGAACACCTTTTCTTGCTTATTAGATCCTTGGCATGTTCTAGGAACACTAACAAACCATGGGCATCCGACCTGACTTTTAGCAGATCCGACTGGACATACATATTGTACCATATATCCGACCGGCTATGCTTATGTCCTACCAGCTTTAATTAATTTCATATCGATTTATCTGTTGTTAACTGCTGTTTTTTTTAATGTTTGCTTTTGTATGTGCTTTAAACTATTTTGGTGTGATGTTTGCATTATAAGACATGATGGTTCTTTTCTTCGAACCTTGATATTATACTGGCATCAATAAAGGACCATTTCGAACCCAAATAGGTTTAAGGTCGACCTTACGAGGGGTGTAGTATGGCCTTAAATCATTCCTAGTGTCTTATACTGGGTGGCAACTTCTTTATTCTCCGATTAGTTTCCCATGGACTAATTCATTCTCTCTGTAAGCTTAACAGTGTCATGATCATCGATGTCGGTATAGCGGTAAACACTGCTTCGCTCCTGCAGTTGGTGACTCTACTAGGGATAGAGAATCAGCCCCGAAAAATAACTTGTAGTATCTATAGAAAGAATGAAGTTAGCATGTCTTCATCTTTTACATACCCTATTTTACCTCAATGACGTTACATATCGAGAGATCATTTTCATTCAAGGTGGTGGATTGGTATGTGATGATAACCATCACTTATTGGCACATATCTTTGAGCATGCAAATGAGTTCATTTGCTTGATCAAACTCTTGAGTTGAGAGACCTAGTTGTGGACCACCTTTAATGTTCTTGGGTATTAAAAAAAGGGCGTTCATTGGTCAATTAAACCATTGAGGTGGGAGACCTAGTTATAGACAATCCTTCCCTAATGAGAGCCTAAGTCTAACCTTAATTAGCCCATATGTGAGCTCATAGTTGTTTTCTCTAGAAATAAGCCTCTATATTGCTTGTGTTTGGGCCCTAACATTTTGAAGCATATTGACCCTCTTACCATAGTACGTAAACTTGTTGGACTTTTTCAATTGGGACAAGTTTGCATGTCAAGATAATTGGCTCAATTACTTCGAAATGTATGTGGGCCAACTTGTATGACAACCTCATTGGACCTATAGAGTGTTTAGTTATAATCAAAATATGTCAAGACATGATTCTGATGCTCGCACTTAATTTCATTCAAAATGATACGCCATGTCTTGGCCTGTTTGGATGTTCCTAAATATTTCGAGGCTCATCCCCAATAACCATGATTACCGAGGTTCAAATTCACCATTTTTGGACAATAGTTTGATCCCTATATTAGGTTAGTCATTCTGTAAATGGGATGCCTTTGTCTTTTAACGATGAAGAAGAACTAAAGTAGCCAAGGTTTACCTTTCTAAGCATATGAGAGAACGAGATCACGTAACCCCCCGTTGGTGCACGAGCTAAGCCAAACATATGACATATATGGATTTACCACGTATGGGGGAGAAATAAGGTTATAAGGTTGTATGTTGTGTGACCAAACCCTGCATCACATGCATATATGCTTCCACGCATCTCATCCATCACACTAACCCTTTGTGATTGCAACCATCATAATGGAGCGTTGGGCTAGGGAGGAAAGAAAACTGGTCAAGAAATCGATAACAGTAACGCAGCAATGGCCAGCAACGAAAGTTTTCGCCTCGACCAACCACTATTATACACAAATTAGCAGAAAAAATGCAGACCTAATCAATGCCATGGTTAATTAGACAACCATCCAATAGGCAAGATTCGAGGCTAGTATGAGGAAACATGGGGATCCCGATGGAGTAAGGACTAAAGACATATCTGTTCCAGATGATGAAGATGACATGAAAAAATATGCTATGGGGAAACTGACTATGTCATAGGTCGAGGTTAAATTGCAAAGATTAAAGGAACATATGGAGGCGATGACCCAAAAAATGAAGGGTAGGTATGGAGATTTACTTGACTAAAATGCCATGGCTTTTAAGGAGCAGTTATCCACCCAGTTCAGGATGCTCGAATGATGAAGTTTAATGGGAATAGAGACTTGAAAGTTCGCTTAAGGCCTATGTTTTTGTGATGAGTTCGACTGTACTATTCCAGTGCCAAGTACAAAAGATGTTTGAGATGTCACTAGAAGAAGTACTGGTGGAAGAGTACCATAATCTCGATCAGAAGATAAAAGATGACTGGAGAGCATTGGTATAAGCCTTCCTGAACCATTATGTCATAGACATGGAGATACATATGTCACTTCGTGACTTGGAGAACACCAACCAAAAGTCAGACGAAAGTTTCAGAGAGTATGTAGATCGCTGGAGAAGCCAGCTTCTAAAGATGCAAACACGGCCCTCCGAGAATGATCTGATTAAGATGATAATCAAGTGAACTAAGCCCTCCAACTATAATAAGTTAAGGAGGATGACTTCCATGATTACAGATTTCAAGTAGTTAAAGGAGACAATCATGTGATGGAGTTGGTGCTTGGAGTGTCAATCTGATCTGTACATTTTATTATTTATTAATAAAATAACTACATTTTTCATTTCATACCTTATAATGGTATTGTCATTACGCATATTAAATTGATGTATAGATATGCTAAGAATGACATCGACCTTAGAATAGTCTTGACATTTGGTGTAAACTATTCTTAAAGTAAATATTCATAGTCGTTGGTTTTGGAATATGATCGAATTCTTATAACCTAGAAGACTAACACATGTCGTATATTGGAATTAGAGTTTCAATGGTTTAACGTGATGTACCATGATTTTTGGAAACTCGTATAGACATGTGGGTATTCGTTGGAACGAATACTGAATGACTCACAGGTGATTCCTAATAGTTGGAAGTACACACCACCGTCAATAGGAATCTCCTTGAGTTGAGTAGCATATATAATCCTTTGACTATAGGATAACATTGATTTTGTGTGAGATCCTCCACACTTTGATACCATGTATGTCAGAAACCTTTCATGGTCTGGCCTCTAGATGTTCGTTGGGTGTGGATAATGCACTCAGTAATCAAGTGCGAAGCAAAATAGGATCTGTCGGCCCATATGTGTACCATAAAAGGGTTTAGATATCCATGTATGTAAGGTCATGATTCTTAAAGACTTTGGCCAAAGCCGATCACCTAGGGTGGATCGCATCAGTTGTAAAGAATCGTGGACATGTCGACATTAGATGTGCGCCTCAGAATCTTGACAGTATATTCTATGTTTCCTAAGCACAACTCGAATAGCCTACGACGGAGGGATTGTTAAACATATGTGATGACCTCGACTTGTATAGTTCAGAAAGGTCGTTCGTGTTCTTCGCGAATTCGAAGGTGGCCGAATTGCGTACATATTAGCTAGGCTTATATGAGGAACATGTCTTAACTTAGAGAGTCTCAATATGAAGTGTACTCCTTGAGCACTTGGGTAGCCGATTATTTTTTATAAAATATAATATTCGATATTATAATTATCAACTAGGATAATCAAGTGTTTTTGGATAATATTGATTATTTACTTTGACGTAATTGGATTAATTCAATAATTACACAAGGGCTTAATTGTAAAATCATAATTATCTATACCATTTGAGGATATTATGGTAATTCTAAGTATGTAATAATAGGTGGTTCTGGCTTGATTTAATTGGATTAAATCAAGGTGGTAAATATTTATCTAATCAATTTCCTAATCCTTGGCTTGATTTAATTGGATTAAATCAAAGTAGGAGACAATGGAGATTAGTCACACCTAATTATACATATTTGGACAAATTAGATTAAGCCCACTTAAAAGTTGATTACAACTTTTATTAATTAAAAATTACCTAAGTTTTGCTATAAATAGCAAGCTTTAGGAAGGTTTTAATTACAAGTTCAAATACAAGCAAAATCTTAGAGAAATTAGCCTAAGTTAGAGAAGTGTTTAGAGATGCTTGTGAGGTCTCTAAAACATTTCAATTAGGAGAAATTAAGATTAGATCTTGAAGTGAAGCTTGCTAACATTGGAAATCAAGGTTGGATCTTGAAGTCAAGCTTACACTCCTTGGAGGTTCTCCGACGATTTCAACAAATGAGAGGTAGATTGGATCTTGCATCAAGCTTACTAGGTAATGTTTGATCTTCTCCAAAACTATGTTAATTTATGTATTAGATGCATGATCACATAGCCTAATATTGAATAAGGCTAATCAATTGTGTTAGGATACTTTAGAAGTATAAACACAACATGCTTGTAATTAGGTCAAAGATGTTCATGTTGGACATGAAACAATTAATTAGAGTTTGGAACTCTAGATTAAAGCTTAGAGTTATGGCTACCATTCTAGATTCAGTTGACCACCTTTAAGTGGACTAGAATTGTTCATGAGACATTTCTAATTGGGATTCTAAAATGGTTTGTGTATTGGATTCAAAATTTACGCAAATACGTATTTAGAATAAATTTATGTTTTTAGAAAAATATTTGATATTTTGAAAAACTTGATTTTTATTCTATAACATGTGTTTATGTTGGTTTTAAAATTAAAAATTAATTTTGGGTGTTTTTGAAGTGTTTAGGGAAGACCGGAAAGAATTAGGGTCAAATACCCTAATTCCTTCAGCTCACTGGAATGTGAGTTGAAGGAAATGAAGTTACAATTGAATAAGAAAACAAAAAAAAAAGGAGATTTGCTATTTCCGCTACAGTGCGCGCCCACGCACAGTAGCGCGCACTGCGCGCTGCAATTTTGTTTTCTCTCGTTCTAGAGCTTCCGGACTCCGATCCAGTCCCAGTTTTTTCCTATACACTCGTAATGGAATATAGTATTTCGTTAAATAATTTAAAATTACACTCATACTTAATATCCATGGATTAGACCCATTTCCACTGCCCGGGGCACCGATCCGACCCTATGGGTTCCAGTACTACCCCAATATCATGGATATAAAAAAAAGGAAGCTGAAAACAAGAGATTTTAACGGCAGAATAAAAGAGCTTCCAGTGGGCCTTCTGGAGCCAAGCCCACTCCCACTAAAATCGCTACTATCAGCAACCGAATATTTTCCAACCTTGGCAAACCTTTGTCAAGAATATTCGAAAAATTGAGTACGCAAGGTCTGTTAAAACCCTTAGACCCAAAACCATTACCAAATCCCACACCCCGTCACCTTAACCTAGACCAATACTGTCATTTTCCACTAACAGAATGGACAAGACACCGATAATTATAACTGCCTCAGATAAGAGATCCAAGACCTCATCGATAGCCATAAAATACCTGACCCCGAAAAGCACCAACCCAACACCAACAGAAAACCTATTACCCAACCACAATGTCGTCCCACCACCACAAACCTACATGATAAAAAATGGCCTCCCCGAGGAATACGTTTTACTAACCTTCCATCAACAGACATGTGTCATGGGGATATGAGACAATAGCGACAGTGAAACGGAAGAATGCATTGAGTTTTGGGAGATGTTTTCCAGCAGTGACGACGATGAAGTTAAAGAAATGACTAGAAGTGGAAAATTCTACAATGAAGCTACTAACCAAAATGAATGGATAAAAGAGATGGAGAAGGAAAAAGAGAAATAAAAAGGAAAATAGGAAGTGATACTCCAACGTTAAAGAAAATTTGAGAGCAGATCGGTATATGGCAAATATTATGTTCCTCTCAAAGACACATGAGGGCCATGGTCGAGGCCTTGGGCAAAATAATGGTACCCACAGACACAGACCCGATAATAGTCATCCGATAATAGTCCATGGAGAGAAGAAACAAGTGATCGCATTCTTTGAAAGGCTCTCAATGGAATAGAGAAACCACAACCGCCCACTATTCATCAAAGCGGAAGTTAGGGGTAAAAAGACCCCGTGTGTGATGGTGGACGACAGATTCTCCATTAATGTTTGCCCCCTCAAGATTTTACCCAAATTAAGTATCTGAATGGAAGAGCTGATCCTTTTCGATATGACAATCAAGACATACGATGATAGTAAATATAGAATAAAAGGTACTTTCACGACCATTGTAAATATAGGACCTCTTGAAGACGAGGTCGAGTTCACAATAATAAACATCCCGGCTACCTCTTTCTTTCTTTTAGGAAGGCCTTGGTTCCACAAACTTGGGGGGTGCCATCGACCTTGCATCAAATGATCAAGTTCCCGCATAACAGAGAAACCATCACCATTGGGGCTGAGGTGGGCAATGTTGTAGCCGCTTTAAACATACAACCATTTATAAGGTTATAAGTAACCTAAAGTCGCTGGAATCATGGAGAGGATGATCTACAAGCCTGATACTGGATTACAGGTAGCAGGGTCAAGGCATAAGGACATTGCCAGACTTCAATGCTCAGACAACTAGAAGAGGGCTGGGGTATCGTTCAGATGAAGAAAAAGTGGAAGTCATGAAGAAAGGAAATAGATTAGAAGACTAGTTTATGAAGGAAAAATATCAAAAGGTTTCTGAACTGTGCAAAGTCAACGACATCACTGTGCCTAGCTTCGAGATCTTCGTTGATATGATAGATTGGGAAGGGAAATTGATAATAGAATGAGAGAAGGAAGAGAAGAGCGAGGGACTAAAATCAAAGAATGAACCAAAAGCACCATAGGAAGAAGAGCTATTCAAGTTGGAAGACTTGATGCTAGAAGACTCTGACACAATCAAAGAAAACTATGAAGATATTTATGTACCCAAATTCTTTGATTGTAATTTTGCATTGAAAATTAATAAGATAATGATTGTGCTTACTTGCTTGATTTTTCTTCTTTTGGCACATATCATAACCTGCATGAAATAAGAATATTTGACATTAATTCAACTAAAACATAAGCATTTAACCTTTGTAAATGTGAGAATCCAAATAATATACTAATTGCAATTAAGGTTACCCTTGAAGAAAGGAAAGAATTAGAAAACCTGTTAAAAACATATACAAAAGTATTCATCTGGTCGTATAAAGATATACCGGTGGTGGACAGAAGCATATCACATCATTTTATACCAACATACCCAAATATGAGACCTATAAAGCAAAAATTCTTAAGGATGAGTCTATAATGGGCTGATAAGATTAGGGAAGATGTGAAGAAGCAAGTAGAGGTGGGCTTATTAAAAGTAGTAAAGTACTCAGAATGGTTGGCCAACATAGTACGAGTTCCAAAGAAAGATGGAATGGTTAGGATGTGTGTGGACTATAGAGACCTCAATAAAACTTGCCCAAATGATAATTTCCCTCTACCACACATAGATGTTCTATTAGACAGTGCAACCTTGTCAGCCATGTATTTGTTTGTAGACGGGTTTTCGGGGTACAACCAGATATTCATGGCAGAATAGGATAAAAATAAAACAACTTTCATCATAGAGTGAGAGACCTATTTCTACAAAGTAATGTCCTTTGGACTAAAGAACACATGAGATACTTATCAAATAATGGTCAGTACCCTATTCATGACTTGATGCATAAGGAGGTTGAAGTGTACGTGGATGACATGATGGTCAAGTTAGAAACTCGAGAAGGGTACTTCGCCGTATTAGAAAAATTCCTTCAAAGAGTAGATATGTATAACCTTAGGCTCAACCTCAATTAGTGTAAGTTTGGGGTCATGTCCAGGAATTTTTTGGGACATATGATAGGTGCCTGGGGAATAGAAGTGGATCCAGAAAAGGTCAAGACAATAACAGACAATGCCCATGCCCAAGACAAAGAAGGAAGTATGAGATTTTTTGGGAAAAATACAATACATCAGTTGGTTCATCACCAAGCTGATATCAGTTTGTGAACCGATCTTCAAACTACTCAGTAAGGATTAGCCTATGGAGTGGAATGAGTAATGCCAATAGGCTTTTGAAATGATTAGGAAGTATTTGACCAATCCATCATTCCTGAGACCTCATAGGCCTAGAAAACCCCTTCTCTTATACTTAGTAGTAGAGCCCAAAGCGATGGGGGCGATGTTGGTACAAGATGATGATACGGGGGTAGAACACGCAGTCTATTACCTCAACAAGAAGATGTTACCCTATGAAATATGCTACCAAGAAGAAGAGAATATCTGTTTGGCATTAGTATAAGACTTTAGAAATCTACGACACTACTTCCAGTCCTACAAGATATATGTAGTCACCATGGAGAGCCTGTTACTGTACCTATAGACATGACCCTCATTGGTTGAGAAGTTAGGAAGATTGTTGGTATTGTTAACCGAGTTAAATATATAATATATCACCAAGAAAGTAATCAAAGGGCGCATCGTGGTTGAATTCTTAGCGCAACAACCTATTGAATGAAATAAGTATGAATTTTAGTTTCCAGATGGGAAGATAAAAATCATAGCTCTTCGAGGATGAAGATTTACTTTGACGGAGCCGTGAACTGCAAGGGAACAGATATCAGAGTCATACTAGTAACCCCAGATCGCGAAACTTTACCTATGGCTAGAAGGTTAACCTTCGAAGTCACGATGAGAGTGGGAGCTTAAGGAATAAAAGCTAAGGCCATACTTGTTTCACCTCAAGACCTTGATACAAAGTATCCCGAGGTGTACATTCCATCATCTTCTTAAGTAATAAAATCAAATGGCAGACGTCCTGGCCACTCTAGTTTTTACATGCGAGAATTCTGAGAAATTAACCATGAGACCCTTAATATTGACTACAACTAATAAGCCTAACTATGAAATAAGAAGGGTCATGGAGGTCGAAAGAAGAGATGGGAAGCCATGGTACTATGACATCCAAAATTACTTGGATTGAGGGGAATTTCCAAAATGAGCTGGCAGGAATGACAGGTTAGCCATTCAAAAGTTAGATTCTCAATTTGTTAGCCTAAATGAGAATTTGTATAAGCGATTGCCTAATGGAGTGCAGTTGAAATGCCTGAAAGATAAGGACGCCAAGAAAGTGATGGAAGAGGTTCATACAGGGGTGTGTGGGCCACACATGAGTGGACTAAATTTGTCAAGAAAAATCGTGAGACAAAGGTTCTATTGGCTGACCATAGAAACAGATTGTGTGGAATTAGTAAAGCGTTGCCACGATTGTCAAGCCCACAGAAACCTAAATCACCTACCACCAATAGAGCTACATGGGTTGCCAGAACCTTAGCCATTCTCAACATGGGATATCGATATGATCGGTGAAATCAAACTGTAACCAGCCATTGGACACCGATTCATAGTAAGAATCATGGACTATTTCTCTAAATAGGTATAGGCCTAGTCATTTCATAATATCACAGCCAAACAGATGGCTAAATTTATAGCTCAAAACATCATTTGTCGATATGGTATGCCACACCATGTGGTAACAAACAATGAGAAGCAATTTCAAGAGAAATCAAGGCCATGATACATCAAGATTAGATTGGACACTATAAGTCATCGCCATATAGACCACAAGTGAACGAGGTAGTAGAGGCCGCTAAAAAAACTCTAAAGAGGATTCTAGCTAAAATGATAGAAACTTACAAGGATTGGGCAGACAGGCTAATATTTGCATTATGGGGGTATAGAACGTCAGTAAGCACGATGACGATAGCCAAACCTTATTCTTTAGTATATGGAATGGAAGCGATATGATTAGTAGAAATTGAGATGCAGTCAATATTGGTTATGATGGAACAGACTTACCTGAACTAGAGTGGGTCGAGAAGAGATTCGAATAGTTGGCTTTGTTAGATGAAAAAAGAGTAAGGGTGTTGTATCATACCTAATTGTACCATAAGAGAGTAGCTCGGGCTTTCAACAAAAAGGTCAAACCTAGCAAGATTAAAGAAGAAGATCTAGTACTGAAACAATCAAGACCACTATTAATGGACCTTATGGGAAAGTTCGGACCTAATTAGGAAGGTCTTTATTTGGTTAAGAAGATTTTGAAAAACGGGGTGGTGTGATTATCAGATTTGGAAGGTGACGAGTTCACCGAACCCATTAACCTAGACAGGCTAAAGAAATACTTTGCATAAAAAAGAGAAAGGAGAAAAATAAACGCTCGTTAGGTTGAAAATCCATAAATGACGGCCATAGCAAAAAACAAGAGCATCACGTTAAACCGAAAACGGTTTAAGCAACAACTAGGGATAAGAGAGTGAAAAAATAGTTAGTTGAAAAACCTGAAAGGACCAACTAACGACAAAGGTACCCTTCCTAATGTAACAATAAGTGTATTCGCACATGTACCAGGGAAAAATTCTGAAATTTTATTAAAATAAAGTTAAAAATGTTCATAAATGCACAATTGTATCCAAAGAAGAAAACTCAAAACATGCATGCATAAATCGTCTTGTCTTTTCAATGCAGGGTTCAAACCCAAAGGGCAGTTAGGGACCTACAGTCGTTTAGAGTATGGGCAGACTCGAGAATAGTAACAGTCCAGATGCGGCGCCGAATCATTTTTTCACGAAAATGGTTCAAGAAACAATGAGTAGAGGGCCACCTTGGAAAGTACGCTCTTCGGGGAAAAAGTGCGAAAGGCACCCGTGTTGGGGCAGATGTGGAACCCCTAGGGTCAGATCGGTACCTCGCACAGTGGAAGTGGATCTAACCTATGGATATCTAGTATTGGTATATTTTAAAATATTTTTATGTAAAACAACATTTCATTTCTAGTCCGTAGGAAAAACGGGGACCAAAATGGAGTCTGAAAACTCCGGAATGGAGAAAATGAAGTTTCAGTGTGTATCAGCCCCGTGCGTCGCGACGCGAAAGCTTGGGCCTCAAGACACTCTAAAGTGCGAGAGCAACTGCGAGAGCTGAATGTCTCGGCGTCATGACTCGGAAGGGTGAGCATCGCGACACGCCTAGGTCTGATGCTCGGTGTCGCGACGCTGAGGGGTCAGAGTCGCGACACTGCCCTAGGCAATGAGTAATTTCAACTTCAAACCAATACTAAACACTTCCAATTTTCTCCTAATACTTGAAATACACCTAAAATCCAATTTTAGTATCATAACCACCATCAACACATGTTATTCAACTAACATACATGTATTCTAAAAATATATATGCATTTGTTTGAATCTAGGCACAAACCAATTTAGAATCCCACTATGAAATATTTCATAAACAATTCTAATTTACCCAAAGGTGGTCAAGTGATTCTAGAATGGTACCCATAGCTCTAAGCTTTAATCTAAAATTCCAAACTCTAATTAATTGTTACATGTTCAACATGAACATCTTTGACCCAATTACAAGCATAATATGTTTATATTTTCAAAGTATCATAACACAGTTCATTAGCCTAATTTCAACTTTAAGCTATGTAATCATGCATCCAATACATAATTCAGTACTATATGTTGTTAGGGTTGGTGCTCTGAGCGCTAATTTCTTATGTATTTCCCTGTAAATACTCTTGTATATATTTTATTAATGAATAAAGTAAACAGTTTCTGTAATATACATTCTTTTAT
>SKCR01030250.1:0-143957 GCA_019454045.1 Zanthoxylum bungeanum
GACGCGAACCTTCTGTCTACCGTTCGAACGCGTTTACGAACGCTACACGAACGCGAATACACTGAATTGAGTCATTTTCATCACATATGCGTCTGTGTCTATATCTATCTTCTTTTGCACCACGTCATAGCATGCTCACTTTAATGCCTAATTGCATCCCTAAGCGTCTTTTTGCATTATGTACTTAGTTGACTCTTTTATTTGTGCATGGACATGTAATGGCTATTTGTTTATGATATGTCTATGAAATCACATGTTCGCCATCATTTGATTCGCCTTTATGTGTGCTTGTGTGGTTAGTATGTGCTTGTGTTTCCATGAATACAACATGCCAATGAAGTTGTATGTTCATTGCTACTTTGATGTATTTTCAAGCATGTAATCTTAGATGTGAAATATATGCAAATTTAGGTGTAAGTTTTATTTTTTTGCGCATATGGATTTAGAAGCATGATACTCTTGGAAATAAATGTTACTTAAGCTTGATTAAATTATTACACAAATCCTTTCATTACAAGTGACATAAGTAAGAGACCATTCCGAACCCAACGGTTTGAGGTCTTCCCTTGCGAGGGGTGAGTGCGGCCTTAAATCTCATTTTCCCGGTTCACACTGGGTGGCGACTCTATTATTCTCCGGTTTAGTCCCCCGTGGCTACTCCGTACTCCCGACCGGGCCGCGAGCCCGGGACAGCATGCGTCGCCCAGTTCCTGTGTTCCCACAGTCTGGCGACTCCACTGGGGATAGAGAATCGGCCCCGAAATATTGTCTTGTGATGTTTTGATTTATGTTTTAATTGACCGTGTCTATAGTGGATAAAGTGAGGGTTTAATCGAAGGCATTTTGAGGCTAGGTAATGGTTTGGTGTCTTCCTTCACTCACTACCTTTCTAGAATGAAAAGTTGTGAAGGCACCTAGATAGCCATCTACTCGTAGCCTATTGTGATGGACTAATTTGGAGGACTCGTTGTTTATTCCTGACACCAAGTGATAAGAGCCTAAGAGGCTTGGGTATTTAAGTGAGCCTCGCTCCACCTTCCCTCTGGGGAATCTACAATGGGAAATCCATTTGACAGTCCATCACACACCATAGCTCATTGGCACGTACCTTAGTGTATAAAAAAGGGTGCGCTCACTTGGTTGCTCGAACCCTTGAGTGGGGAGACCTAGTTGTGGCCCATCCTTCGCCGGTGAGAGCCTTTGTCTATACTCTTGCTAACCCACCCATAGACCGGGTTGGCTAAAGTAACAATTATTTCCTTGAGTATGTGCTTGTGGACCATCCTCATTTGGACGCAGTTGGACCACTGTCAGAAATGCGAACTTGCTGGGCCATTTAAACTGGGGCGAGTTCGTACCTTATGACCATTGGACCCAAAGCTTCTGAAATGTTGATGGGCAATTCTGTAGAAATTATTACGTTATGTTTGCATTATCTTTCTTCTATGCTTGTGTTTGGGAACATCGTCGTTTGGATCCATTTGGACCATTTGTCATGGGATATGGGCTTGTTGGGCCATTTAAACCGGGACAAGAACGTACCTTATGACGATTGGGCCAAAGGCTTCTAAATATTGATGGGCCACCTTGTGCTTGTGTTCGGAACGTTACCATTTTGATTTAGTTGGGCTCCTTGCCATGAGACGTGAACTTGTTAGTCCATTTAAACTGGGATGAGTTCACTCATATGACAATTAGCCCGAAAGCTTCTAAAATGATAACATGCCGATTTGTGTGAAAATTTTAATTGATTTAGTATATTATATATGTTACATGCATCTCATGCACCCCATGCATACATACATCATGCTAACCCTTGTGTTCTAAAAGCCATCATAGACTCCCATTGGGTTAGGGAAGAGGGAAGACTCACCAAAAGACCGGTAACAGATATGAGTACATCCGATAATAAGGTAACCTGGATAGATCAGTTGGAAAGCGGTTTAGCCAAGATTATCGAACAGTTGCAAGCCCTGACTACTGCCATGACAAATATGGTTGTACCCCGTGCTGGGGGAAATTCTGAGAATGTAAGATGTGAGGAGCCTCCGAATGGGTTGGGGGATGATATCCCCACTTTTGATGATGACATGGCAGAGTATGCAACATGCAGAGTGATTGGGTCTCATGCAGAATTTCAGAGGCTCTGGGATCAGGTTGAAACATTTACCCGTAAAATGAGGGGTAAACATGAAGAGTTGTTAGATTATGAGGCAATGACCTTCGGAGAACAGCTGCCAGCTCAGTTTAAAATGCCCGACATGGCCAAGTTTAATGGGAATGGAGACCCGATGGTCCATCTGCAGCAATATATCTCAGTCATGAGTTCAATGGGCATATCACAGCGCCAAGTCCAAAAGATGTTTGGGATGTCACTCGAGGGAGCACCTGTGGTTTGGTATCATAGCCTTAAGAAGAAGGTTAAGGAAGATTGGAAGGAACTAGCTGATGCTTTTCTGAACAGTATGTTACAGACTTAGAGATTGATTTGTCACTTCGTGATTTGGAGAACACTAAGCAGAAGCCAGAAGAAAGCTTCAAGGAGTATGTAGACCGCTGGAGAAGCCAGCTTCTGAAGATGCAGACTCGGCCCTCTGAGAAGGACCAGATTAAAATGATCATTAAGGGCACCAAGCCCTCGATCTATGGCAAGTTGAGGAGGATGACTTCAATGATTACAGATTTCCGACAGCTGAGGGAAACTATCATGGACATTGAAGAAGAGGAGGCCGAGGACCGGAAGTTTTATGGCCAGAATAAGAGGAATTTTGGGGGGCATTCTGAGACAAGACCCACTACCGCCGAGGTTGCCGCCATCAGAAATAGGCGATTTTCCAACCTTGGCATGCCTCTATCGAAGGTGTTTGAAAAGTTGAAGATGCAAGGACTCCTGAAACCCTTGGAACCTAAACCACTTCCAAGCCCTGTACCCCACTACATTGACTTAAACTTATTCTGTTACTTCCACCAACAAAAAAGTCACGAAACTGACAACTGCCCCCGCCTTAGGCATGAGATCCAAGACCTGATTGACACCCACAAAATACTTGACCCAGAAAGAGAGTAACCCAGCACACACAAGAATCCTCTACCAAATTACCACTCCGTCCCACCACCATGATCAACTTTGGCTTGCCTGAAACCTTTGTCCTCCAAACCCTCAACCACCAAGCTTCTCACATGGGGATAAGGGATGACAATGATGAAGAACCATAGTCCAAGGAAGAAGGCAGTGCTATTTTCCCCTAGTTCATTTGATCTTGCATTTCTGATAAAGACATTGATTTTGTTTGATGTTCGGACCTTTTCTCAACAATAATAAAGAAGTTCATTTCGCTTACTTACCTGAATCTCCCCTTCTCAACCTACAACATGAGTATATTTGACAAAAGCATTCAACCCTAGTATTATGATATTCAGCGACACTCAGAACACGAGAAGCAAGTAGAAGAGACAGGATAGCCATTCAGAAATTGGGGAACATGGCTGTGAAACTGTCAGATCTAGAAGAGAATGAGTTCACCGAGCTGATCGACGTAGACAGATTGAAACAGTACTTTTCTTGAGAAAGAAAAGACCGAGCAATCACCAGAGGAATTGGCAGAAAACATAACCCAACGAAATAGGAACTTCATTCATGCATGCATGCATACATATAACGTATTTTGGCATTCTTTTTGTGTTGGTTTTGTCTTGTAAATCACAGGTTTCAACAAAGAAAAAAAAGAAAGCGTCAAATGCAAGTCAACCAAAAGCAGCGACAGTACAGTATCAGTTTGGGGCGAAGCCCATATCCGTATCAGTCTGAGCGCGAGGCCCATATCGGTATCTGTTTGGGGAGAGGCCCTTATCAGTATCAGTCTGGGGCGAGGCCCACATCAGTATCAGTTGGGGGCGAGGCCCTTATCAGTATCAGTCTTGGGGCGAGGCCCATATCAGTATCAGTTGGGGGCGAGGCCCACGTCAGTATCAGTTGGGGGCGAGGCACACGTTAGTGTCAGTTTGGGGCGAGGCCCACGCCAGTATCAGTTTGGGGCGAGGCCCACATCAGTATCAGTCTGGGGGCGAGGCTCATATCAGAATCTGTCTGGGGGCGAGGTCCATATCAGTATCAGTTGGGGTCGAGGCCCACATCAGTATCAGTTTTGAGGATGAGTCCCAGGGTTGAGGCCCACATCAGCATCAGTATCAGTTTAGCCAGGAATGGCACTCCAAGAATGGAAATACAGTTCGAGAATGAACAAGCTGAGAATGGCACTCCAAGAATGAATCCCAGGGTCGAGGCCCACATCATCAAAGTTTGAAATGAATCCAAGAAGGAATCCGGGAATGAATCCTAGGGCCGAGGCCCACGTCGTCAGAGTTATGGAATGAATCCAGGAATGAATCCTAGGGCCGAGGCCCACATCATCAAAGTTTGGAATGAATCCAGGAAAGAATCCGGGAATGAATCCTAGGGCCGAGGCCCACGTCGTCAGAGTTATGGAATGAATCCAGGAATGAATCCTAGGGCCGAGGCCCACATCATCAGAATTTGGAAGGAATCCGAAAATGAAACTCATTTTTGGAATGAATCCGAGAACGAATCTCAGTTTTGGAATGAATCCGAGAACAAATCTCAGTTTGGGAATGAATCCGAGAATGAATCTCAGTTTTGGAATGAATCCGAGAACGAACCTCAGTTTTGGAATGAATCCGAGAACAAATCTCAGTTTGGGAATGAATCCGAGAACGAATCTCAGTTTTGGAATGAATCCGAGAACGAATCTCAGTTTGGGAATGAATCCGAGAATGAATCTCAGTTTTGGAATGAATCCGAGAATGAATCTCAGTTTTGGAATGAATCCGAGAACAAATCTCAGTTTTGGAATGAATCCGAAAACAAATCTCAGTTTTGGAACAAATCCAAGAATAAATCTCAGTTTTGGAATAAATCCTAGGGCCAAGGCCCAAGTCACTTGCAGTTATGGGGATACGTCCCAGGATCGAGGTCCACTACATCACCAACTCAACTCAAGGCAGCAGACGAGCCAGGTAAGTGAAAATGCATTGCATAACTTTGATAGGATTGTTCAAAGTCACACACTGCACAAGTCCCATCAAAGTGGGGGTGACTGTAGGCATTGCATTTTTGCATGTGAAACCCGATGATGAGTCTCAGTTGGAGGCATTACCTTTTAAGTCGCGGAAGCCGCGGGAAACGGACGTCGGAAGGGAGGAGTCAAGAATTGACTCATGTTCGGGTTAAGTTCACTGGTTTAGCTTCGGGTTACTTGTTCGTTTTCCGTTTTAAAAATTGTTCCCGGCCAAAAGACTCACAACCACCTACCTAGCCCACACAAACTTAGCCCAAACACTTAACTAAACCAACACACACCTAGCCAAGCCCACCCACACACACAAGGCCCACATGCCCAAAGCCTTTAATATACACCCCAAATTAAATAATTATTAATTAAATTAAAATATTAACTAAATTAAATAAAATATTAATTATATTAATTAATTAAATAAATAAAATATTTACCAAACATAAAATAAGTATATGCCTAATTTAAACAAATCAAATATAATTATTCCTAACTAAATAAAATTATATACCAATCTAAAATATTGACCTCCTAATCTAACAAATTAAATGCCTAATCAACACCAATTAGAGATATCACATTCCTAATTTGAATTAACCTTGTCCCCCCTCAATCTTTGACTTTCCTTAAGACCAAATCCTAAATTGAATGCAAGATCTCTTCCTTGTGAGACAAGGACAAACCCTAGCTCTCTTCTATATAAACTTGACCTAACCTAGCCACCCCTCCTCTCCAATCTCTCTAGCCCACGCCCAAGACCTCTCCACTCTCTCATCTCACACGAAAATCACAAGCAAGAAGCCCTAGACACCTCAAGCCTCACGGCCAAGACAAGAAATCAAGACATAAAATTTTCTCTCCATCTCATCCTCCTTAGCCGTGAACATCAGCCCTTTGCACAGCCCTCCATTGCCGAATTTTAACCACCACTCACAGCCCCAAAACACACCAAAATAAGCCTCAAATACAGCCCTAAATTCGCACAAAATATCCTCCAAACACAGCCCCATTCGCAGCCCCAAAACAGTCCTAGAACACGCCCCCACTGCACAACTGAACTGCCATAGTTTAGCCCACTGACCTGATCGTTTTTGCAGTGATTTAAGTCTATAAAACAGCCCTAAAATCACCTAGAAACCACCCTAAAAACCTCCATAAAGTTTCCCTAAAAAATCACAAAAAATCTGCACATTAAGCCTCCCAAAAACGCAAAAAATAGCCCCTTAAAACACAAAAACGTGCCTGAAACAGTGAGCAGAAAACACCGAGAAAACAGCAGCAAAGTGAAGCCAAAACAGCGAGGAAAACAGTGGAACAACAAGTTAAGACGCTAAGCTAGTGAACCAGAAGAATAAGGAGCTTTTACCCCTTCCGATCTCCGCGAAACGCAAGTCCGAAGACGACTTAAAAGGTTAGACCTGAGGGTACCTTTCACACTTGTTTTTTTTTATTTGATTTTTATTGATTCTTTTAATTGTGTTTTAATTATTTATTGAATATTGTCTGCATGTGATGTGTGTTGTGGCCATTGATTAAAACGGAAAATACGTCGTCTCTCGTGGTATATAGGATGGAAACCCATACGTAAATTCCGTAGACGATTCCGAATGGACGGTAGTGCGGTCTGTACTTGGGATACAACTCCACGTACCACTTGAGTAAACGGCGTATATTTCGCTTTATGTTATTTTGATTATTCTCACTTTATTATTCCGTCTTTTATTTTCGCATGTTATGTAATTATGTTATGATGCGATCGAGCGCATGGGCTTAGTAAGTCGGATTAAAGGTCCCCTATTTGGAGGGGTTAAAATCCTTTACCACGATGCTTTGTCGCGCCGGTTGATGTGTGTTCGGTTGGATATAAGATATGTTCAATCGGACATATTAAGTTTGATATGATTGTCTTTATTTTTGTATGTATGATGCGATTGAGCGCATGGGCTTAGTGAGTTAGTCCAAAGGTCCTCTCTTTGAGAGACGAAGAGCCTAAAAGGCCACCTTTGTGACACTACTTCGCCGCGCCGGACGAAGTGTGTTTGGGTTGAATGTACGTTCAATCGGGCATACGAAGTCCTACACTTTTATTGTCTTTATTTCATGTATTGTGATGTGACGCGCATGAGCTTAGTATGTTGATCTAAAGGTCCTCTCTTTGAGAGACAAAGAGCCCCAAAAGGCCACCTTTACGACAGTACTTCGCTGCACCCCCTTTATTTTGTTGTTTAGTATGACGTCTTCTTACATGACCATGCATCATATCACATTGCGCATGAGCTTAGTATGTTGGTCTAAAGGTCCTCTCTTTGAGAGACAAAGAGCCTAAAAGGCCACCTTTGCGGCAGTACTTCGCCGAGCCTATTTTATTTAGTTATTCGCTTCATAACGTCTTTTTGAAAATTCATGCATCATATTGCATTGCGCATGGGCTTATCAAGTGAGATTAAGGGTCCTCCACTTTGAGGGGTGAAAATGCTTGAAAGCTACCTTTGCTACAATGATTTGCCATGCCCCTTAATCTGTTGTTATGTACGAGAAGTCATATATTCATCTGTTCATGTATATGTCATGTTGTTTACTGCATTTTGGAGGTCACTACTATAACCCGTTCGAACACGTTCTGAAACGCCGTACGAACGCATGTTTTCTGTCTGGTCCCGTTTGAACGCGTTATCAAATGCTATACGGATGCGAACCTTCTGTCTACCGTTCGAACGTGTTTACGAATGCTACACGAACGCGAATACACTGAATTGAGTCATTTTCATCACATGTGCGTCTGTGTCTATATCTATCTTCTTTTGCACCACATCATAGCAAGCTCACTTTAATGCCTAATTGCATCCCTAAGAGTCTTTTTGCATTATGTACTTAGTTGACTCTTTTATTTGTGCATGGACATGTAATGGCTATTTGTTTATGATATGTCTATGAAATCACATGTTCGCCATCATTTGATTCACCTTTATGTGTGCTTGTGTGGTTAGTATGTGCTTGTGTTTCTATGAATACAACATGCCAATGAAGTTGTATGTTCGTTGCTACTTTGATGTATTTTCAAGCATGTAATCTTAGATGTGAAATATATGCAAATTTAGGTGTAAGTTTTATTTTTTTGCGCATATGGATTTAGAAGCATGATACTCTTGGAAATAAATGTTACTTAAGCTTGATTAAATTATTACACAAATCCTTTCATTACAAGTGACATAAGTAAGGGACCATTCTGAACCCAACGGTTTGAGGTCTTCCCTTGCGAGGGGTGAGTGCGGCCTTAAATCTCATTTTCCTGGTTCACACCGGGTGGCGACTAAATTATTCTCCGGTTTAGTCCCCCGTGGCTACTCCGTACTCCCGACCGGTCTGCGAGCCCGGGACAGCATGCGTTGCCCAGTTCCTGTGTTCCCACACAAAGCTCAAAGATACCATTGTTGGTTTCTAGATTAGGTCCCAAGATCCATCACATAAGCATGAAAAACGCATGAATACACAAAGGAGTAAAGCGGAATACATACTCACATTGAACGGTTTGAGATGCGAAGAACAAAACCATTTGGCCTCCTCCATGAAGCTCGGTTTTGGTCTCTTTGAACTGCTGGACTACACATTTATTTTCTGTTTTGGCTCCTCCAAAATCGGCCATTAGTGGACTCCATGGAAGCTCCAAGCTTCAAGCTCCAAAAGATGGATTCCAAGCTAAAAAGAACACTTCCCTATCACCTATGTAATAACCCATGAGCGTGCTAACACTAGTCTTCTTCCTTGCTTCTCTTATTTGTTCGGTCAAAACCCAAAAATGAGAGGAAGAAACGGTCTTGAGACCGTGAGAGAGAGAAGCCATTGTTTTGGCTCCAAAACCCTAAAAAACGTAAAAGGAGAGAGAGAAAAAATAAAAGAAAATGTAATATATATATATATATATATATATATATATATATATATATATATATATATTCTATTTTCCAAAAATAAAACAAATACATAAAGCATTTTCCTTTTATCAAAAAGTCAAAAAGCAAAAAGCAAATAATGCTTTTCAACCACCTTTCACTATTCACATCAACTCACATCACTTTAATAAAGTGACATGTTGTCAAGTCACATCACTCAAAGTGACAAGTGATTTGAGCGACAAGCAATTTGACGCTTGGTGTGACTTATGTGCCGTGCTCGAATTCGAAATGCGAATGCGCTCGCAATCACTCTCGGGCTCGGGTTCGCTAATTCCAAATTAACAAATTTTCCATCGCGTCGTAATTAAATGATTACGCCTAGTGAATTCACTATTCACGTCGCTAACGAATTAATTCTAAATTAATTCGTTCGTCCGAATTAAAATCCAATTTCTAGTCCATGTCGAAATCTAATTTCGTTTAATATATCGAATATATTAATTTACTTGATTAATTCCAAATTAATCGTTCTCTCTCTTTAAACGATATTTTATCCCAGATAAAATATATCCACAATTAATCCCAGATTAATTTTCTCTCTCATCAAATTAATCCCAGATTAATAAAAGTGCGAGTCATACATCATCGGTGAATCTTCGGGAAACGACCCATGAGATCCCCGATATATTGGCAGTAAATACGGTCGTCGGACTATCCAAACACGTAAGTACCTCGTTCTATGTTTATACCGATTTACAAGATAAGGTTGGCTTCTAGCAAAGCCATGCCTACCCAATTCTCCAGAAATATCCTTATAGGAATATGTGATCTATATCAAGCGTAGTATACCGAAGTATTGCGTATTTCTGTCCAGTATCAGATGTTCACGTGCTAGGCCTGAGGCTGGAATTGTGTCTGCCCCGTACGAAGCACATATCGGATGTCTGGTAACTAGTCTCTATAATTGGATATACATGACCTAGTCATAATACCCCGATAGCTCGAGCATTTAAGAGAAAGAGTTCCGTATCATACGTGACCATCATCTCCACTATGACTGGAGTGATACTTCCGTCTTGACATCACACCCAACACACTACGATTCCCAATATACCCAATATCGGCGTACACAGAACCTGTTAAAGCCCTGGACGACCTCAACTAAAGTATATCGATTGTCGTAAGCATTAGCGGTGTAAGTCTCAGGTTAAGACCAAATACACCTACCCTGATTGCAGACTCCCATAGACATATAGTCAAACTACCAATGGGATTCCGCGGGGGTCTTTCCAGAGCGAAGCTGTTTCCTGTACCATCGGTAAAACACAACTTCCTATTACACTTGCAGGAGTATCCTATACCCAAATATATGAGAACTATGCCGTTGTGCCCTCACAAACGCGCACAAGTGTAATACTAGTCTTTTACATATTTATCGATGTCCAATCTCGATAATACTTTGACTAGGGATATTTAATGATTTATCCTATGTGGACTGTTACTGTCTCATATCATTCTCCGTCCAGGAACAAATCATAGGGACCTCTCATCATTTATATATATCTTGGTGATCTAATCACAAATGATAAGAGTGCAATCTCCTTTGTCACATAGTTAATTTGTACAACAACACCATGATCTGTACAAATAGTGACGCTATGGGTCATAATTGTCCAACAGTTGTATGAATAATGTATATCAGATGGATATTAGAAGGGTGAGGGCAATTTTGGAAATTATAATAAATTTAGAATTTATTAATTTTGACCTGCGTGTCCAGCCTTTTATCTCCTTATTCTTTGTATTTCTCTTCTCACCAATTCCCCTCAATGTAAATGAGGTTTATTTATTTAATTATGTAATTGGGTAGAAGTTAGAATAGTTCTAGCCGGGGAGAGGAAATGAAGTGATTTGTTCTAGGAACAATCTGTTTAAATATCCATCCTTATATCGTTATTAATTTACTTTTCGAGCTTTATGATGTTTTAGAAGCATGCTTAAGGGTGTATGATGAGACCTTAACAAAGATAATAAATTGGTTGCCAATTTACGTGAAAACCCTCAAGACATATTAAGCGTTTTCCTTCCGTTGAGTGATTTTTACTCAAGATCCAAAGTTGGCATTGGTTTGTTGGCCAAATTCAAGACCTTTGTCAATTGCGGATATGTTTGAATCATGAGAGTTTTGTTCCATATCGGTGTCTTTTCCAAGTCGTGATTTGTTGGCCAAAGTCAAGATCACTTCTTGTCCGTCGACATTGATTACGAAGCTTTCCATGTCAACGGGTCCCGCTTAACTGGAATCATTAAGCTTGTTGTGCCAAAGCCAATGCTTAGTTGATTCAGAGGAAAAAAGGTTAGGAAAATATATTGGATATATTGGCATATATATTGTATATATGTTTCAGACTTGGATGTCCACCTATCGGATCTAGGAATTGGATGAGATCCAATTGATCTTCGAGATCTACCTAGTTAAATATCATACAGCTTGTTGGCCAAAGTCAAAGTTGTGTGTTATTTAACGGGATCCTAGCCCACTAGGAAACTGGGTTTCCCGAGTACTTGACAGAGGGTTAGAGGCTCGCCGAAAAATAGTGGGAGGCTAGTATTGAATTTGCAATTTCATTCATATACTTAGCTTTACGCGCTTTCAAATTATTTCGTCAAAATTATTTTATTAGTTGGACTAATACAATGTTATTTTTCTTGTAACAGTTAGACTGTACCCAAATATCGTTGACTAGATAGTTGGACTATCGTAGTCAAGATGACAGGAAAGGGAAATGTCCGAGACATTATCATTGGCGAAAATATCTTCAAGGGCACGAACTTTACCGATTGGGAAATGAATCTAAGGATAGTCCTTGGAGCCGATAGGCTGCTATACACTATACAAACACCTCTTGGGCCTAAGCCCAAACCTGATCAGTTACTTGAGCTGGAGCTTTGGAAGACTCACATCGATGATTGCGATACTGGTCAGTCTATTATGTTTGCTTCCATGACTCAGCATTTCCGTCGACATAACAGGGACTTGGATCCCTATAACATGTTGGCGAGGTTGCAATATCTTCACCGATCTAACCGAAGGTCGCAGAGATATGAGTTAGTAAAGAAGCTCTTCCGTTCACGTATGTCAGAAGGCATGTCTGTTGAGTCTCATGTGGCACAGATGATTGCTGACATAGATGAGCTGGCTGAGAAGGGGATAGTCTTTGAGGTAGAGATTACCATAGATATCGTCTTGCAATCTCTCCTCGACACTTGGAGACAGTTCATCATAAACTATAATTTGATGAACACTGATGATACTCTTGGAGACTTATTGTTCTCAAGGAAGCCGAGAAAGAGCTGCTTAAGGGCAATAAGCGCGAGGCGCACTTTGCTTCGATATCTCAAACACTGAGGGCTGGGCCCAAGACGACTGGAGGTGTGAAAAAGAAGAAGCATAAAAGAAAGGGCAAGGCCAAATCGTCAAAGGCTTCTAGGAAGCCTAAGGATAATTCTCAGGATGTTTGCCTCCAGTGCAGCAAGCAGGGTCACTGGAAGCGTGACTGCCGTAAGTACAAGGCGCTCCAGAAGGAGATTAAAGCGGGCAAGGCACCGACTTCAGGTATGTTTGTTATTGAAATAAACATGACTACTTCTAGTTTTAAAAATTGGATTTTTGATTCTGGTTGTGGTACTCACATATGTACTGATGTGCAGGATCTGCGGATTAGTAGGAGACTGATCTCAGAGGAGATTGATCTACGCGTCGGAAATGGGGCACCAGTCGCCGTTTTGGCCATTGGAACTTTTGTTTTAGAACTGCCTTCAGGGCATGTACTTAAACTTTCAGATTGTTATTATGTACCTAGTTTGACTTGGAATATTATCTATGTATCTTATTTGACCCAATGCGGGTACACTTTTGTATTCCGAAACACTGGGTGTTTTGTTTATAAAGATGATTTTGAGATATGTTCTGCTGATGCTAATAATGGTCTTTATATTTTGAATATAAATCAATCTCAAATATATAATGTAACAAACAAAAGGCTTAAACTAAGTGACAAAGATGAAACTTATATGTGGCATTGTCGTCTGGGACACATTAACAAGACTCGCATATCCACACTTTCGAAGAGTGGGTACTTGGACGGATTTGATCCAAATTCATATGACGTTTGCGAATCTTGCTTATTAGGGAAAATGCCTAAATCCCCTTTTAGCGGTAAGGGTGAACGCGCCACCAAACTGTTAGCCCTCATTCATAGTGACGTATGTAGGCCCATGTCTAGCCATGCTAGAGGTGGATACGAATACTTCGTAACATTTATGGATGATGCATCGTGTTATGGTTATGTGTATCTTATGAGACACAAGTCGGAAACTTTTGAGAAATTCAAAGAGTTTCGACACGAAGTTGAAAAACAGACAGGCAAGAGTATAAAGACATTACGGTCGGACCGTGGTGGCGAATACTTGAGCAACGAGTTTCTAGATTACTTAAAAGAATATGGTATTCTTTCACAGTGGACTCCTCCTGGAACACCACAATTAAACGGTGTGTCCGAACGGAGAAACCGAACTTTGTTAGACATGGTTAGGTCTATGATGAGTCGCACTGAGCTACCTATTTCCTTCTGGGGATAAATGCCTATTCGTAGGATATCCTAGGGAAACCAAAGGATATTACCTCTATCACCCACGAGAGAACAAAGTATTTGTTGCTCTACATGCGGTTTTCCTTGAGAAGAATTCCTAAATGCAGTGATTAGTGGGAGGAAAGTAGAAATCGATGAAGATCGGAGTGATACTATTTCTGGCATTGAACCCTCGACGGAACATGAACAGTCCATCCAGAATGAGACTGTACCACAATCTTCTATTACACAAGGACCGCATAGGTCGGAGAGAGTCAAGAGACTGCCTGAAAGGTATGGGTTCCTGATCTCGCCTCATGTCGATATTAATCTTATTGAGGATAACGAACCGGCTACGTTTGAGGAAGCGATACAAGATATCGATTTCGCTTTATGGCAAGAGGCCATGAAGTCCGAAATGGATTCCATGTACACTAACCAAGTTTGGACACTGGTTGATGCACCAGAAGGCGTAAAGCCTATTGGATGCAAATGGGTCTTCAAGAAGAAGGCCGACATGGATGGAAACGTACAAACGTACAAAGCTAGGCTTGTAGCGAAGGGGTATCATCAACGACATGGTGTCGATTATGACGAAACTTTCTCACCCGTTGTCATGATTAAATCCATTCGGATAATGCTTGCTATTGCTGCATATTTCGATTACGAGATATGGTAGATGGACGTTAAAATCGCTTTCCTTAACAAAAACCTTTTGGAGGATGTTTATATGTAACATCCTGACGGTTTTATCGTGCCTAGACTTGCAAACAAGGTTTGTAAGTTAAATCAGTCCATTTATGGACTAAAGCAAACATTGCGGTCATGGAACCAACGTTTTGATGAGATCATAAAAGAATATGATTTCATTCAAAACGAAGATGATCCTTGTGTATATAAGAAGGTTAGTGGGAGAGCACTGACTTTTATTGTCCTTTATATTGATGATGTATTGCTTATGGGCAATGACATTCCCATGTTAACATCGGTGAAAGCTTGGCTTTCATTAAAATTCTCCATGAAAGATATGGGAGAAGCAGCCTATATTCTAGGAATAAAGATCTACCGGGATAGATCTAGAAAGCTGCTTGGACTCTCACAGAGCACGTACATTGACAAAGTGTTGAAAAGATTCAACATGGATCAGTCCAAGAGGGGACTGTTACCAGTGTCACATGGCATCACTCTATCTAAGGACATGTGTCCTAAAACTCAAGATGAGAGAAACAATATGAGTCAGATACCGTTCGCTTCAGCAATCAGATCGATCATGTATGCCATGATATGTATTCGACCTGATGTCTCGTATGCTTTGAGCATGTGTAGTCGCTATCAGGCCGATCTAGGTGATGCTCACTGGATGACGGTTAAGAACATCCTTAAGTATCTTAGACGAACTAAGGATGCTTTCTTAGTTTATGGAGATGGAGAACTTGAGGTAACTGGGTATACCGATGCAAGTTTCCAAACCGATAAAGACGACTCTAAGTTACAATCCAGGTACATATTTTGTTTGAACAACAGAGCAGTAAGTTGGAAATCTTCCAAGCAAGAGACTGTTGCCGATTCAACAACAGAAGCAGAGTATATTGCTGCAGCTGAAGCAGCAAAAGAGGCAGTTTGGATCCGTAAATTCCTAATTGGATTAGGAGTAGTTCCGTTAGCAGCTGATCCCGTTCTATTGTATTGTGACAATAACGGGGCTATAACGTAGGCTAAGGAACCACAGTCTCATCAATGATCCAAGCATGTTCTTCGACGTTTTCATCTGATTCGTGAGATCATACATTGTGGCGATGTGAAGATAGAGAAGGTCGCATCAGATGACAACATTACAGATCCGCAAACGAAAGCTATTTCACAGCAAAAGTTTGAGAGACATATACATAGTTCAGGTGTTAGATGCTTGAGTAACTGGCTATAGGCTGTACAAACCAAAATTGGGCCAAGGATAAAACCGTCTTTTACCTCAAAGCCCAAATAGTATGCAAATCCCGAAAGTAAAGACTAGGCCCAAAGATTTCTGTATTATTGTATTACAATTAAGTCATAAGCTTAAATATAAAACCCCATAATTATATCAACTACTCTTCTCCTACTTTGTCCGACACAAAACTTATCCCCACCTGCTCAGACCTTCTATGGGACGTGGTGGGAGTTACGCCAGCTGCCAAGGATGATATTTTTCATCTATAAATAAGAATGAAATTCGAGATATAGGGAGAGACTTCACTTTTTTCATCCAAGTCTGATATATTTTACACTTATATACTAGTTCTTCTTCCCATTTCTAAAGCACTAGTCACCGCCCTCACGGCCACCCAAATAAAGTTGAGGCAGAAGCAAAAAACCTCGACTTCACTTTTGACATATTTACTGATCATTTCATACTACTGACTTGGGCGTCAGAGTGTCCCCGGTACCCACCGCACCGGTGGGCAGTCTACTCCAGTCCACTCTTCTTTGTTTTGCAGGATCGCTAGTGCCCCCAACCTACAAATTCTAATTGAGGACCTCGGTCGAAATCCAGCGTCCACAATTTGGCGCCCACCTTGGGGCCCTAGCGATAATTTACAGACGAAGATCTTCTATTCTACAAACACTCACAGCGTAGTCACTCATGGCTTCAAGCAATGAACAGACACCTGATCCAATGGCTTCACAACTGGCCATGCTACAGGATAGATTGAAAGCTTTGGAAGAGGAAAAGCTAACCATACGTAATTCCAACATGAACCTTCAAAAACAGTTGGAGCTAGTTTCATCACCATCTCAGCATCATAATACCTCAGATCAGCCCAACAATCGTGTCACTCCAGCTAATCTTTTGGGAGCATTCAATGAAACGACAGATAATATTCCATTAAATGGTGGGGACCAGAGGAACTTGCCAAATTCTCCAATCAACCAAGCTCAACAAGTTGCCATCACTATGAGAAGGGAAATGAAGGAATTTAAAGAAGCGATTATGTCCAGCCTACCAGGGGTGAAACTACCAATAAAGAAGAGCAGAGCTGGAACCATTTCTGACACCCCCTTCACAGAGACCATCACATCCGTTGAGTTACCACAGAAGTTCAGCCCATCAGACACGAAGCTATATGATGGATCCACTGACCCAGACGACCATGTCATCCATTACAAATACAAAATGATGTCAACTGGCTTAGCTCCTCATCAATGGGAAGCAGGTATGTGCAGAGGATTTGGAGAAACTTTGGGAGGCCCTGCCCTTACATGGTTCATCAACCTACCATACAGATCCATCAAGTCCTATCAACAGTTAGCAGACAAATTTGTGGAGCATTTCGCCAGCTCTTGCAAACTTGAAAAAACTACTGGCGATCTCAATACCATCCAGCAATGGAGGGGAGAATCCTTGCGAAGCTTTGAGGCTCGCTTCAACAAGGAGAGGATAACAATTCCAGATCTTTATCAACCAACAACTGTCGAAGCTTTCAGAAACGGGTTACTTTGTGAGAGTGGACTCTATAAAAAGTTAACCAAATTTCGATGCTACACGATGGACCAGGCCATGGCACGAGCTCAAGTCGAAATCAGATGAGAAGAAGATAAGAGGAATAAAAGGAAAATAGTTCCTCCAGCATGCAGAATGAAAGAACGCCCCATACTCCAAGCGACATAAAGAATTTGCAAGTATGATACCTAGGTAGACCCGGCCGGCGGTTCGGTTCCGGTTCGGAACCGAACCGAACCGGCCGGTTTCGGTTCCACAAGTGTGGAACCGGAACCGAACCGGTTAAATCCGGTTCGGTTCCGGTTCCACACTTAAGTGGAACCGGAACCGAAAACCGAACCGGAACCGAACCTTTCGGTTCCGGTTCGGTTCGGTTAAATATTTTTTTTTTTTTTTTTTGATTAATTTAAATAAAAAAAAATGAGATTAAATTTAAAAAAAAAAAAATTTTATTACATTGAAGAGCTTGAGCTTAAATTTTTAAATATTTAAGTTGCCTACGTATCCTCCAAGGGTGAGAGGAATCAAAGCTCACGTAGTTCCATTACAAGTTTTAGTCTTTTAGACATATCCCCTTTTGTAAATTATAATTTTACAATTATCAATCATCATTATCGGTTGATCCTTCGGCTCCGGTTCCGCTTGCACTTGTTGCAGAAGCATTATCGAACAAATCTTCACAATCATCGGGGGCATCTTCTTGTTGTCTCAGATCAGCTCGAGTCCAATCATCCACACAAGCTGTTGCTTCTAGAGTGCTTGGATGTAATGAAGATCGCCTAGCTTCCAATATATTACCTCCCAAGCTGAAGGCTTGCTCAACCGCAACGGTGGAAATAGGTGCTGCCAAGATCTCTTTAGCAATAATAGATAAAACAGGATATATATTTTGATGCCGGTTCCACCATTCAAGGATTTTAAAATTTTTACTGCATAAACTTTCATTAGAAAACTCAAAATTTGTAGATAAATAATTATCTAATTCAGGGTTATTAGTTGTCGTATCCCTAGCTTTTTTATTTCGTTGCAATAACCAACGATCCCCTGCGCTAAGTCTTGTTTGAATTACCGGTTCGCTACTACTAGATTGACCTAATGTTCCTAAGTTATATCTTACAATATAATCATAAATAACTCAATTAAATCATTTCTTAATTTCGTCATTAATCTAGTAATGTCAATTTCATCTAATATTCCTAAATAACCATAATAAGCTTGTAAAGCACCACTCAAACCTTCTAATTTAAATCTAGGATCAAAAACAGCAGCAATAAGATAAAGTAAAGGAATTTCTTTAAAATAGTTTAACCATTTTAGCTTCATAACAGTAATGGCTTCTAACAAAACAATATCATTAGGATCGCTACTGTCAACATGCTCATCGAGAGTGCCAACAATATTTAAACTCTCAAGAAGAAATAAATGTGCTGTAGGATAATAAACGCCGCTAAAAACTAAAGTAGCATCATTAAAAACTTTTAAAATATCTAAAATTTTTCACAAATATCCCATTGACTAGGGTAAAGTGTGATATTTTGAACATGTTGAGAAAAAAAACTACATAATGCATCTTTGTATTGAAATGCTTGACATAAAAGAAAATAAGTAGAATTCCAACGTGTTGGAACATCTCTTGAAAATTTAATCGGTTTAATACCATTTATTTTACAAAACTTGGTCCATTCTCTCCTAATTTGAGAATATGACCAAATACAGTTAAGTGCCGTTTTAATTGGATCAAGGAAAGGTGATAATAATTTTAGACCGTCTTGCACACATAAGTTGAGGACATGACATGTACAACGAATATGAAAAAACCGACCCCCTAAATTTGGTTGACATATTTCTTTTAAATCATTGATGGATGCAGTATTTGCAGATGCATTATCAAATCCAATTGTTAAAATTTTTTCTCCTAAACCATATTCATCAAAAATTACCTTCATCATTCTATAAATATTATGTGCAGTATGTTGGTCATCAAAAACTCTAAATGCAATTAGTCGTTTTTGCATGGTAAATGATGCATCAATCCAATGACAAGTCACACCCATGTATGAATGTGTTTGCCAATGATCACTCCAAATATCAGAACATACAGAAATACGACCTTTCATCTCTTTAAATATTTCATTTAAAATAATTTTACCATCTTTGTATAATTTAAAAATATGACGTTTTGTTGTGTTTCGAGTCATTCTACATGCAGAAGGGTTTAAAGCATTATGCACGTAATTAGTAAAATGAAGTTTTTCACCAAAGCTTAAAGAAAGATGTGCCATACATGTTAATTTCGCAAATTCTTCTCTATTTTTTGCATCAGAATATTTAAATAAATCTACACTACTCGTACCTCTACTAGATGATGCGTACCTGGCCATTTGAGTCTGCGTCGTATCAATGCCAAATTCAACCGGATGATGTTTCTCCATGTGCTTGATCATATTTCCGTATCCACCAGAAAATTTATAGATAACCCACAATAGTTGCAAATTGCTCGTTGTGAACCATCGTCTAGGCGTTCCAAATTAAAATGAATTTTGAAAATATCGGATGACCGAGCCTTAACTTCTCTTCTCTGTGATTGTGCACTGACACTGGGGCCGCTCTCTTGGGTCGGCATATTTGACATTATGTTCTCGGATGAGCTTGCCATTTGAATAATTGCGATGCGAATGCCGAATGTGATAACAAATTAATTAACAACTAAAATAAGAGAATTGTATTGAAGTAAGATTGAGAATAAGAGATTTATAGAAAATGAGAATTGGTGTGATGAAATTATGAAAAATGAATCCTATTTATAGAATTTTAGAATTTTTTTGATACCAAAAATGCCCCTAAATATAACCGTTTTATTACCGTTATTAGGGGTACATTAGTAATTTTTATTTTATATAATAAAATTTTTTTTATAATTTTATTTATTTTATTTTTTTTGGCAGGGAGCCGTTTGGCAGGGAGCCAAACGGCTCCCTGCATCCCCCAACGGCAGTAGCCGTTGGGGGAATAACTAATAAGGCCCCCAACGGCTACTAGCCGTTGGGGGCCTTAGGGTTCCTGTTGGAACCCTACGGTTCCAACAGGAACCCGACGGTTCCAACCGGAACCGAACGGTTCCGGTTGGAACCGTCCGAACCGGTGGAACCGTACGGTTCCACCGGTTCGGACCGGTTCGAGTTGGGGTGGAACCCCAACCGAACCGGTCCCATTCCGGTTCGGTTCCGGAACCGGAACCGGAACGGTTGGAACCGGAACCTTCCGGTTCCAACCGGTTCGGTTCCGGTTCGGTTCCGGTTCCGAACCGGAACCGTGGCCGGGTCTATACCTAGGCATCATTCAGAGAGAGGAATCACCCAAGAAAAGAACATCAGCCCATTCGAAAAACTTGATCGAAGACCTCTGCATACAAAGCCCAGGAAAGAGTTCCGGTAGAAAAGCCAAGACTACAGACTACATTTTTCTATTTCTCCAGGAGAATTAGTTTTGGTACTTAAAAAGATGGGAAATGAGGTAAGATGGCCTCCACGCAACAGAGAAAGATTCAAAAAGAAAGACACAAGTAAATGGTGTGAATTCCATCGAGACTACGGCCATACAACAGTTGAATGTGTGGCATTGAGACTGGAAGTCCTCGAGCTGCTAAACAAAGGGTTCCTAAGGGATTTACTTACAGAGAAAGGGAAAGCTAAATTAGCCCATAGAAATGAGAGGGATAGACAAGGAGAGGAGCCAATACCACCTCCACCAATCGACAACACAGTGAATTTCATTTCAGGAGGATCGGAGATCAGTGGAGTTTCATATTCAGCGGCCAAACGACATGTCAGGGCTATCATGTCAAACATTCATTATTCCACAATGTCTATAGAGAAGATGTTTACAAAACTGATGATGGAGTTTCCAGACGATAGTAATTCCGGTAGCATGAACCCTCATCATGACGCTTTAGTGATCTCTCTACATGTGGCGAATTTTATGATCAAGCGGGTTCTGGTAGATACATGATCTTCAGCCAACATCATCTTTGCAACCGCCCTAGCGGATATGGGTGCTGAACTGGAGAAAGTTAATAAACGAACAACTGTGTTAATCGGATTCAGTGGTGAACAGAAATTTACTTTGGGAGAAATAAGTCTTCCAGTCTACACAGGAGGGATCAACAAAATGACTACTTTTCTAGTCCTGGATTGTCCTTCAGCCTAAAATCTTATCATTGGTAGGCCATGGATTCATGAAATGAGGGCTGTATCATCCACTTATCATCAAATTCTAAAGTTTCCTACGAAGTGGGGGATTCAGGAAATAAGGGGTGACATGACTGCTTCAAGAGGATGCTACCAGACAACAATGAAAGCCAAGATCCACTCAACATAGCAATTACAGAGCGGACCTCATTCTTTGGAGCATACACTTCCAAGTACTGAAGAACTGGATGAGATCCAAATTCATTCCGAACATGCATATCACAAAACTCAAATATGAGCAAATCTGGATCCCAAGCTACGAGCAGACTTGTGTGAATTTTTGCAAAAACAACACGACCGATTCGTATGGTCACATGAAGACATGGCTGGGATTTACCCTGGGTTGATCACCCATCAACTCCACGTTGATCCAGACTACCCTCCTGTCCGGTAAAAAAGAAGGAAGTTCGCCCAGAAAGGAATCAGATCATTGATGAAGAAGTCCAAAAATTGTTACAAAATGGTGCCATTAAGGAAGTGCAGTTCCCAGACTGGTTAGCCAATGTGGTGGTAGTACGAAAGAAAAATGGAAAATGGAGAGTTTGTATTGACTTCACAGACCTAAACAAAGCATGCCTGAAGGATTCATTCCCACTGCCACATATTGATCAAATGGTTGATGCTACAGCCGGACATGAATTGTTAAGTTTTATGGATGCATATTCTGGGTATAACCAAATCCTTATGCATTTAGACGACCAAGAGAAGACAGCCTTTGTGACCAATAAATGCATTTTTTTGTTATAAAGTAATGCCCTTCGGCCTCAAAAATACGGGAGCCACATACCAAAGAATGGTCACAAGATGTTCTCTCAACAGATTGGGAAAATAATGGAAGTTTATGTAGACGACATGCTGGTGAAATATTCGAAATCTGATCAGCATCTGTAGCACTTGGAAGAAGCATTCAACATAATGATAAGTATGGGATGAAGTTGAACCCAACAAAATATGCATTGGAGTAGCCTCTGGGAAATTCTTGGGATATGTTGTCACGCTACGAAGCATTGAAGCGAATCTAGATCAAATCAAATCCATACTTGAAATCCCCTCTCCTACCTGCCCAAAAGATGTCATGCGACTAGCAGGAAGAATTGCAGCTTTAAACAAATTCATCTCCAAGTCGACAGAAAAGAGTTTTATGTTCTTCTCAGCCATTAAAAAAGCAAAAAACTTTGAATGGACTCCAGCCTGCGAAGAAGCCCTTAAAGAACTCAAGCGGTACTTAACGTCACCACCTTTGTTATCGAAACCACTCGAAAATGAAAGGCTTTTCCTGTACTTGGGAGTCTCAGACCAAGCTGTGAGCGCAGTCTTGATCAGAGAAGAAAACTGCACCCAACTTCCAGTCTACTACATAAGCAAGGCATTGCTCGATGCGGAATCACATTACTCACATTTGGAAAAACTTGTATTGGCTTTGGTAATGTTAGCAAGGAAGCTACGATCGTACTTTCAAGGGCACCCAATCACGGTTTATTCGGAGTACCCTCTAAGAAGCATACTACATAAACCAGAGTTGTCGGGAAGATTAACAAAATGGGCGGTCGAGTTGGGAGAACACGACATCACTTACCAGCCCAGAACAACAATCAAGTCTCAAGCCTTGGCTGACTTTGTAGCTGACTTCAGTCCCAATCAGAACATTTCGAAAGATATAGAGGTCAATTCAATCCAGACAACATCACTTTGGAAGCTTTCAGTCGACGGCTCCAGCAATAAGAAAGTATGCGGTCTTGGAGTGGTGATCACTACTCCTGATGGTGATATACTACGACAAGCAATCAAATGTGGCTTCATGGTTACAAACAATGAGGCAGAGTATAAGGCATTGATAGCAATAATCATTTTGGCTAAAGAGCTTGGAGCAAGGAGAATATAAGTGAAATCAGACTCTCAATTGATAGTCAACCAGCTCCAAGGTTCATATCAAGCACGAGACCCTCAAATGTTATCCTACTTACTGAAAGTGAAAGAAATCCAGTCGACATTTCAAGAATTTACCATAACCCAGGTTCTGAGAAGTGAGAATACTCAAGCAGATGCATTGGCTACCCTTGGATCGACAATGCATGGGGACAAACCGCAATCCATTCCGGTAGTGTATTTGAATTGGCCATTAATTTGGAAGGAGAGCAATGAGATCACCACCATCACTTCAAACGACTCATGTATGAAGCCACTCATGAAATACCTGCAAGATGGACTACTTCCAGAAGACAAAATGAAGCAATGAGGATTCAAGACAGGCAGCAAGATTCACCATATTCAACGGACAGTTGTTGAAAAGGTCATTCTCTGGACCCTACTTAAAAGTCTTACTCATGATCAAAAGTATGTATTGTCAGAATTACATGAAAGAGAATGTGGAAATCATTCTGGAGGACGTAGCCTCGCTTTACGCGCCCATTCGACTGGGTTTTATTGGCCAACTATGAGAATTGATTCAGCTAATTATACAAAGAAATGTGAGAAGTGTCAAAGGTTCGCCCAGATTTCACATCTCCCTCATGAGAAATTAAATCCAACTCTGTCCCCGTGGCCATTCATGAATTGGGGAATGGATATTGTGGGGAAGCTACCAACCGCCCCTGGACAACGAGTCTACATGCTAGCTTTAACGGATTACTTTTCAAAGTGGATTGAAGCAGACTCCTTTGCCAAGATACGAGATAAAGAAGTCCAATCATTCGTCTGGAAAAACATCATATGTCGATTCGGCATTCCCAATGAGATCGTAACCGATAATGGCTCACAGTTTATTAGCCGACATTTCCAAGATTTCTGTAAAAATTGGGGAATCAAGTTAAGTTTTTCAACCCCTCGCTTCACACAAGCTAATGGACAAGCTGAGTCTTCCAACAAGACCCTTTTGAACACTTTAAAGAAAAAATTAGAAAAGGCAAAAGGATCATGGGCGGATGAACTTCCTGGAGTCTTGTGGTCCTACAGAACGACTATTCGTTCCTCCACAGGAGAAACTCCTTTCTCCTTAGCATTCAGAACAAAAGCGGTAATTCCAATTGAAGAGAGCATCCCTTCTCTACGCTACCAGTGGATTGATGATGAAGCGAATCAACAATTCATGTATTTGAGTTTGGATAAAATCGATGAAAGACGAGAAAATGCTACCATTCGACTTGCATCGCATCGACAGAGAATGACAAGATATTTCAACAAGAATGTCAGAAGCAGAACTTTCAAAGAAGGAGATTGGGTACTACGAACAGTTTTCCAAAATACCAAGGAGGTTGGAGATGGAAAATTAGGGCCAAACTGGGAAGGTCCGTATGTCATCACCAAAGTTGTTGGACATGGAGCTTACAAATTACAAACGACAGGGGGAAACAGATATAACAAATTGGAATAACGGTTCACCTCAAACGATTCTACCGGTAATGTTTACATGCTTTTGTTTAAATTTGAAGAATAAAATTATGTCTGTGTAATTTGATTCGACACAATAAGAATTAGTTGGAATATTATAAAAAAAAATTAAGTTAAAATTCATTTCATTGATCAAACAAAACGATTAATTACATAAAGTCAAAATTACAATTAGTTTTGCGGAACTACATCTTCCGGAGTACATTCTTCAGCAACATTAACATCAAAAGCAGGAACTTCCTGAAGTGGTTCAGCCGGTTCGACCTCCATTCGACCCATATCTTCCTTTTCCTTCTCCGCATCTTCAGAACCAATCGCCCCTTCAACTTCTTTGATTTCCTCTCCAGTTTCCTTCGATTCTACTTCTTCACCATTTCCCTCGACGTCACCATCATTTGAAGAAGATATCCCTGCTACAAGACGATCATACTTTTGAATCCATTTTTGAGGCTCCCAAGTTACAGCCTTTCCTTCAAGGAAGTCTTTCATCAGATTACTCTGTTCTTTCATCATGGATTCAAGAGCAATCCCTTCAATCTGTTCAATCAACTCCACATTCTCCTTCCTCACGTTGTCGAGTGCATCGTTATAACCTTCAATTGTAACTTCAGAAGTCTCTCTCTCCATCTTAAGGGTGGCCTTCACCTCTTTCAACTCCTTTTCCAACTCCTTATTCTTTTTCCCAAACATCAACTTCATTTCAACCATCTCCTTCTTCATTGTTGAAACCGACTTCTCCATCTCCCTCTGCTTCCTCTGATTTGACTCGACAAATTACTACATGTATAAGTTGCATTCCATTGCGTGAAAAAAAAATTGTGTGTTTGAAACCATTCGACAATTTACATAAAACCCATATTCAACCTACTTACTTGATAAGATAGAACCGCCGCCTTCTTCATCGTCTCGACAGGGCCAATCTTTGATAACCTTTGTTCATCCTCCTCCAACAAAAGCTTCTTGATAAAAGGATTTAGGCTCGATGGGTCTGAAATTGCAGTCGACTCGGTTGGAATCTTGACAATGATGTTGTCGGTATCTTCTTCGAATTCGACAGTCTTCCTTTTCACCCCCTTGACAACCATTTCAGTCGACTGTCCATTGGCTTTCTAAGTGGCAATCGACACTGTCTGTTGTAATTTAGGAACCTCCACCTCCGGCTCCTTTATCTTCCTAGCCTTCTTTCGGCTTTTTAATTCATCAATTGATTCTACCTTTACTGGTCTCGACATCATGTCCTCTGCTAATAAAATTCTTTTGGAGTTAAAGTCTTTATAAACAACACATTTTTGTATAATGCTTGAATCGACCAAGTACAATAGATGACTTCCAATACATGTTTACAAAGTGCCAAAGGGGTAGATATACCTTCTGATTCGAAGATTTCTTTCCACACTAATGTTGCCCTTAATCTCTTCTCTACCAAGACTACTCTCCAATCTATTTGTTCGACGGGAAGGGCGAGAAGAGCTTTAGTATTGGATAAAATTTGAGGAGTTCTGTCGAATAATCTATTTCGAAATGGACCTGCAAAATAAACAATCCACTCATTAGCCACATACGACAACCACATTGATAAGTTATCAATAATAGAAAGAATTGATACTCACTAAATACACTCCAATATTCTGAGACACGACCCATTCCGGTCGACCCAAAAATACCCTCATTCCTCACAAAGAAATAATATGACTACCAATTACCCCTATCATTCGTTGGAAGCCCCATTACTATTTGTTCTCTCTTACGACGAAGATTCATAGTATACCTCCCTTTCTCAGTTAAGTGCTCCTTTAAGTAGTATGAGTATACTACATCTTTCACCTCAAAGAGCACCCCTTGTTCAAATGCTAAGCATTGAATCTACAATAAAAGCCTCCAAGCGTTCGGCATCAGTTGTGAATGAGTGATCCCATAATGATCCAAAACTTCCCCAAGCTAACCTCGGAATGAGGAATCTAAGCCCATCAGCAAACGGCCTTACGTAAAATCCAATCCACCCTGGAATTTTGTAGTCGATTCTTTCAATCGGCATGGGTACTCTCACCTCCATTGATCTAGGGAATCTGTAGCTACACCTAATTTCCATCAGCATACTATCCGACATTCGACTAGCTGGGTTCTTGGTTAGCAAGTTGGTTGGCTCACTTGTACTAACTGTTCAACTCGACTCTCCAACTACTGCCAAAGCCCTTATAGGATTTGCACTAACAGGAACTTCACGCGACAAAACGGTAACAGGTCTCTCCTCGGAAAATTCTTGACGCGACCAGCCCCTTAGTAATTTTTCTTCAGTGGATTCACTCGACGATACTTCTAGATATTTATCTATCTTCTCACCTAAACTTTCTAAAGACTCTCCACTCGACATATTTTACTCGAAAAGTTTACAAACAAATAATATATGAGGATTAGATTTCCTAAGGATCAAAATTCTACCCAATTCACCAAACAAAATTTCCATGAAACAACATATGTTTCGAAGATCAAACTTCCGAGTTTGGTTAAAGAACAGTTTGAAGCTACTTATGAACATTCAAAGGAAATGAAGAACACGAAGAAAGTTATGAAGAGTACATTGGAATCTTGAAGTATCTCTCCCCACTCGTTGGTCTTGTGAATGAAGCAAATGAACCCATCAAGCCACTCTTATACTACTACTTTTGGCGGTTCTTTTCCCGCAAAAAAGACTCCTAGTTATTCGCGTTAGGATTTACTTCATTAAATGACACGTGGAAGATCTAGAAAATGTAAAATATATTGTCGAATAGAATGATGAATTACATTCATGAATATTACAACTTGACATCACTTGCTCTCAGCAACATCAACAAAATTCTCTTCATAACCGCCTTCACCATTTGACACGACATCATCAGATATAAAAACACATAAAATTTTGTTGTTCGACACTATATCTCGTTAGAGGCAGGTAAAAAGGATGCTTTCATCCAAGAAAAATGATTAGGCAAACCCCGGTGCAAACCTCATAATCACTCGACACATGGAAAATATATTAAATGGACTATGCATTCGACACATTTTAAAGAATAATAAATATTCTTCATGAAGTGCAACTCCTGAACCTTCATTCGGTTCAGTCGACCAAGGGACATTCCCCATGACTCATGTAGAGTCAAGTGGGACTCCTGAACCAGCATTCGGTTCAGTCGACCAAGGGACATCCCCATGACTTTTGTCGAGTCAATTAGAACTCCTGAACCAGCATTCGGTTCAGTCGACCAGGGGACATTCCCCATGACTCATGTCGAGTCAAGTGGGACTCCTGAACCTGTATTCGGTTCAGTCGACCAAGGGACATCCCCATGACTCTTGTCGAGTCAAGTGAAACTCCTGAACCTGCATTCGGTTCAGTCGACCAGAGGCAATTCCTCATAACTCATGTTGAGTCAAATGGGACTCCTGAACCTGCATTCAGTTCAGTCGACCAAGGGACACCCTCATGACTCTTGTCGAGTCAATTGGAACACCTGAACCTGCATTCGGTTCAGTCGACGAATTGTTTAATCGAGTCAAGTGAAACTTTGAACCTGTATTCGGTTCAGTCGACCAGGGGACATTCCCCATGACTCATGTCGAGTCAAGTGGGACTCCTGAACCTGCATTCGGTTCAGTCGACCAAGGGATATCCACATGACTCTTGTCGAGTCAAGTGAAACTCTGAACCTGCATTCGGTTCAGTCGACCAGGGGACATTCCCCATGACTCATGTCGAGTCAATTGGAACTCCTGAACAAGCATTCGATTCAATCGACCAGGGGACATTCCCCATGACTCATGTCGAGTCAAGTGGGACTCTTGAACCTGCATTCGGTTCAGTCGACCACGGGACATCCCCATGACTCTTGTCGAGTCAATTGAAACTCCTGAACTAGCATTCGGTTCAGTCGACCAGGGGATATTCCCCATGACTCATGTCGAGTCAAGTGAGACTCCTGAACCTGCATTTGTTTCAGTTGACCAAGGGACATCCCCATGACTCTTGTCGAGTCAAGTGAAACTCCTGAACTTGCATTCAGTTCAGTCGACCAGGGGCCATTCCCCATAACTCATGTCGAGTCAAGTGGGACTCTGAACCTGCATTTGGTTCAGTCGACCAAGGGACACCCCTATGACTCTTGTCGAGTCAATTGGAACTCCTGAACCTATATTCGGTTCAGTCAACCAATTGTCTTGTCGAGTCAAGTGAAACTATGAACCTGCATTCGGTTCAGTCGACCAGGGGACATTCCCCATGACTCATGTCGAGGCAAGTGGGACTCCTGAACCTGTATTCGGTTCAGTCGACCAGGGGACATCCCCAAGACTCTTGTCGAGTCAAGTAAAACTCTGAACCTGCATTCGGTTCAGTCAACAAGGGGACATTTCCCATGACTCATGTCGAGTCAAGTGGAACTCCTGAACATGCATTCGGTTCAGTCGACCAAAGGACAACCCCATGACTCTTGTCGAGTCAAGTGAAACTTCTGAACCTGCATTCGGTTCAGTCGACCAAGGGCCATCCCCATGACTCTTGTCGAGTCAAGTGAAACTCCTGAACCTGCATTCGGTTCGGTCGACCAGGGGACATCCCCATGACTCTTGTCGAGTCAAATGGAACTCCTGAACCAGCATTAGGATTAGTCGACCAGGTTACAACCCCCATAAGGCTCATGTCGAGTCAAGTTGAAGACCTAGACTTTATTTTCCAGTTGACACATGTCGTATGATATGTACTAATGAATCTTCATAATGTTCAGACGACTAGGGGACATCCCTATGATTCAAGGTGAATCAAAGTCTAGGACTAAAACTTCCTCTGCCCAGATGATGCATTTGGTATATTCCAGAACCCACGTTTTGCACATACTCTTATAAACCATTCGACAGAAGGTGATGCATTCTTATCACATGCTTTTGTGATTAGTTACATACGACACAAATGTATATACTCTCTAAGACAAAAAAACTTTTTGACTTAGAGAGTGAGGGACAAACTGTACGAACCTAAATTGGGCCAAGGATAAAACCGTCTTTTACCTTAAAGCCCAAATAGTATGCAAAGCCCGAAAGTAAAGACTAGGCCCAAAGATTTCTGTATTATTGTATTACAATTAAGTCATAAGCTTAAATACAAAACCCCCTAATTATATCAACTACTCTTCTCATACTTTGTCCGACACAAAACTTATTCCCACCTGCTCAGACCTTCTATCACATGCTTAGGGCACGTGGTGGGACTTACGCCAGCTGCCAAGGATGATAATTTTCATCTATAAATAGGAACGAAATTCGAGAAATAAGGAGAGACTTCACTTCTTTCATCCAAGTCTGATATATTTTACACTCAGATACTAGTTCTTCTTCCCAGTTCTAAAGCACTAGTCACCGCCCTCACGGCCACCCAAATAAAGTTGAGGCAGAAGCAAAAAACCTCGACTTCACTTTTTACATATTTACTGATCATTTCATACTACTGACTTGGGCGTCGGAGTGTCCCCGGCACCCACCACACCGGTGGGCAGTCTACTCCCGTTCACTCTTCTTTGTTTCGCAGGATCGCTAGTGCCCCCAACTTACAAATTCTAATTGAGGACCGCGGCTGAAATCCAACGACCACATAGGACAAATGGGAGATTGTTAGACAATTATGACCCATAGCGTCACTGTTTGTAAAAGACATTGTGTTTTTGTACAAAATTAACTATGTAGTAATGGAATTGTCTTTTACTATTTCGTAATTTATTTACTTTGATATAGAAATGGTAGAAGTCCTTATGATTAGTTCCGGATTGAGATGATATGATACAATATCAATCCATAAAGGTTTAATCATTAAATATCCCTAGTCGTAGTATTATCGAGACTGGACATCGATAATGTGGAATAGACTAGTATTGCACTTATGCGCGTTGTGAGGGCATAACGACATAGTTCTCATATATTTAAGTATTGGATACTTATGCAAGTGCGATAGGAGATTGTGTTTTACCGATGGTACGGAAAACAGCTTCGCTCTAGATATACCCCGCGAAATCGCATTGGTGGTATGTATATGTGTCTATGGGAGTCTGCTTCAGGGTAGGTTTATTTAGTCTTAACCTGAGACTTACATCGCTAGTACTTGCGACAATCAATAAACTTTGGTTTTGGTCGTCCAGGGCTTTAACAGGTTCTGTGTACGCCTCTTCTAGGTTTATTGAGAATCGTAGTGTATTGGATGTGATGTCAAGACGGGAGTATCACTTCATACATATGGAGATGATGATGACACAGGGACTCAGAACTAGTTCTCTATTGTGTTGCAACCATCGGGATAATATGACAAGGTCATGATTATCCGATTCAAAGAGACTAGTTGCTTGATATCTGATATGTGCTTCGTACGGGGCAGACACTATTCCAGCCCCAGGCCTTGCACGTGACATCCGATGCTGGATCGCTATACGCAATACTACGTATACTACGCCTGACATAGATTATTTATTCCAGTAAGAATATTTCTATAGAATTGGGTAGGCACGGTGCTTTGCTAGAAGCCAACCATGTCTTATAAATCGGTAAGCACATGGTACGAGGTACTCACTTTATCGGATAGTCCGATAACCGGATTTACTGCCAACATATCCAGAGGTCTCTTGGGTCGCTTCCCAAAGATTCACCGATGACAGTTGACTCGATTAGAATTAATATGGGATTAATTAAGAGAGAGAAAATTAATCTAGGATTAATTGATGTATTATTTAATATGGGATTAAATGTGTTCGAAAGAGAGAGAGCGCGATTAATTTGGAATTAATCGGTAAAATAAATTTAATAGTTAAATTTGATTTTTCTATTTAATTTATTTATATGGGCTAAAATTAATATATCGGATATATTAATATGAATTGGATTTCATTACGAAATTAAAGTCGGACTTTAATACGAACGAACAGATTAATTAGAATTAATTCGTAAACGGCATTCGTAATAAATTTACGAGGCGTCGTTATTTAATTAAATTAGATTTAATTATTTAGCGACGAGAATTCATTTAATTGGATTAAATGAATCCGAGCCGCGACAAACATTCGTAGAATCCATTTGAATTTTGAATTCAAATGTGGGGCCCACTTTAAATGTGGTAGTTGGGAGAGCGGTTAGCATTTATGCCATACCACCCAATTTCCAACCACCTAGGAATGGTTTTGGTGAAACCATTTACCCAACTACCTTGTTTAGGTGAAAAGGGTAAATTGGCTTTTACCAAAACCCATCTCTCTCTCTCATTTTTGTGTAGAGAACACAAATGAAACCCTAGTACACAAGACTTGGGCGTGAGCTTCATTATCTTCCTCTCTTTGATTTTGTGGTAAAATCAAGTTAGCTAGCACTTCAAGGAATCAAAAAAGGTGATAGGGAAATAACTCAAAGCTTGGAATCAACATTGAAAGTTGGATCTTGGAGATCACTTCTCAAAAATTTTAAAGCCTAGTCTGTTCATTGTAAGTATATTCCGCAACTTATAATGATCTTTATCACATACTTTCATGCTTATTAGAACATTGGCATGTTCTAGGAACACTAACATAATGTATATCATATGGATATTAGAAGGGAAATGACAATTTTGGAAATTATTGTAAATTTAGAATTTATTAAATTGGACCTGCGTGTCCAGCCTTATCTCTCTTGATTCTTTGTATTCTCTTCTCACCTAATTCCCCTCAATGTTAATGAGGTTTCTTTAATTGTATTATGTAATTGGGTAGAAGTAGAATAGTGATAGCCGGGGAGAGGAAAGAGAGTGATTTGTTCTAGGAACAATCTGTAAGATATCCATCCACATATCATTATTATTTTATTTTCACGCTTTATTATGCTTTTAGAATGCATGCTTAAGGGTGTATGATGAGACCTAACAAAGATAATAAATTGGTTGCCAATTTAAGCGAAAAACCTTCAACATATATTAAGATTTTTCCTTCTATTGAGTGATTCTTACTCAAGATCCAAGATTAACACTAGCTTGTTGGCCAAAGTCAAGGCCTTTGTCCATCGCAGATGTGTTTGAATCATAAAGGCTTTGTTGCATATCGTATATCTTGTCCAAGTTGTGATTTGTTGGCCAAAGTCAAGATCACTTCTTGTCCATCGACATCGATTACGAAGCTTTCCAAAGTCAATGGGCCCCGCTTAACTGGAATCATTAAGCTTGTTGTGCCAAAGCCAAGGCTTAGTTGATTCAGAGGAAAAAGGTTAGGCAAATATATTGGATATATTGACATATATATTGTATATATGTTTCGGACTTGAAGGTCCAGCTACTGGATCTAGGAATTGGATGAGATCCAATTGATCTTCGAGATCTACCTAGTTCAATATCATACAACTTGTTGGCCAAATTCAAGGTTGTGTGTTATTTAACGGGATCCTAGCCCACTAAGAAACTAGGTTTCCCGAGTACTCGACAGAAGGTTAGAGGCTCGCCGAAAAATAGTGGGAGGCTAGTAATGAATTTGCAATTTCATTCAAATACTTAGCTTTACGCGCTTTCAAATTATTTCGTCAAATTATATTTATTAGTTGGAATAATATCTTATTATTTTTCTTGTAACAGTTAGATTGTACCCATATATTGTTGATTGAATAGTTGGACTATCGCGATCAAAATGACGGGAAAGACCAGTGTCCGATACATCATCATTTGGGGATAATATCTTCAACAACACAAACTAATGGGAAATACTAGTGTCCGATACATCATCAGGATTGTCCTGGGACCCGAGTGGCTGATATATACTATAGAGAGACCTCTTGCGCCTAAGCCCGGATCTGACCAGATCGTTGAGCTAGAGCTTTGGAAGACTCATAGCGATGACAATGCAACTGCTCAATCCATTATGCTTGCTGCTATGCTCAACAATTCCGTCGACAGAACAAGGGATTGGATCCCTATAACATGTTGGCGAAATTGCATGATCTTCACCGATCTAATCTTGGATTGCTGAGATATGTGTTGCAAAAGAAACTCTTCCACGCTCGCATATCAGAGGGTACATCTGTCGAATATCATGTGACATAGATGATTGCTGATATTGAGCAGCTTGGATATATGGGGATTGTCTTCGAGATAGAGACCTCTATAGATTTGATCTTACAGTCTCTCCCCGACACTTGGAGTGGGTTCATCATGAACTAAAATATGATGAACCAAGAGCAGACTCTTGGAGAGTTGATGTCCACGCTGCGTGAGGCAGAAAAGGAAATTCTTAAGGGCAAAAAGCGTGAGGCGTACTTCTCTTCAACATCTCAGTCTTCGAGGGCTTCGCCTAAGGCGACTGGAGGGGTAAAGAAGAAGAAGAAGAAGAAGAAGAAGAAGAAGGGCAAGGCCAAAATCTCAAGATGTATGTCTACAGTGCGGTAAGCAGGGTCACTGGAAGCGTGTTGGGTTTCTAAGTTTAGTCCCAAGATCAAATCCAAGCATAAAATGTGAATGAATAACAAAGAAGAGTGGCGGAAACACACTTACAATGATTGATTTATGGATGTGTCAAACAACAAAAATTGCTCCTCCAAGAACTTTGAAGAATTGGCCAAGATGAAAGGTTTCAAGCTCCAAGATTTTTCAAGATTCCAATCTCTCAATTTGGTTTCCCTAACACCTTGTATGATCCCTTGATGAGTGCTAGCTCTTTGAGAATTTATGCAACAAAAATTCTTCAATTTCTTCCTTCAATTTTCGGTGAAGAAAAAGAAACATGGGAGAGGAAAATGGCTTACTAGTTTCGGCCAAGGGAGAGAGAATTCAAACTTGTGTAATTGTTTCAAAAACAATAATAATGATATACCAAAAGTTGGATTTGGTATTAGTCACACTTGCTTTGACTTTGGAGTGTCCTTTAAGTCTCCACCAACTCCACTAAAACACATCAACCAAAAGTAAATAAAGGTGACATGTGATGTGATGGTTGATGTGACATATGGCCCCCAATCGATTCCAAATGCGAGTGGGCCCGCAAACACTCCCGGGCTCGGGTTCGCTAATTCCAAATTAACGAACTTCCATCGCGACGTAATTAAATCAAATTTAATTAAATAATTATGCCTAGCAAAATTACTATTCATGTCGCTAACGAATTAATTCTAAATTAACTCGTTTACCTGAATTAAAATCTAATTTTAATTCCGCGTCGAAATCCAATTTCGTTTAATATATCAAATATATTATTTTAAAGATTAATTCCAAATTAATCTTTCTCTCTCTTCAAATAGTACTTTATCCAAGATAAAGTCTCTCCGCAATTAATCCAAGATTAATTAAGCTCGAATCATACGTCATCGGTGTATCCTTGGTAAGCGATCTAAGAGATCCCTGGATATGTTGGCAGTAAATCCGATCGTCAGACTATCCGAACACGTACGTACCTCGTACTACGTTTTTTACCGATTTACGAGACAAGGTTGACTTCTAGCAAAGCGCCATGCCTACCCAATTCTCCAGAAATATTCTTAATGGAATATACGATCTTTATCAGGCGTAGTATACAGTAGTATCGTGTATAGCGATCCAGTATCGAATGATCATATGCAAGGCCTAGGGCTGGAGTAGTGTCTGCCCCGTACGAAGCATATATCGGATATCAAGCAACTAGTCTCTTTTGATCGGATAATCATAACCTTGTCATATTATCCCGATGGTTGAATGACCGGTGCTTACACACGCGTATAACGCAAGCGCATGTATCGTTCAAGTAATATAAAAAGTATTGATCCCATAAGGACTTAATACCGATTCTATCAATTTTAATGGGGCCAAATGATTACTAGTACTTAATAGATTGATTGTTTTGATTGGAATGTTGACTTAAAAATTAAAAACAAGTAAAATGACGTGAAAGTAAATTTAAGAAAATTCAAAATTTTAAACTATCTAGGGTTGTGATTCATTCCAATATTATTTTAAAGATGAAGTGATTATCTTATAGTTGGGTAATATATTGATTTATTAACATGGAACACTAAATTATGTAAAAGCCTATTCCGATGGTCGATTACAAATACCCAGTATAACCCAATTGAACCATATATCTATGTCAACCAAATGACCTGGATTCATTAAGATTAAGCTCCAATTATGGCTACCCCCGCCCGACAGGTATATTCCTATCCTGTAAGGAAATCTATTAAAGGGTTATCTATCCTCAAGGAAGATCATGGGCTATTCAGTCTAAGGTCTTAAACCTAAAATCCCTTTTACAAGTTCATTTTAAATTTACCTAATCAATTTATCAATGGCCCCGTTAATAAAAAGCATTAAGATTAAGACTCAATAAAATTACCCAAACTATAATTTAACCCCTTATAAACCGGTGATATTGGATTTCATCACAACCCCAGATAACTGGCTTAGTTACGACACATATTTACGGGTAGAAAAAATTTAAATAAAATACAAGACATAAAGTAAATTGCTGAAAATTAAATACTGAAAAGTAAATTGCTGAAAAGTAAATAAAGTAAAAGTAAAAAGTAAAAGTAAAAAGTAAAAAATAAAAGTAAATTACTGAAAGTAAATTGCTAAAAAGTAAATAAAGTAAAAGTAAAAAGTAAAAAGTAAAAAAATAAAAGTAAATTACTGAAAGTAAATTGCTAAAAAGTAAATAAAGTAAAAGTAAAAAGTAAAAAGTAAAAAAATAAAAGTAAATTGCTGAAATTAAATAAAGTAAAAGTACAATAAAAGAAAATTCTAGGGTTAGAGGATCAACTTTTATTACTACTATTTTAGATTTCTCTCTTAATATAATATATTAACTTTGCGTTATAATTACCAACCAGTCATATAGACGGTATCCTGATTAAGTCAAATTAATAATTAATTACCAACCGACCAACCAGGTGGTATTCATATTTAGTCAGGTTAAAACCAATTTATAATTAATTACCAACCGACCAATATAGTGGTATCCTCATTAAGTCAAGTTTTAAATAGCTTATATATTATATTTAAGGGAGAATAATCTAAATAGTAATAATAAAAGCTTTACCTTTCAGCCGAGCAAAGGAGAATTACCTCCTCATTTCTTGAAAAATAAAAACTGCAAAAGTAAAGAAAGAAAATATTTGTGCGTAAAAGTAAATTGTTGAAAGTAAAAACTGAAAAATAAAGAAAAGAAAGTGCGAAAGCGGAAATTAATTACTGAAAGCTGTAAATAAATAAACAAGATACAATCTTCTTATTTATTCATTAGGAATTTCAAAGAAGAAAATATGAATTTTACAAATGAAATGGCTTGGTATTTATAAGCAAAATTTTGCCTCCATCAAATCATCCATCAAATTCTCCACCAAATCCATTATTAATTTCTCCACTAATTACTCCACCAAATCCATTTTTAATTGCTCCACTAATTGCTTATCATGTTTGGTGATGATTTGATGATTTGATAATTTTATTATTTATTTATTTATTTATTTTTTTGCTTTTGAAAATGATTGAAAATGACTTTAATAATTACACACAACACACTTCTGGATGGTTCATCAATTTCGGTCATGAAATCTTCAGAATTCGAAAATATTTTGTCTTTCACAGTTGTCGCTCTCTGAGTCTTCTTTAATCTGAAATTTGAATCAGCTCAATCCGATATCAGAGTAAAAAGTTATACCCAAAATATGACCGATGTGCAAAATTGGAATTTCCAAAACTGCACTTTGTCAAAAACGCCCTTTCAAGTTTCCAATCTCCAAAATTAAAATATCAAGTCCAATAATTGCCCTTATTTGACCCAAATTTCGTCCTAAATGATTTCATTGAGACCCAATATTATTTTATATGCAAACTAAACTAAAACATATCAAAACGTTCATCAAACCCGAGAAACTAAACAAAATATTAAGTAAAAGGGGCGGTAAATATTAATATATTTTCCGCTCATCACAACACTATAGAGAACTAGTTCTGAATCCCTACGTGATCATCATCTCCATATGTCTGAAGTGATACTTCCATCTTGACATCACACCCAATACACTACGATTCTCAATAAACCCAGAAGAGGCGTACGCAGAACCTGTTAAAGTCTTGGACAACCAAAACCAAAGCTTATCGATTGTTGTAAGTACTAGCGATGCAAGTCTCAGGTTAAGACCAATTACACCTACCCTGAAGCGGACTCACATAGACACATATACATACTACCAATGGGATTCTGCGGGGTCTATCCAGAGCGAAGCTGTTTTCCGTACCATCGGTAAAACACAACCTCCTATCGCACTTGCATAAGTATCCAATACTTAAATATATGAGAACTATGTCGTTATGCCCTCACAACGTGCACAAGTGCAATACTAGTCTATTCCCCATTACCGATGTCCAATCTCGATAATACTACGACTAGGGATATTTAATAATTAAACCTTTATGGATTGATATTGTCTCATATCATCTCAATCCGGAACTAATCATAGGGACTTTTACCATTTATATATCAAAGTAAATCAATTAAAAAATGATAAAAGGCAATTTCATTATTACATAGTTAATTTTGAACAAAAACACAATATCTTTTATAAACAATGGCGCTATGGGTCATAACTGTCGAACATTCTCCCACTTGGCCTATAGCCAGTAACTCAACCATCTAATACCTGAACTATGTACATGTCGCTCAAACTTTTACTGAGGAATAACTTTCGTCAGCGGATCTACAATGTTGTCATATGATGCGACCTTCTCGACCTTCACATCATCATGATGTATGATCTCACGAATCAGATGGAAACATCGAAGAACATGCTTGGATCGTTGATGAGACCACGATTCCTTAGCCTAGTGTAGGCATTGCATTTTTACATATCAGCCCGATGATGAGTCTCGTATGGAGACACTACCTCTTTAGTTGTGAAAGCCGCGGGAAACGGACGTTGGAAGGGTAAAGTTGGAAATTAGCATTTTGTCAGAGTTAACTCGTTTCGGGTTCGCTTGTTGGACCTCTGTTTTAAAACACACCAAACTCATTAAAACACATCTCACAAATTAAATAATTAAAACATTTAAAACACATCTCATTAATTAATTAAAACTAATTAAATTAAACTTATATTAAATTAAAATCACGTTCACAAATTAAATTAAACTTGAAATTAAATTAAATTAAATCTAATTAAATTAAATCACCTTCCTCAATTAAATAAATCATATCCTTAACTAAAAAGAATAAATCAAATCACTTCCCTTAATTAAAAGATTCCCTATCTCATTTTAAAAAAAAGATATCACCAATTAACACACAAATCCTTCTCATACCCAAACAAGGTAAAAACCCCTCCCTTGGCCTATAAAAAGAACCATTCACCCATCTTTCTAAACCCTGGCTGGCTGGCTGGTTGACTCTTACAAAAATACAAAGCAAAACCCTAAATCTCTCTCGGCCACTCTCTCTCATTCACTCATTCAACAGCCCTCCACACGTCCATAGCCTTTTGCCCCTTCACGGCTTTGCCTTCAATGCAAGCACCCCTTGACCACAAAGCCCTGATCACCCACGCAAGCACCCCTTGACCACAAAGCCCTCATCACGTAAACAGACCATCAGCACGCCTTTTCCACAGCAGCCTCCACAAATCCATTGCCCTTCCACGCTCAATTCCCCCCATTACATGCTAAACACCAAATCCACGCATCTGCCTGCTCCACGTTAACCAGCCTCACTGCTTCAATCAAACATCAACACCACCTAAAAGCCTCACGTAACAACCCCTTCAAGCCACCTGCCCCTCAAGCACTCCATGCCTAACAAACCTTCAGCCACTGACCAAAACCCTCCCTCAAAACAAAACAAACCCTGCAGCCCCACGAGCCAGACACGTAGACCAGCCCACTCAACAACAAACAACGCACAAAATCAGTCCATTCTCACAATATTACGCCCCCTTTATCACGTCAAACTGCCTCCCTAAAAATTGCCAGTTAATTACCCTAAAATCTACTTCACGCCAAGGATCACTCACGCAGGCCTGCTCCCCTCAACGTATCAGCCGCACATTGACCCTCATTACCAGTCCACATTGCCGCACATTAACAATCGAAAACACACCCAGAAACAGTCCTAAACCCACACCCAAAACAGCCCTTGAAACTGCCGAGAACAGTCCCTTAATACACCTGAAACAGTAACCAGAAAATACCCTTAAAACAGTAGAGAAACGAAGTGAAAACAACAACCCGAGCAGTGAAACCGCGAGGAAAATCGTTGGACTAGTGAACCAGAAAAGTTGCGGAGTATCAATCCTTCCGACGGCCGTGTAACGCACTTTCGAGGAACGACAAAAGAGGTTAGACATGAGGGCACCCTTTTATTCATTATCTTTCTTTTATTTTATTTAATTTGAATATTATCGCATGAGAGTCGTTTGAGGCATGATGTGATTGTTGGATGAGTGGGATGTGTGTTCCCTTTTGTGGTATATCGGATGGAAACCCGAACGTAAATTCCGTAGCCGATTCCGAATGGATGGTAGTATGGTCTGCACTCGGGATACAACGCCACGTACCATTTAAGATACATGTATCTTGTCTCATCCAAATTTGTATTTGAGCATGTCATAGTTCTAGGCCGTTTATTTATTATTTTAAGCATGATTTAATTTAGTCTTGTTATTTAATCTTCAAAGCATGATTGTGTTATTTAGGCATGTTGTTTCTTCATTCTTTATGCATGATGTTTCGTTTAGTTTATGTTTATGTTTAATTAGTTATTTGTTTACTTTGGTTTAATGGTTCAATATGCTCGTTATGTTATATTGCGTGGAGTTATTTGGATGAAAGCATGTTAGATCTAAGTACCCTTGAGCATGATTATTGAGTAGACTCGGTTGATTAATTGCACAAATCATATCATCACAAGTGACATAAGTAAGGGACCATTCCAAACCCAACGGTTTGAGGTCTTCCCTTGCAAGGGGTGAGTGCAGCCTTAAATATTTGTCCCGGTTCACACCGGGTGGCGACTCCATGTTATTTCGTACTCCCAACTAGGCCACGAGCCTAGAACAGCGTCGTCAAGTTCTGTTGTCTACAGTCTGACGACTCCACTGGGGATCTAGAGAACTGGCCTCAAAGGCTTTGTCGAAGCTAGGTGATGGTTGGGTGTCTTCCTTCACTCACTACCCTTCAGGGAAAAGCAGTGAAGGCACCTAGATAACCATTATTTGTAGCTCGTTGTGACATACTAGTTTGGAGGACTCGTTGTTTATTCCTGACACCAAGCGATAAGAGCCTAATGGGCTTGGGTACTTAAGAGAGCCTCGCTTCACCCTCCCTCTGGGGAATCTACAACGGGAAATCCATTCGACAGTTAGTCATACACCGTAACTCGTTGGCACGTACCGTAAGGTATAAAAAAGGTGCGCTCACTTGGTCACTTGAACCCTTGAGTGGGGAGTCCTAGTTGTGGGTAATCCTTCGTCAAACGAGAGCCTTTGTCCACACTCCCGTAAACCCACATGTGAACCATAGTTGTATGACCTATTGGGGCCACCCTTTATGCTTTTGATAACCCCATGCATATTATGTCTCATACATCCCATGCATCTCATGCATTCACGCATCATTTTAACCCTTTGTGTCTTAAAAGCCATCATAGATATCCGTTGGGTTAGGAAAAATGAGACTTGTCAAAGAAGAGTTTAGCAAACATGGATATCGGGAAAAATGAAGCCGAGAAATAGAAAACCTTACGGCAAGGATAGAAAGACCATGGTGGGCCCAAAAAAAAGAAAAGGGAAAAGAAAAAAAAAGAAAAAAAAAGAAAAAGAAAAAAAAAAAAAAAAAAAGAAAAAAAAAAGAAAAAAAGAAAAAAAAAAAAAAATTGTTGTTTGTTTTTAGTCTTTGATAGTTAGACATAAGTCCAATGATGAAATTGATTGCTTTAGGGCGAAACCTTAGAAACGATAAACACTTGACGTGCTTTTATCTGATACTTTGAGTGATTAATCTATGTTAGACTCGTAAGCACTTGATTATGGTTCTTAGCAGTGAAAACCTGAGTAGTTGGCAAGGTGACTAGTTGACGAAATTGTAGGTCGGTGAATGACCGTTTGCTTAGATGTCTATCTTGATTTTCTTATGTTATGATGTGAGGTATGGTTGAAAATGAAAGAAAAGTCTCTAAAGAAAAGAATTGAACCGCCTATAACCGATAAGCGTGAAGCTACCCATGGGCGAGTATTAGGACCACCATGAGGAGAAATGCTACCTTAAAGCGTAGGTGTGTTGAAAAAAAAGAGAAAGAATGAAAAAAAAAAGAGAAAAGAAAAAAAGAAGTTCAAAATGAAAAGAAAAAAAGAAAGAGACAAGAGAAAAAGAGAAAGAAAACCATACCACATTGAGCACAGAAAAGCAACTGCAGGCATAATTGAGACATCTAGGTTGGTTTGACCCATCGATCCCGATTTTTGAAACGAAATCATTGAGTTAGCTTACCTATGGATGAATCCGCAAAGGAACCTTTGCACACACACACTTTGAGTCTGGCATAGATCATTTATTCAAAAAAACTCAGATTTGAGTTGCATTGGGTGTTTTGAAAGTTCTTTGGTTTCATTACTATGCATTCTTTGAGGACGATAATATGTGTAGCTATTGGGACTATTTCATAGCATGTGATATAGCATGATTATATGGAAGGCCCTACCATGTGGTTCATCTTGACCAAGTGCAAAAAGCGGAGAGCAGAAAGCTAAACCAAGACTGGGGGCGACCAGTCTACCACATCGCGAATCAGGGAGATAACAAGATATTGAGTCATGAGACCAAAGAGAAGACTGAGCAATCACGTGGAGAACTGGCCGAAGACCTAACCTAACGGAATAGGAAATTCATTCATGCATGCATGCATACACGTAACGTATTTTGCATTCTTTTTGTGTTTGTTTCGTTTTGTATTCACAGGTTTCAAAGAAGAAAAAGAGAAAGTGGCAAAGACAAGCCAACCAGAATCAGCAACATATGAGTAATAGTTTTGGGGATGAGTCCCAGGGTTGAGGCCCATATCAGTATCAGTTTTAGGGTGAGGCCCACGTCAGTATCAGTCTGGGTCGAGGCCCACATCAGTGCTTGTATGGGGGCGAGGCCTATATTAGTTTCAGTTTGGGGTCGAGGCCCATATCAGTATTCGTTTGGGGATGAGTCTCGGGGTTGAGGCCCACATCAGTATCAGTTTGGGGCGAGGCCCACATCAGTTTCAGTTTGGGGTCGAGGCCCATATCAGTATTCGTTTGGGGACGAGTCCCGGGGTTGAGGCCCACATCAGTATCAGTTTTGAGGCAAGGCCCACATCAGTTTCAGTCTGGGGGCGAGGCCCACATCAGTATCAGTTTGGGGCGAGACCCACATCAGTATCAACTCAGGGTCGACGCCTACCTTATCAGCAGTTTGGGGAATGAATCCCAGGGTCGAGGCCCACATCGTCAGAGTTTCGGGAATGAATCCTAGGGGAATGAATCCCACATCGCTAGAGTTTTGGAGTGAATCCAGGGAATGAATCCCAGGGCCGAAGCCCACGTCGTCAGAATTTGGAATGAATCCGGGAATGAATCCCATGGTCGAGGCCCACATCAGCAAAGTTTTGGAATAAATCCGAGAATGAATCCCAGGGTTGAGGCCCACATCAGTAGAATCCAGGAATGAATCCCAGGGTCGAGGCCCACATTGTCAGCAGCATCGGGAATAAATCTTAGGGTCGAGGCCCACGTTGTCAGAATTTGGAATGAACCTAGGGAATGAATCCGAGGGCCGAGGCCCACATCGTCAAAATTTGGAAAGAATCCGAGAATGAATCCTAGGGCCGAGGCCCATGCTGTCAGAGTTTTGGAATGAATCCAGGAATGAATTATAGGGCAAGACCCAAATTATTATCAGCATCAGTTTTCCCGGGTATGGCACTCTTGGGCGAGGCCCACATTATTATCAGCATCAATTTAGCCGGGTATGGCACTCTGGGGACGAGGCCCACATTATCATCAGCATCAATAGCAGGCTTGCCAGGTATGGCATTCTTGGGACGAGGCCCACATTGGTTCAACATCAGTTTCTGTCGGGTATGGCACTCTGGGGGCGAGGCCCACATCAATTCAGCATCAGTTTCAGCCGGGTATGGCACTCTAGGGGCGAGGCCCACATCAATTCAGCTTCAGTTTCTGCCGGGTATGGCATTCTGGGGGCGAGGCCCACATTAGTTCAGTATCTGTTTCTGCCGGGTATGGCATATTGAGGGTGAGGCCCACATCAGCATCAGATCGAGGGCGAGGCCCATATCACTTCGGGCACAAGGCCCAATGGAATAAAGCCCACCTTCAAAACAGCTTGGGAATAAATCCCACATTCGGTACAGTTCAGGAACAAAGCCTGTATTCAGTTCAAACTCGGGAATAAAGCCAACATTCAGTACAGTTCGGGAATAAAGCCTGCATTCAGTTTAGTTCAGGAAGAAAGCCTATATTCAGTTCAGTTCGGGAATAAAGCCCATATCCAACACAGTTCCGGAAGAAAGCCTACATTCAGCTCAGTACGGGAATAAAGCCCACATTCAGTACAGTTGGGGAATAAAGCCCACATTCAGTACAGTTCAGGAAGAAAGCCTACGTCCAACAAACTCGGGAATAAAGCCCACATTTAGTACAGTTCAGGAAGAAAGCCTACATTCAGCTCAGTACGGGAATAAAGCCCACATTCAGTACAGTTCGGGGACAAAGCCCACAGTTAACACAATTTGGGAACAAAGCCCAGAGGAATAAAGCCTCATCTCAATACAGTTCGGGAACAAAGCCCATGGGAATAGAGCCCTATCACAACACAGTTTGGGAACAAAGCCCAGAGGAATAAAGCCTCATCTCAATATAGTTCGGGAACAAAGCCCAGGGGAATAAAGCTCTATCACAACACAGTTCGGGAAAAAAGCCCATAGGAATAAAGCCTCATCTCAATACAGTTCGGGAACAAATCCCAGAGGAATAAAGCCCTATCACTACATCAGTTCGGGAACAAAGGCCACAGATGGTTCGGGAACAAAGCCCAGAGGTCGAGGCACCTCGCCATCACATTCAACACAACGAGAACAAAGCCCAGGGAACAAAGCCCACTCTCTACACAGTTCGAGAACAAAACCCACAGATGGTTCGGGAACAAAGCCCAGAGGTCGAGGCATCTCGCCATCACATTCAGTTCGGGAACAAAGCCCACAGGTGGTTTGGGAACAAAGCCCAGAGGTCGAGGCATCTCGCCATCACACTCAGTTCGGGAACAAAGCCCAGGGAACAAAGCCCACTCTCTACACAGTTCGGGAACAAAACCCACAGATGGTTCGGGAACAAAGCCCAGAGGTCGAGGCATCTTGCCATCACATTCAGTTCGGGAACAAAGCCCACAGGTGGTTCGGGAACAAAGCCCAGAGGTCGAGGCACCTCGCCATCACACTCAGTTCGGGAACAAAGCCCAGGGAACAAAGCCCACTCTCTACACAACTTGGGAACAAAGCCCACAGATGGTTCGGGAACAAAGCCCAGGGGTCGAAGCGCCTCACCATCATATCAGTTCAGTTCGGTAGTAATTCCTAGAGATCGCAGCATCTTGCAGGGATGAACCTCAGGGGTCGAAGCACCTCACCACCAGATCAACTCAGTTCGAATCAACGTGGCAAGTCAGGTGGCAGCTGGCGAGCCAGGTAAGTGAAAATGCATTGCAGGTACTTTGATAGGATTGTCATTGTCACACACTGCACAAGTCCCATCAAAGTGGGGGCGACTTTAGGCATTGCATTTTTACATATCAGCCCGATGATGAGTCTCGTATGGAGACACTACCTCTTTAGTTGTGAAAGCCGTGGGAAACGGACGTTGGAAGGGTAAAGTTGGAAATTAGCATTTTGTCAGAGTTAACTCGCTTGTTTCGCTTCGGGTTCGCTTGTTGGACATCTGTTTTAAAACACACCAAACTCATTAAAACACATCTCACAAATTAAATAATTAAAACATTTAAAACACATCTCATTAATTAAATTAAAACCAATTAAATTAAACTTATATTTAATTAAAATCACATTCACAAATTAAATTAAACTTGAAATTATATTAAAATCACGTTCACAAATTAAATTAAACTTGAAATTAAATTAAATTAAATCTAATTAAATTAAATCACCTTCCTAAATTAAATAAATCATATTCTTAACTAAAAAGAATAAATCAAATCACTTCCCTTAATTAAAAGATTCCCTATCTCATTTTAATTAAAAGATATCCCCAATTAACACACAAATCCTTCTCCTACCCAAACAAGGTAAAAACCCCTCCCTTGGCCTATAAAAAGAATCATTCACCCATCTTTCTAAACCATGGCTGGCTGGCTGACTCTTATAAAAATACAAAGCAAAACCCTAAATCTCTCTCGGCCACTCTCTCTCATTCACTCATTCAGCAGCCCTCCACACGTCCATAGCCTTTTGCCCCTTCACGGCTTTGCCTTCAACGCAAGCACCCCTTGACCACAAAGCCCTGATCACCCACGCAAGCACCCATTGACCACAAAGCCCTCATCACGTACAGACACCATTAACACGCCTTTTCCACAGCAGCCTCCACAAATCCATTGCCCTTCCACGCTCAATTCCCCCCACTACATGCTAAACACCAAATCCACGCATCTGCCTGCTCCACGTTAACCAGCCTCACTGCTTCAATCAAACATCAATGCCACCTAAAAGCCTCACGTAACAACCCCTTCAAGCCACCTGCCCCTCAAGCACTCCACGCCTAACAAACCTTCAGCCACTGACCAAAACCCTCCCTCAAAACAAAACAAACCCTGCAGCCGCACGAGCCAGACACGTAGACCAGCCCATTCAACAACAAACAACGTACAAAATCAGTCCATTCTCACAATATTACGCCCCATTTATCACGTCAAACTGCCTCCCTAAAAACTGCCAGTTAATTACCCTAAAATCTACTTCACGCCAAGGATCACTCACGCAGGCCTGCTCCCCTCAACGTATCAGCCGCACATTGACCCTCATTACCAGTCGACATTGCCGGATATTAACCATCGAAAACACACCCAGAAACTGTCCTAAACCCACACCCAAAATAGCCCCTGAAACTGCCGAGAACAATCCCTTAATACACCTGAAATAGTAACCAGAAAACACCCTTAAAACAGTAGAGAAACGAAGTGAAAACAACAACCCGAGCAGTGAAACCACGAGGAAAATCATTGGACTAGTGAACCAAAAAAGTTGCGGAGTATCAATCCTTCCGACGGCCGTGTAACGCGCTTTTGAGGAACGACAAAAGAGGTTAGACCTGAGGGCACCCTTTTATTCATTATCTTTGGTTTATTTTATTTAATTTGAATATTATCGCATGAGAGTCGTTTGAGGCATGATGTGATTGTTGGATGAGCAGGATGTGTGTTCCCTTTTGTGGTATATCGGATGGAAACCCGGACGTAAATTCCGTAGCCGATTCCGAATGGACGGTAGTATGGACTACACTCGGGATACAACGCCACGTACCACTTAAGATACACATATCATGTCTCATCCAAATTTGTATTTGAGCATGTCGTAGTTCTAGGCCGTTTATTTATTATTTTAAGCATGATTTAATTTAGTCTTGTTATTTAATCTTCAAAGCATGATTGTATTATTTAGGCATGTTGTTTCTTCATTCTTTATGCATGATGTTTCGTTTAGTTTATGTTTATGTTTAATTAGTTATTTGTTTACTTTGGTTTAATGGTTCAATATGCTCGTTATGTTATATTGCGTGGAGTTATTTGGATGAAAGCTTGTTAGATCTAAGTACCCTTGAGCATGATTATTGAGTAGATTCGGTTGATTAATTGCACAAATCATATCATCATAAGTGACATAAGTAAGGGACCATTCCGAACCCAACGGTTTGAGGTCTTCCCTTGCGAGGGGTGAGTGCGACCTTAAATCTTTGTCCCGGTTCACACCGGGTGGCGACTCTATGTTATTTCGTACTCCCAACTAGGCCGCGAGCCTAGAACAGCGTCGTCAAGTTCTGTTGTCTACACCTGCGCTATAGCCCCATTATTGTCACAATACAATGGAACGGGCTCAGCTGCTAACAAAACTACTCCTAATCCAATTAGGAATTTTTGGATCCAAACTGCCTCCTTTGCTGCTTTAGCTGCAGCAATGTACTCTGCTTCAGTTGTTGAAACGGAAACAGTCTATTGCTTGGAAGATTTCCAGCTTACTGCTCCATTATTCAAACAAAATATGTACCCTGATTGCGACTTACAGTCATCTTTGTCGGTTTGGAAACTTGCATCGGTATACCCAGATACCTCAAGTTCTCCATCTCCATGAATTAAAAAAGCATCCTTAGTTCGTCTAGATACTTAAGGATATTCTTAACCGCCATCCAGTGACCTTCACCTGGATCGGCCTGATAGCGACTACACATGCTCAAAGTATAGGAGCCATCAGGTCGCATACATATCATGACAGACATGATCGATTTGAATACCGAGGCAAATGGTATCCGACTCATGTTGTCTCTCTTATATTGAGTTTTAGGACATATGTCCTTAGATAGATAGACGCCATGTGACACTGGCAACAGTCCCCTCTTGGACTGATCCATGTTGAATTTCTTCAACACTTTGTCAATGTACGTACTCTGGGAGAGTCCAAGCAGCTTTCTAGATCTATCCTGGTAGATCTTTATTCCCAGAATAAAGGTTTCTTCTCCCAGATATTTCATGGAGAATTTCATTGAAAGCCAAGCTTTCACCGACGTTAACATGGGAATGTCATTGCCAATAAGCAATACATCGTCAACATAAAGGACAATAAAAGTCAGTGCTCTCCCACTAACCTTCTTATATACACAAGAATCATCTTCGTTTGGAATGAAATCATATTCTTTTATGATCTCATCAAAACATTGGTTCCAAGACCGCGATGCTTGCTTCAGTCCATAAATGGACCGATTTAACTTGCAAACCTTGTTTGCATATTTAGGCATGACAAAACCGTCAGGTTGTTGCATATAAAAATCCTCCAACAGGTTTCCGTTAAGGAAAGTGGTTTTGAAGTCCATCTGCTATATCTTGTAATCGAAATATGCAGCAATAGCAAGCATTATTCGAATGGATTTAATCATGGCAACGGGTGAGAAAGTTTCGTCATAATCGACACCATGTCGTTGACGATACCCCTTCGCTACAAGCCTAGATTTGTACGTTTGTACGTTTCCATCCATGTCGGTCTTCTTCTTGAAGACCCATTTGCAACTAATAGGCTTTACGCCTTCTGGTGCATCAACCAATGTCCAAACTTGGTTGGTGTACATGGAATCCATTTCGGACTTCATGGCTTCTTGCCATAAACGGGAATCGATACCTTGTATCACTTCCTCATACATAGTCGGTTCGTTATCCTCAATTAGATTAATATCTACATGAGGTGAGATCAGGAATCCATACCTCTCAGGTTGTTTCCTGACTCTCTCCGACCTACGCAGTCTTTGTGTAATAGAAGATTTTGGTACAGTCTCATCCTGGATGGACTGTTCTTATTCCGTTGAGGATTCAATGCCAGGAACAGTATCACTCCGATTTTCATCGTGTTCTACTTTCCTCCCACTAACCACTGTATTTAAGAATTCCTTCTCAAGGAAAACCGCATGTAGAGTAACAAATACTTTGTTCTCTTGTGGGTGATAGAAGTAATATCCTTTGGTTTCCCTAGGATATCCTACAAATAGGCATTTATCCGATTTGGGTTCAAGTTTGGTACCTTCCAAACGTTTGACGTATGCCCAGCAACCCCAAATCTTCAGGAATGAGAAACTCGATTTCTTTCCTGTCCATATCTCATACGTGTTGAAAAGACTTTGACGGAACCTTATTCAGAATAAGCATTGCACTGTTTAATGCATATCCCCATAAGGAAATAGGAGCTCAGTGCGACTCATCATAAACCTTACCATGTCCAACAAAGATTGATTTCTCCGTTCAGACACACCGTTTAATTGCGGTGTTCCAGGAGGAGTCCACTGTGAAAGACTACTATATTCTTTCAGGTAATCTAGAAACTCATTGCTTAATTATTCGCCACCACGGTCCGACCGTAATGTCTTAATATTTTTGTCGGTCTATTTTTCAACTTCGTGTCGAAACTCTTTGAATTTCTCAAAAGTTTCCGACTTGTGTCTCATAAGATACACATAACCATAACGCGATGCATTATCCGTAAAGGTTACAAAGTATTCGTATCCACCTCTAGCTTGGCTAGATATGGGCCCACATACGTCACTATGAGCGAGGGCTAACAGTTTGGTGGCGCGTTCATCTTTACCGCTAAAAGGTGATTTAGGCATTTTGCCTAATAAGCAAGATTCGCGGACGTCATATGAATTTGGATCAAATCCGTCCAAGTACCCACTCTTCGAAAGTGTGGATATGCGAGTCTTGTTTATGTGTCCCAGAAGACAATGCCACATATAATTTTCATTTTTGTTACTCATTTTAAGCTTTTTGTTTGTTATATTATATGTTCGAGATTGATTTATATTCAAAATATAAAAACCATTATTTACAACAGCAGTGCAAATTTCTATATCATTTTTATACACAAAACACCCAGTGTTCCTGAATATAAAAGTATACCCAGATTGGGTTAACATAGATACAGAAATAATATTCTTAGTCAAACTAGGTACATAACAACTGTCTGTAAGTTCAAGTACATGCCCCGAGGGCAGTTCCAAAACAAAAGTGCCAACGGCCAAAACAGTGACAGGAGTCCCATTTCCGACACGTAGATCAATCTCACCTGAGGCTAGTCTCCTGCTAATCCGTAGATCCTAAACATCAGTACATATGTGAGTACCATAACCAGAATCAAAAATCCAATTTTTAAAACTAGAAGTAGTCATGTTTATTTCAATAACAAACATACCTGAAGCCGGTGCCTTGCCAGCTTTAATCTCCTTCTAGAGCACCTTGTACTCGCGGCAGTCACGCTTCCAGTGACCCCGCTTGCCGCATTGGAGGCAAACATCCTGAGATTTGTCCTTAGGCTTCCCAGAAGCCTTTGACGCTTTGGCCTTGCCCTTTCTCTTATGCTTCTTCTTTTTGACACCGCCAGTCACCTTAGGCCAAGCCTTGGGTGACTGAGATGTCGAAGCAAAGTGCGCCTCACGTTCTTGCCCTTGAGCAGCTCATTCTCAGCTTCCTTCAGAATATAGATTAACTCTGCGAGAGTATCGTCTTGGTTCATCATGTTATAGTTCATGATGAACCCACTCCAAGTGTCAGGGAGAGACTACAAGATTAAATCTATGGAAGTCTCAGCCTCAAAGACTATCCCCATCTGAGTAAGCTGCTCGATGTCAGCAATTATCTGTGCCACATGGGACTCAACAGACATGCCCTCTGACATACGTGCACGGAAGAGCTTCTTCTGCAACTCATATCTTTGTGATCTACAGTTAGATCGGTGAAGATCGTGCAACCTCGCCAACATGTTATAGGGATCCAAGTCTTTGTTCTGTCGACGAAAATGCTGAGTCATAGCAGCAAGAATAATAGACTGAGCAGTAGAGTTTTCATCACTGTGAGTCTTCCAAATCTCCAGCTCAACTATCTGATCAGGTCTGGGCTTAGGCCCAAGAGGTCTCTCTATAGTGTATAGAAGTCTCTCAGATCCAGGGACTATCCTCAGATTCATTTCCCAATCTGAAAAGTTCGTGCCCTTGAAGACATTTTCTCCCATGATAATGTCTCGGACACTGTTCTTTCCAGCCATCTTGATTACGATAGTCCAACTATCTAATCAACGATATTTGGGTACAGTCTAACTATTACAAGAAAAATAACAATGTATTAGTCCAACTAATAAAATAATTTTGACGAAATATTTTGAAAGCGTGTAAAGCTAAGTATCTGAATAAAATTGTAAATTCAATACTAGTCTCCCACTATTTTTCGGCGAGCCTCTAACCCTCTGTCGAGTACTCGAGAAACCTAGTTTCCTAGTTGGCTAGGATCCCGTTAAATAACACACAACCTTGACTTTGGCCAACAAGCTGTATGATATTTAACTAGGTAGATCTAGAAGATCAATTGGATCTCATCCAATTCCTAGATCCGGTAGGTGGACATCCAAGTCTGAAACATATATACAATACATATGCCAATATATCCAATATATTTGCCTAACCTTTTTCCTCTGAATCAACTAAGCCTTGGCTTGGGCACAACAAGCTTAATGATTCCAGTTAAGCGGGACCCATTGACGTGGGAAAGCTTCGTAATCAATGTCGATAGACAAGAAGTGATCTTGACTTTGGCAAAAAAAATCACAACTTGGACAAGACACCGATATGGAACGAGACTTTCATGATTCAAACACATTCGCGATATGACAAAGGTCTTGACTTTGACCAACAAACCAATGCCAATCTTGGATCTTGAGTAAGAATCACTCAATGGAAGGAAATAACGCTTAATATGTTTTGAGGGTTTTTCGCGTAAATTGGCAACCAATTTATTATCTTTGTTAGGTCTCATCATACACCCTTAAGCATGCATTCTAAAAGCATAATAAGGCGCGAAAAGTAAATTAATAACGATATGCGGATAGATATTTAACAACTTATTCCTAGAACAAATCGCTTCATTTCCTCTCCCCGGCTAGCACTATTCTACTTCTACCCAATTACATAATACAGTAATAGAAACCTCATTACATTGAGGGGAATTAGGTGAGAAGAGAATACAAAGAAATAATGAGAGATAAGGCTGGACACGCAGGTCCAATTTATAAATTCCAAATTTACAATAATTTCTAAAATTGCCATTTCCCTTCTAATATCCATCTGATATACTCTATTCATTCAACACATCCATGTATCCATTCATAGCATGCAATTCAATCAATCTAATCCAATTAATTAATCTTTGAATTATGTGATCATCCAATGTTCAAACAACGATTTGATTTTGCGCGAGTCCAACTCGTTTGAGAATAAGTACTTAAAGTACGCATTCTTGAATTATATTGAACTACTCGTTAAATCTAATTTAATTCGTATTCAATACTAATTCATTTATTTAATTCCAAATTAAATAACTACACTTTTTAATGCGCTTTAATGACTTAGATTCCAAATCTAATCTAATCGGGTCTCAAAGCCCAACTAACATCCAATGTTCGTTTAATTAAAGCTGATGGGCTTTCAATTGATTTCATAAGGCATGGGCTTCGGTCAATATGGGTCAAACCCAATTACCAAGCCCAATTATGGAATCACCCTCATATGCCATAAAACCAATTTCGGCCCATAAGGCCCAATTAAACTTTTAAAGCCCATTTGTCATATTTGGATTTAATGGAATGATTTAGGCCCAATTTGGATCCAATCCAATTGGCCTAAACCAACTTGACCCAACCAAGCCCATTATGACCAAATACAATAATTTTAATCCCAATTCCAAATTAAGCCCAATTTACCAAAGTTTAAAATTCCAAATTTTATAATCCAATTAATTAAAGTGTAATATATCAATTAATCACCCAAATTAATATTTCCAAAATACAATTTAACTAATTAATTATGTATTCTTTTTTTCAACTTATGTCCAGCATTTTTGAATCAAAAATCAAGTCATTACATGCTCTTAGGCTCTCGGCAATGGTGAGGAATTTTGGCCGATTTCGTTTTTCAATCCGATCGAATAACAAATCGACATTTCTAATTGTTCCAAGTCATCCAATGTTCAAGGAAACAAAAATTACCATGAGTCTAGGGTAATATACATATTCGGGCAAGCCAAGTATAGGGCAAAAAATTGATCCAATCAATATTTCATGAAATTGATCCAATACAACCTCAATATATCATCATTCAAGCATACTCAATCAATCAATTTTATCAAATCATGCTCAAATTGATTTTACCCAAATTTTACCCTAATTCATTTCATGCTCAAATTGGATCATAGATACCATTGTTGGGTTTCTAAGTTTAGTCCCAAGATCAAATCCAAGCATAAAATGTGAATGAATAACAAAGAAGAGTGGCAGAAACACACTTACATTGATTGATTTATGGATGTTTCAAACAACAAAAATTGCTCCTCCAAGAACTTTGAAGAATCGGCCAAGATGAAAGGTTTCAAGCTCCAAGCTTTTTCAAGATTCCAAGCTCTCAAGTTGGTTTCCCTAACACCTTGTATGATCCTTTGATGAGTGCTAGCTCTTTAAGAATTTATGTAACAAAAATTCTTCAATTTCTTTCTTCAATTTTCGGTGAAGAAGAAGAAAAATGGGAGAGGAAAATGGCTTACTAGTTTCGGCCAAGGGAGAGAGAATTCAAACTTGTGTAACTGTTTCAAAAATAATAGTAATGATATACAAAAATTTGGATTTGGTATTAGTCTCACTTGCTTTGACTTTGGAGTATCCTTTAAGTCTCTACCAACTCCACCAAAACACATCAACCAAAAGTAAATAAAGGTGACATGTGATGTGATGGTTGATGTGACATGTGGGCCCCACTGGATTCCAAATGAGAGTGGGCCCGCAAACACTCCCGGGCTCGGGTTCGCTAATTTCGAATTAACAAACTTTCGTCGCGACGTAATTAAATCGAATTTAATTAAATAATTATGCCTAGCAAAATTACTATTCACGTCGCTAACGAATTAATTCTAAATTAATTCGTTTTGCCCGAATTAAAATCTAATTTTAATTCCGCGTCGAAATCCAAATTTCGTTTAATATATCAAATATATTATTTTAACGATTAATTCCAAATTAATCTTTCTCTATCTTCAAATAGTACTTTATCCAAGATAAAGTCTCTCCGCAATCAATCTAAGATTAATTAAGCTCGAATCATACGTCATCGGTGTATCCTCGGGAAGCGACCCAAGAGATCCCTGGATATGTTGGTAGTAAATTCGGTCGTCAGACTATCCGAACACGTACGTACCTCGTACTACATTTTTACCGATTTACGAGACAATATTGGCTTCTAGCAAAGCGTCATGCCTACCCAATTCTCTAGAAATATTCTTAATGGAATATACGATCTTTATCAGACGTAGTATACAGTAGTATCGTGTATAGCAATCCAGTATCGGATGATCACATGCAAGGCCTGGGGCTGGAGTAGTGTCTGCCCCGTACGAAGCATATATCGGATATCAAGCAACTAGTCTCTTTTCATCGGATAATCATGACCTTGTCATATTATCCTGATGGTTGCAACATTATAGAGAACTAGTTCTAAATCCCTGCGTGATCATCATCTCCATATGTCTGAAGTGATACTTCTGTCTTGACATCACACCAATACACTACAATTCTCAATAAACCCAGAAGAGGCGTACGCAGAACCTGTTAAAGTCCTGGACAACCAAAACCAAAGCTTATCGATTGTCGTAAGTACTAGCGATGCAAGTCTCAGGTTAAGACCAAATACACCTACCCTGAAGCAGACTCCCATAGACACATATACATACTACCAATGGGATTCCGCGGGGTCTATCCAGAACGAAATTGTTTTTCGTACCATCGGTAAAACAAAACCTCCTATCGCACTTGCATAAGTATCCAATACTTAAATATATGAGAACTATGTCGTTATGCCCTCACAACGCGCACAAATGCAATACTAGTATATTCCGCCTTATCGATGTCCAATCTCGATAATACTATGACTTGGGATATTTAATGATTAAACCTTTATGGATTGATACTGTATCATATCATCTCAATCCGGAACTAATCATAGGGACTTTTACAATTTATATATCAAAGTAAATCAATTACAAAACGGTAAAAGGCAATTTCATTATTACGTAGTTAATTTTGTACAAAAACACAATGTCTTTTACAAACAGTGACGCTATGGGTCATAACTGTCTAACAAAAAGTGACTGCCGCGAGTACAAGGCACACATGAAGGAGATAAAAGTGGGTAAGGCACCGGCTTCATTATGTTTGTTACAGAAATAAACATGTCTACTACTAGTTTTAAAAATTGGATTTTTTATTCTGGTTGTGGAACTCACATATGTACTGATGTGCATGATCTGCAGATTAGCAGGAGACTGGTCTTAGGGGAGATTGATCTACGCATCGGAAATGGGACACGGGTCACCATTTTGGCCGTTGTCACTTTTGTTTTAGAAATGCCATCGGGGCATGTACTTAAACTTACAGACTGTTATTATATACCTAGTTTGACTAGGAATATTATTTATGTATCTATGTTAGCCCAATGTGGGTATACTTTTGTATTCAGAAATACTGGGTGTTTTGTGTATAAAAATGATATAGAAATTTGCACTGCTGATTTAAATAATGGTCTTTATATTTTGAATTTAAATCAATCTCAAACATATAATGTAGCAAACAAAAGGCTTAAAGTAAGTGACAAAGATGAAACTTATATGTGGCATTGTCGTCTGGGACACATAAACAAGACATGTATATCCACACTTTCGAAGAGTGAGTACTTGGACGGATTTGATCCTAATTCATATGACGTCTGTGAATCTTGTTTATCAGGCAAAATGCCTAAAATAACTTTTAGCGGTAAAGGTGCACGTGCCACTGAATTGTTAGCCCTCGTTCATAGTGACGTATGCGGGCCCATGTCTAGCCAGGCTAGAGGTGGATACAAATACTTTGTAACCTTTACGGATGATGCATCACGTTATGGTTATGTGTATCTTATGAGACGCAAGTCAGAAACCTTTGAAAAATTCAAAGAGTTTCGACACGAAGTTGAAAAATAGACCGACAAGAGTATTAAGACATTACGGTCGGACAGTGGTGGCGAATACTTGAGCAATGAGTTTCTTGATTACTTGAAAGAATATGGTATTCTTTCACAATGGACTCCTCCCGAAACACCGCAATTAAATGGTATGTCCGAACGGGGAAACCAAACTTTGTTAGACATGGTAAGGTCTATGATGAGTCGCACAAAGCTACTTATTTCCATCTGTGGATATGCATTGAACAGTGCAATACTTAATTTGAATAAGGTTCCGTCAAAGTCTGTTTAACGGAACATGAACAGTCCATCAAGGATGAGACTGTACCACAATCTTTGATTACATAAGGACCGTGTGGGTCGGAGAGAGTCAGGAAACAACCTGAGAGGTATGGGTTTCTGATCTCACCTCATGTAGATATTAATCTCATTGAGGATAACAAATCGGCTACGTATGAGGAAGTGATACAAGATATTGATTCCGCTTTATGGCAAGAAGCCATGAAGTCCGAAATGGATTCCATGTACACCAACCAAGTTTGGACACTGGTTGATGCACCAGAAGGCGTAAAACCTATTGGTTGCAAATCGGTCTTCAAGAAAAAGACCGACATAGATGGCAACGTACAAACGTACAAAGATAGGCTTGTAGCGAAAGGTTATCGTCAACGACATGGTATCAATTATGATGAAACTTTTTCACCCGTTACCATGATTAAATCCATTCGGATAATGATTGCTATTGCTGCATATTTCGATTACGAGATATGGCAGATGGACGTTAAAACCTCTTTCCTTAACGAAAAATTTTTGGATGATGTTTATATATAACAGTCTGATGGTTTTATCGTGCCTTAACATGCGAACAAGGTTTGCAAGTTAAATTGATCCATTTATGGATTTAAGCAAACATCGCGTTCTTGGAACCAACATTTTGATGAGATCATAAAAGAATATGATTTCATTCAAAATGAGGATGATCCTTGTGTATATAAGAAGGTTAGTAGGAGAGCACTGACATTCATTGTCCTTTACGTTGATGATGTATTGCTTATTGGCAATGACATTCATATGTTAACGTCGGTGAAAGCTTGGCTTTCATTGAAATTCTCCATGAAAGATCTGGGAGAAACAGCCTTTATTCTAGGAATAAAAATATACCGTGATAGATCTAGAAAGCTGTTTGGACTCTCCCAGAGTACGTACATTGACAAAGTGTTGAAGAGATTCAACATGGATCAGTCCAAGAGGGGACTGTTGCCAGTGTCACATGGCGCCACTCTATCTAAGGACATGTGTCCTAAAACTCAAGATGAGAGAGACAGCATGAGTCGGATACCGTTCGACTCGGCAGCCGAATCGATCATGTATGTCATGATATGTACACGACCTGATGTCTCATATGCTTTGAGCATGTGTAGTCGCTATCAGGCCAATCCAGGTGAAGGTCATTGGATGGCGGTTAAGAATATCCTTAAGTATCTTAGACGAACTAAGGATGCTTTTTTAATCTATGGAGATGGAGAATTTGAGGTAACTGGGTATACCGATGCAAGTTTCCAAACCGACAAAGATGACTGTAAGTCATAATCCGTGTACATATTTTGTTTGAATAATAGAGCAGTAAGCTTGAAATCTTCCAAGCAAGAGACTGTTGCCGATTCAACAATGGAAACGGAGTATATTGCTGCAGCTAAAGCAGCAAAAGAGGCAGTTTGGATCCGAAATTCCTAATTGGATTAGGAGTAGTTCCATTAGCAGCTGAGTCCATTCTATTGTATTGTGATAATAACGGAGCTATAGCGCATGCTAAGGAACCACACCCTCATCAACGGTCCAAGCATGTTCTTCAACATTTTCATCTGATTCGTGAGATCATACATCGTGGCGATGTGAAGATCGAGAAGGTCGCATCAGATGACAACATTGCAGATCCGCTGACGAAAGTTATTCCTCAGCAAAAGTTTGAGTGACATGTACATAGTTCAGGTATTAGATGCTTGAGTGATGGACTATAGGCCAAGTGGGAGATTGTTGGACAGTTATGACCTATAGCTTCACTATTTATGAAAGACATTGTGGTTTTTTTACAAATTAACTATGTGCCAATGAAATTACCTTTTATCATTCTGTAATTTATTTACTTGGAAACATAAATGGCAAAAGTCCTTATGATTAGTTCTGGATTGATGAGATATGAGACGATATCAATCGTAACAGTTTAATCATTAAATGTCCCTAGTCGTAGTATTATCGAGACTGGACATCGATAATGCGGAATAGACTAGTATTGCACATGTGCGTGTTATGGAAGCTTAACAACATAATTCTCATGTATTTAAGTATTGGATACTTATGCAAGTGTGATAGGAGGTTGTGTTTTATCGATGGTACAGAAAACATCCTCGCTCTGGATAGACCCCATGGAATTTCATTGGTAGTATGACTATGTGTCTATGGGAATCCGCATCAGGGTATGTGTATTTGGTCTTAACCTGAGACTTGCATCGCCAGTACTTGCGATAATCAGTACGCTTTGGTTTTGGTCATCCAGGACTTTAATAGGTTCTGTGTACGTCTCTTCCGGGTTTATTGAGAATCGTAGTGTATTGGGTGTGATGTCAAGATGGAAGTATCACTCCAGTCATATGGAGATGGTGATCACGCAGGGATACAGAACTGGTACACTAAAGGTTGCAGCCATCGGGGTAATATGACAAGGTCATGATTATCCGATTAAAAGAGACTAGTTGCTTGTTATCCGATATATGCTTCGTACGAGGTAGACATTATTCCAGCCCCAGACCTTGCATGTGATCATTCGATACTGGATGCTATATGCAATACTACGTATACTACGCCTGAGAAAGATCATATATTCCATTAAGAATATTTCTGGAGAATTGGGTAGGCATGATGCTTTGCTAGAAGTCAACCATGTCTCGTAAATTGGTAAAAATGTAGTACGAGGTACGTACATGTTCGGATAGTTCGATGACCAGATTTACTGCCAGCATATCCAGAGATCTCATTGGTCACTTCTCGAAGATTCACCGATGACGAATGATTCGAACATAATTAATCTTGGATTAATTACGAAGAGATTTTATCTAGGATAAAATACTATTTGAAGAGAAAGAAATGATTAATTCGGAATTAATCGATAAAATGATATATTTGATATATTAAACGAAATTAAATTTCGATGAGGAATTAAAATTAGATTTTAATTCGGGCAAACGAGTTAGTTTAGAATTAATTCGTAAGTGACGTGAATAGTAAATTTGATTTAATTACGTCGCATTGGAAGATTCCTTAATTCGGAATTAATGAACCCGAGCCCGGGATGTGTTTGCGAGGCCACTCCAATTTTCAATCAAGTGCTACCATAAGTCACATCCCTCGTCACATCACATGTCACTCAAATGATGGATGTCAAGTCACTTTTTTGGTGAAAGACAACTAGTCACTATTTATGATAGTGGTTGTTGAGAGCATTCAATGCCATTTTTGGCTCTAAATTTGGTTTTGACTTTTTGAAAGGCATATACACAATTTTGGTAACACATTTGGCATTATTTTTTTAGAAAACAAAAATCAAACAAAAGAAAACACTCTCTCTCCCCCTTTACTCATTGCCGTGAGCATCAACCAAAAACAAAGAAAATTGTTTTCTTTTCTACACATGCTAGCACACTTCAAGAATCATTCAAGGTATTAGGGAAACCCACCTTTGAGCTTGGAATCAAAATACACAAAGCTTGGAGCTTGGATTCAACAAACAACAAAGGAACACCTTGGCTGAATACAAGAAGGAAAATTTTGTTTCATTGTCTTCAAAATCCGATCAAAGTGAGTATGATTCCTCCATATTTCCTTTGAGTATTCATTCTTTTCATTGCTTAAATATGATCTTGGGACTATATTAGAAACCAACAGAAAGACAAAACATTTTGTTCAAGTTGAAAGGCTAAACTTCGTTTACAAGGTGAAAGGCAAAACTCCTTGTACAAGTTGAAAGATAAAACTTCTTGTACAAGTTGAAAGGCAAAACTTCTTGTTCAAGTTGAGGCAAAACTTTTTGTTCATGTTGAAGGCAAAAATTCTATATATATAGATTAAGCGAAAATAGTTTTTCAGAAATTTTTATCTCTCTATTGGAATAATTCCAATTTATTCCTAAAGACTTCAAACATCCTAGAAAATAAAAGAGTTTCTTTTGTTCTCAGGAGTGAGAGTGATTTCTTAGTAGAGGAGCGCTAGTGTGCCAACTAGAGGTGAAATGCTTGGTGCACTACTAAAAGAGAAAAATCAAAGAGGATATTTGTAGGCACTGTATTTTTGCATATAAGCCCCGATAATGAGTCTTGTATGGAGACACTACCTCTTTAGTTGTGAAAGCTGCAGGAAAAGGACGTTGGAAGGGTAAAGTTGGAAATTGATATTTTTGTTGGATTTAATTCAGTTGTTTGGCTTCGGTTGCTCGTTGGATCTCTGTTTCAAAGCTTATCCTCGGCCCAAAACCCCATAAACCACTTACCAAACCATACACCAAACCTAAATACCCAAGCCTACAAAAACCAAGCCCACACGCCCATAGAGACCATATTCACGCCCAAACACTCTCCTAATTAGCCAAATCACATTTAACACATGCTTAAATCAAGTCAAATCCCTTCATAATTAAAAGAAATCTCATGGATCCCTTTCCTAATCAAAGCCAATCATTATCATAAATTAGGGAGATCTTTCCTTATGAGATACCAATTAAGAGATGTCACCATCATTAGGAGATTCTTTCCTATTTAAATAAGGAAAGTCCCCATCCATTTGCCTATAAAAAGAACCCCTCTCCACACATCAAAAGCTAGCACATTCACACATAATTCACACTAGACATTCACGCCCAAAGCCTCTCAAACTCACATTTCCATTGCCGTCCATATATATTCCCTAAACACTTCATTTCCGCCACCTTCATCACCTTCACCAATTCACTCCACACACACTCCTTCACCGCCCTCAAATTCACGACTCTCACTGCCCAGTTCACTGCTCAAATAAGCGCACCATAAGACCCCAAAATAGCCGCATAACACAGCCCCACTGCACGCCAAAAATAGCCCCAAACCTTCCTCACTCACTGCCGTAAAATCTCACTGCACTGCCCTCACTCACAGCCTCAAACAGCCCCCATCACTGCCAGCGGGTTGCCGCAAATCTGACCCTGAAAACACCCTGAAACTGCATCAAAAAATTGCACAAAAACCCCCCTCAAAACCGCCTAAAACAGCAGCCCTTTACCCTCCAAAAAACACAAAAAATAGTCCTCTTATACAGCAAAAATAGTGGCCTAAAATTAGAAACAAAATAGCAGCGAAACGGAGTAAAAATAGCAGTCCAAACAGCGAAACAACGAGGAAAAATGTTGGATTAATGAACCGGAAGAGTTGCAGATCATCAACCCTTCCAACGACCGTCTAACGCGCTTTCGTGAGACGAAAAAAGAGGTTAGACCTGAGGGCACCTTTTATTTACTACCTTTCTTTTATTTTTGTGTATTTTAAAAAATTATCGCATGAGAGTCGTTTGTTGAGGCATGATGTGAATATTGGATGAGCGGAATATGTGTTCCCTTTTATGGTACATCGGATGGAAACCCGGACATAAATTCTGTAGCCGAATCCGAATGGACGGTAGTGCGGTTTGCACTCGGGATACAACACCACGTACCACTTGAGATACACATATTTCGTTTCATCCAAACTTGTATTTGAGCATGATGTAGTTCTTAGATTAATTATTTATTATTTAAAGCATGATTTTGCCTAGTTTATTGTTTATTTTCAAGCATGAATATGTTATTCTATGCATGATATTTTGTTTAGTTTATGTTTATGTTTAAACGGTTAGTTGTTTATTTTGGTTTAATGGCTCAAAATGCTCGTTGTACGATATTGTGTGTTTGTAGTTTAATGACTTACTTTCCAAGCATGCAAACTTAGATTAGGAGTTACTTTGATGAATGCGTATTAGATCTAAGTCATCCTTGAGCATATATGTTGCTTAGACTCGGTTAATTTATTGCACAAATCATATCGTTAAAAGTGACATAAGTAAGAGACCATTCAGAAACCAAGGTCTTCCCTTGTGAGGGGTGAGTGCGGCCTTAAATCTTATTTTCCCGGTTCACACCGGGTGGCGACTCCATTATTCTCCAGTTTAGTCCCCCGGGCTACTCCGTACTCCCAACTAGGCCCCGAGCCTAGAACAGCATACGTGGTCAAGTTCTGTGTCCTACAGTCTGGCGACTCCACTGGGGATAGAGAATCGGTCCTGAAATCATGTCTTATGATGTGTATGATTTGTGCTTTAGTTGACCGTTTCTATAGCGGGTTAATGGAGTTTAATCAAAGGCATTGTTAAAGCTAGGTGATGGTTTGGTGTCTTCCTTCATTCACTACCTTTCGAGGAAAAGCTGTGAAGACACCTAGATAAACATTACCTGTAGCTCGTTGTGACAGACTAGTTTGGAAGACTCGTTGTTTATTCCTGTCACCAAGGTGATAAGAGCCTAAGAGACTTGGGTATTTGAGAGAGTTCGCTATACCCTTTCTCTGGGGAATCTACAATGGGGAATCCATTCGACTGTTAGTCGCACATCGTAACTCGTTGGCACGTACTGTAAGGTATAAAAAAATGTGCACTCACTTGGTCGCTTGAACCCATGAGTGGGGAGTCCTAGTTGTGGGCAAACCTTCTTCAGCGCGAGCCTTTGTCCGCGCTCCCATAAACCCACATGAGAACCTTAGTTGTAGAACTAGTAGAAATTATTTATTTTAGTAGAACAAGTTTGCACCGCGCAATAGTGTGATTGAATACTTTAAAATGATAATGGGCCAATTAGTATAATGTTTTTATGAATTTATATATTACATGCATCGCACACATTTGCACTGACACACGATCTTAAAAGACACCATAGATTCCCATTGGGTTAGGGAAGAAGAGAGACTAATCAAAAGACCATCAGTAAACATGAGTGACTCTGTCAACAAGGGGTCTCAAATGGATCAGATTGAAGCTGATCTTGCCAAAATGACTGAACAAATGCAAGCTCCGACTGCTACCGTATATAATATGGTTGTGCCCCACGCTGTAGGAGGATCTAAAAATGAGAGGTGTGAAAGCCCTCCAAGTGGTTTGAATGATGATGCTCTAGTGTTTGATGATGATATGGCTGACTACGTCGTTGGAAGAATAACCGGGTCTCAGGCTGAGATACAAAAACTCTGTGATCAGATGGAGTCTGTTACCTGTAAGTTGAAGGGGAAACATGATGATTTATTGGATTATGATGCGATGACCTTCGAGGAGCAGCTACCAGCACAGTTTAAAATGCCCGATATTGCCAAGTTTAATGGAAACGGGGACCCGAGGGTCCATCTGTGGCAGTATGTCTCGATGATGAGTTTAGTTGGCCTATCTCAGCGCCAAGTCCAGAAGATGTTTGGGATGTCACTCGAGGGGGCACCCGTGGTTGGGTATCACAGCCTTGAGAAGAAGGTTAAAGAAGATTGGAGGGAGTTGGTTGATGCCTTCCTGAAGCAGTATGTTATCAAATTAGAGATCGACTTGTCGCTCCGTGACTTGGAGAATACTAAGCAAAAGCCGGAGGAAAGCTTTAAGGAGTATGTGGATCGCTGGAGAAGCCAACTTTTAAAGATGCAGACCAGGCCTTCGGAGAAGGATCAGATAAAAATGATCATCAAAGGGACTAAGCTTTAAACTATAGTAAGCTGAGGAGGATGACCTCCATGATTGGGGACTTCAGACAGTTGAGAGAAACTGTAATGGATATTGAAGAAGAGGAAGCCGAGAATCGGAAGTTTTATAGTCTAAATATGAGGACTGTTGGAGGACCTTCAGGTGCCAAACCTGTTTCTGCGGAGATTGCTACCATTAAGAATAGGCGTTTTTCTATCCTGGTCAGACCCTTGTCCAAAGTACTTGAGAAGTTAACCAGGCAAGGACTCTTAAAATCCTTGAAGCCTAGACCACTCCCAAATCCTCCCCCACCAAACCTCAATATGACCCGCTACTGCCATTTCCACAATAACCTGGCCATGACACCGATAATTGTACCCGTCTCCGCCATGAGATCCAAGACTTAATTGACTCCCATAAGATCTCTGACCCTGAAAAAGAACAGCCAAACACATACCATAACCCCTTGCCTAACTACCACGCTGTCCCGCCACCCATATATATGATTAACTCTGGCCTACCTGAAAGCTTCGTCCTCCAAGCTCTCAACAACCAGCTTCTCTCACAGGGATAAGGAATGACAACGACAAAGAACCATAGGCCGATGAAGAAGGCAATGCTGCGAATGATGAAGTTGTTTCTCCTAATTTATTTGATCCTGCATTTTTAACAAAGACATCGATTCTGTCTATTTCTTCAAACCTTTTAATGATAATAAAGACGTTCATTTCACTTACTTGCCTGAATCTCTTCCTGTAAACCTGCAACATGAGTATATTTGACAAAAGCATTCAACCCTGGTATTATAATACTCAGCGATGTTTAGAACACGGGGAATCTTCGGAAGAAACCAGCAGAAAAGACAGTATATTCATTCAGTAATGGGAAATTGAGCAGTGAAACTGTCAGACTTGGAAGGGAATGAGTTCACAGAGCCGATCAATGTTGACATATTGAAGATGTATTTTGCCTGAGACCGAGTAGTAACCAAGAGAATTGGCAGAAGACCTAACCCGATGAGATAGAAACTCATGCATACACATAACATATTTTGCATTCTTTTTGTGTTTTGTTTTGAGTTGCATTCACAGGTTTCGAAGAAGAAAAAGTGTAAGCGGCAAAGAAAAGCCAATCAGAAATAACAAGAGCACAGTATCAGATTCGGGTAGTAATCCTAGGGCTGAGGCTCATATCGGTGTTAAGATTCGGGGATTAATCTGAGGGTCGAGGCCCATATGAGTTTGAGTTTCGGGTATGGATCTCAGAAGGAAAAGTCCGCATTATCAGAAGATGAAAAAAGGAAGAATCCCTTGGAGTGAAAAAGGAAGTCTTTGATAGTTAGACATATGTCCGGTGATGACATTATTTTCTGTATGGAGAAGCCTTAGAAACGATGAGTACGAGACGTACTCTTGTCCGGTATTCTGAATGGATTGATCTCGGCTAGACTCATGAAGCACTTGATAAAGGTATCTCAACAATAGAAGCCTGAGCGGTCGATAAGATGACTAGTTGAAGAGATGGTAGATAGGTGAATGACCATTTGCTTGGATGTCCACCCTGATTTGCTTATGCTACGATATATGATATGGTTGAAAACAAAGAAACAGTCTCTGCAATGAAAAGAAAAAGAAAAATAGACCGCCTATACCGATAAGCGTGAAGCTACCCATGGGCGAGTATTAGAACCACCATGAGGAGAAATGCTACCTTAAAGGGTAGGTGGGTCAAAGAAAGAAAAAAAAATAGAAAGGAAAAGAAAAAAGAAAAAAAGAAAAGTTCAAAATGAGAGGGACAAAGCAAAATAAAGAAGATCATATCATGTTGAGTATGTCGAAGTTATCACAGAGTGTGATCAAGACATCCAGGTTGGTTAGACCCATTGGCCCGATTCTTCGAGACGAAATTATCGAGTCGGCCTACTTAAGGAATAAGCTACAAAGGAGTCTTGGCACACACACACACTAAGAGTCTAGTTCAGATCATTTATTCAGATGATTAGAGTTGAGTATATCGAGTACTTTGAAGGTTCTCAGGTTTCGACACGAAGCATTCGTTGAGGACGAAAATATGTCTAATTATCAGGATTATCTCGAAGAGAGGCGATACAATGTGATGAAAGGAAGCATCAGCATCAGTACCAGTCTTGCTAGGTATGGCAATCTGGGGGCGAGGCCTACATCATTATCAGTATTAGTCTTGTCGGGTATGACACTCTGGGGGCGAGGCCCACATCAGATCAGTTTTGGCAGGTACAGCACTCCAGGTATGGAGACATCAGATCAGTTTTGTCACGAACAGCATGAATTATTATGGACTATGTGGACTATCGTGGAGCATTGTGGACTACCGTGGACTACTATCGTAGAGTATTGTGGAATACCGTGGATTATTGTGGAGTATTATGGACTACCGTGGATTATCGTGGAGTATTGTGGACTATCATGGAAGTATTATGGACTACCGTGGATTACCGTGGACTACTATCATTGAGTATTGTGGACTACCGTGGATTATCGTGGACTATGTGGATTACGTGGACTACCGTGAACTACGTGGATTATGTGGACTACCGTGGACTATCGTGAAGTATTGTGGACTACCGTGGACTATCGTGGAGTATTGTGGACTATCGTGGACTACTATCATGGAGTATTGTGGACTATCGTGGATTATCGTGGATTATGTGGACTACCGTGGACTATCGTGAAGTATTGGGGACTACCGTGGATTATGATGGACGTTTTGGACTATGTGGACTACTGTGGACTATCGTGGAGTATTGTGGACTATGTGGACTATCGTGGAGCGTTTTGGACTACCGTGGACTACTATCCTGGAGTATTGTGGACTACCGTGGATTACCGAGGACTACCGTGGATTATCGTGGACTATCGTGAAGTGTTGTGGACTACCGTGGACTATCGTGAAGAATTTTGGACTACTGCAATGCCCTAGGTACGGGGTTTAGCATGCCAGGAATTACACATCATCAAATTCAGTTCAGAGCAACAGGCAAACCAGGTGACAGCTGGCGAGCCAGGTAAGTGAAAATGCATTGCACGTACTTTGATAGGATTGTCATTGTCACACACTGCACAAGTCCCATCAAAATGGGGGCGACTGTAGGCACTGCATTTTTGCATATAAGCCCCGATGATAAGTCTCGTATGGAGACACTACCTCTTTAGTTGTGAAAGCCGCGGGAAAAGGACGTTGGAAGGGTAAAGTTGGAAATTGGTATTTTTGTTGGATTTAATTCAGTTGTTTGGCTTCGGTTGCTCTTTGGATCTCTGTTTCAAAGCTTATCCTCGGCTCAAAACCCCATAAACCACTTACCAAAACATACACCAAACCTAAATACCCAAGCCTACCAAAAAACAAGCCCACACGCCCATAGAGACCATATTCACGCCCAAACACTCTCCTAATTAGCCAAATCACATTTAACACATGCTTAAATCAAGTCAAATCCCTTCCTAATTAAAAGAAATCTCATGGATCCCTTTCCTAATCAAAGCCAATCATTATCCTAAATTAGGGAGATCTTTTTTGTTGGTTTCTATTTAGGTCCCAAGATCATAACAAGCATGAAAATAATGTGTGAATACATCAAATGAGGTAGCGGAATACTCACATTGATCGGTTGAGACGATTTGGTGAAGAACAAAATTGATTTTCACCTCCAAAAACGCAACTGCAGTGACCAGATTTTTCTGCCCACTGTTTCAGTTTTGAGTCACCATTTTGAGCTTTGAATCTTCGTCGTTTGATTCCTGGTTCGTGGGTGGGTTTCCCTAACACCTTCGTATGCCTCTTAAAAGTGTACTAGCACTTGGATCTTGCCACAAAATCCACAAAAAGCTTCCCTCACTTCTCACGTTTTTCAGCAGCAAAACCAGTGAGTTTTGGCCCCTTGGGCATGAGCATGAAGGAGATTGGAGAGAGAGTGAGTTGTCTAGGGTTTACTAAATATTCATCTAATGAATAATGATAGTTTTAAAAGTGTAGAGAGATATTTTTTTTTTATACTTTCCATTTCACTTTTACCCTAAACTTGGTAGGTGTGGGTAAATGGTTTTCCAAAAGTAAAACAAGGTAGTTGGGTGGTAGGTACACCTACCACACATGAGCCCCACATATTTGAATTGAAAAATTCAAATATCTCTACGAACATTTGCCGCGGCTCGGTTCCGTTTAATCTGATTAAACGAACTTCCGTCGTTAAATAATTAAATCTAATTTAATTAAATATCGATGCCACGCAAATATATTACGAACGTCGTTTACGAATTAATTCTAAATTAATTCGTTCGTTCGCATTAAAGTCCGACTTTAATTTCGTAATGAAATCCAATTCATATTAATATATCTGATATATTAATTTTAGCCCATTCGAATAAATTAAATAGAAAAATCAAATTTAACTATTAAATTCATTTTACCGATTAATTCCAAATTAATCGCGTTCTCTCTCTTTAGATAATATTTTATCCCAGATAAAATATCTCCGTAATTAATCCCAGATTAATTTTCTCTCTCATCGAATTAATTCCAGATTAATTAAAGTGCGAGTCATACATCATCGGTGAATCATTGGGAAGCGACCCATGAGATCCCCGGATATGTTGGCAGTAAATACGGTCGTCGGACTATCCGAAAACGTAAGTACCAAGTACTACGTTTTACCGATTCACAAGACAAGGTTGGCTTCTAGCAAAGCACCATGCCTACCCAATTCTCCGGAATTATCCTTACAGGAATGAAGGATCTGTATCAGGCGTAGTATACATCGTATAGTGCATATTGATCTAGTATCGGATGGTTACGTGCTAGGCCTGGGGCTGGAGTTGTGTCTGCCCCGTACGAAGCACATGTCGGATGTCTGGTAACTAGTCTCTATAATCGGATATACATGACCTAGTCATAATATCCCAATGGCCGCGCAGCACTTAAGAGCACTAATACCGTATCCTACGTGACATCATCTCCACTATGACTGGAGTGATACTTCCGTCTTGACATCACACCCAATACTCTACGATTCTCAATATACCTAGTATTGGTGTACACAGAATCGGTTAAAGCCCTGGACGACCTCAACCAAAGTATATTGATTGTCGTAAGTATTAGCGGTGCAAGTCTCAGGTTAAGACCAAATACACCTACCCTGATGTCGGACTCCCATAGACACGCAGTCATACTACCAATGGGATTCCGAGGGGGTCTATCCAGAGCGAAGCTGTTTCCCGTACCATCGGTGAAACACAACCTCCTATTACACTTGCATGAGTATCCAATACCCAAATATATGAGAACTATGTCGTTGTGCCCTCACAACGCGCACAAGTGCAATACTAGTCTTTTACGTATTTATCGATGTCCAATCTCGATAATACTCTGACTAGGGATATTTAATGATTTATCCTACGTGGACTGATACTGTCTCATATCATTCTCCGTCCAGGAATAAATCATAGGGACCTCTCATCATTTATACATCTAAGGTGATCTAATCACAAATGATAAGAGAACAATCTCCTTTGTCACATAGTTAATTTGTACAACAACACCATGATCTGTACAAATAGTGACGCTATGGGTTATAATTGTCCAACATTTTCCTTATGAGATACCAATTAAGAGATGTCAACATCATTAAGAGATTCTTTCTTATTCAAATAAGGAAAGTCTCCATCCATTTGCCTATAAAAAGAACCATTCTCCACACATCAAAAGCTAGCTCATTCACACATAATTCACACTAGACATTCACTCCCAAAGCCTTTCAAACTCACCTCTCCATTGTCGTCCATATATATCCCCTAAACCCTTCATTGTCGCCACCTTCATCACCTTCACCAATTCACGCCACACACACTCCTTCACAGATCACACCTCTGACTGCCCAGTTCACTGCTCAAACAAGCGCACCATAAGACCCTATAACAGCCGCATAACACAGCTCCACTGCACGCCAAACACAGCCCCAAACCTTCCTCACTTACTGCCACAAAAGCTCAATGCACTGCCCTCACTCACTGCCGCAAACAGCCTCCATCACTGCCAGCAAGTTGCCACAAATCTGACCCTAAAAACAACCCAGAAAACACCCTGAAACTGCATCAAAAAACTGCACAAAAATCCCCCTCAAAATTGCCTAAAATAGCAGCCCTTTATCCTCCAAAAAACACAAAAACAGTCCCCTTATACAACAAAAATAGTGGCCTAAAAATAGCAGCAAAACAGCAACAAAACGGAGTGAAAACAGCAGCCCAAACAACGAAATGTTGGATTAGTGAACCGGAAGAGTTGCAGATCATCAACCCTTCCAACGACCATGTAACGCGCTTTCGTGAGACGACAAAAGAGGTTAGACTTGAGGGCACCTTTTATTTACTACCTTTCGTTTATTTTTTTGTATTTTAATATATTATCGCATGCGAGTCGTTTGTTGAGGCATGATGTGAATATTGGATGAGCGGAATATGTGTTCCCTTTTGTGGTATATCGGATGGAAATCCAGACGTAAATTTCGTTGCCGAATCGGAATGGACGGTAGTGCGGTTTGCACTCGGGATACAACACCACGTACCACTTGAGATACACATATTTCGTTTCATCCAAACTTGTATTTGAGCATGGTGTAGTTCGTAGATTATTTATTTATTATTTAAAGCATGATTTAGCCTAGTTTATTGTTTATTTTCATGCATGATTATGTTATTCTATGCATGATATTTTGTTTAGTTTATGTTTATGTTTACACGGTTAGTTGTTTATTTTAGTTTAATGGCTCAAAATGCTCGTTGTGCGATATTGTGTGTTTGCCGTTTAATGACTTACTTTCTAAGCATGCAAACTTAGATTAGGAGTTACTTTGATGAATGCGTATTAGATCTAAGTTATCCTTGAGCATATATGTTGTGTAGACTCGGTTAATTTATTGCACAAATCATATCGTTACAAGTGACATAAGTAAGAGACCATTCCGAACCCAACGGTTTTGAGGTCTTCCCTTCTGAGGGGTGAGTGCGGCCTTAAATCTTATTTTCTCGGTTCACACCGGGTGGCGGCTCCATTATTCTCCAGTTTAGTCCCCCACGGGCTACTCCGTACTCCCAACTAGGCCCCGAGCCTAGAACAGCATGCATGGTCAAGTTCTGTGTCCTACAATATTCAAAAGGCTCGAGAAGGATAATAGCACATCAAGGTATGGTTTATTATTAGTAAATTTTATTTATGTTGATAAATAAAATATTTTATTGCATACATGTTAAATTAATATAGATTAATTTAAATAGTATATTGTTTACATCAACAATAATGTAACCACAATATTTAAGTGGTTTTGGAAGAAAATTTTAAATTCCAGTCACATGGATGCTTCCGCACTAACCCCAAAACCTTACAGTGGTATCAAGAGCTTTGAGGTTATTTCGTTTTGATGAAAACAAATTAAAGCATGTATATGGGATCCTAATGAGAGCTGTTCGGTTAGGCTATTATTTTATGTTGATAAAATTATATTTTTTGGCTGAAATTTTTGTGGAGACACTAGACATATGGACTAACTACTCTGTAAAATTTCAACTCAATCGGAATTCAGCAAGGTCGTCTGCTACGCAAAATAATCTGTTGGACAGAACCTGAAAATTCAGGATGGCAGATTCCACATGACCAATTTGTAAAATTCTGAAAGTTTTAGGAATTTATTGCAAATACCTGATGAGTGGTAATTATATCACTATTTCCCACTCATTTAACCTAATATTTTGTATAGTTTCTCGATTTTTATGAATGTTTTGATGTGTTTTTGTTTATTTTGCAGATAAAAATAATATTAGGACTTAATGGAATCAACTCGGGGCTAAAACATTGAAATTCGGAGGAAAAATGGTCAAAAACGAAATTTTACTATATGCGTCACGAAGTGCAGTCCGAAATTCCAATTTTGCATATGTTTCGTATTTTGGCCATAACTTTTTCGTCCAATGTCCGATTGAGCTGATTAAAGTTGTAGATTAAAGAAGACTCGAAGATCTATAACTTTGAAAGTCAAAATATTTTCTAATTCTAATTTTTTCATGGCCGAAATTGATGAACAATACAGTACATTTTATGTATCTACTATAGTCATTTACAAAATATAAAATAAAATTAATAAAATAAAAAAATAAAAATTGTCAAACTTCCACCAAACATGCTTGCATGTTTGGTGCCATGTTTGATGCCATGTTTGGTTCCATGTTTGGTGCCATATTTGATGCCATGTCTTGTCGCATGTTTGGTGGAGCAATTCGTGGAGCAATCGGTGGAGAAATTGGTGGAAGCCTTTAGGTTTTTCTATAAATATCAAGCCATTTCATTCGTAATTCTCATGCTTTCCTTAGGTTTTTGTAAGGAATTTAAGGATTGCATCTTGTGTGTTTATTTTTAGTAATTTAATTCATGTATTTTAATTTTCAGTAGCAGTAGTTCTCTTCTTCTACTCCTTTCTTTTTATGTTCAGTAGTTAAATTTCCGCTGGGGGAAGGGTGAAGCTTTTATTATTTTAATTTAGATTAATCTCCCTTAAATATAATATGGAAATTATAATTTAAAATATAAAAGATTACTGCCTTAATGGATGGTTTTATTTATTTGACATAATGTGGCACCGCCTATATGGCTGGTCTTTAGGTGACAGGTAATTACCGCCTATATGGCTGATTTATGTTCAAATACTATTACCGCCTTTATGGCTGGTCGGACTTAATTTGACTTAATAAGGAATACCGCCTTTATGGCTGGTCGGTAATATCATGTTTAATTTCTGTATTATGTTAAGGGAGATATCTAAATTATAAATAGTAAAAGTGGATCCCCAACCCCCAGCATTTTATTTTTATTCTAGGGAAGTGATGAAACACAATACACATACTTAATAATTGATTTTCTTTTTATGGGTAGTTCTTTAGTTCGTTTATTGAGTCTTAAGCTTAATGCGTCTTGTTAACTGGCAATTAATAAGATTGATGGGGTAAATCTAAAATGAACTAGACATAGGGATTTTAGGTTTCAGCCTTAGATTCAATAGCCCACGATCTTCCTTGAGGATAGATAACCCTTTTAATAGATTTCCTTACAGGATAGAAATATACCTGTCGGGCGGGGGTAGCCATAATTGGAACTTGGTCTTAATGAATCCAGGTAATGTGGTTGACATAGACATATGGTTCAATTGGGTTATATTGGGTATTTGCGTCTGACCATCGACAGAGGCTTTTGCATATCTTCGTGTTCCAGGTTAGCAAACTAGTTTAGTACACATAAATAAGAGAATCAATTCACCTTTTTAACAGTATTGTGTGGAGTCACGACCCTAGATCTTTTGAGTCTTTTGTAATTTCCTTAGTATTTTCTTTTATTTATTTTATTTTTATTTTAATTAAGAAATTCCACATTCAACCAACCAAAGCAATCAATTCCTTCTCCATATAATTAGATACTTGTAAATAAATAGATTCAATAATTAATAACAATAGTAGGAATTAAGTCCTCGTGGGATCGATATTTTTATACTACTTGAACGATACGTGCGCTTGCGTTATACGTGTGTGTTTGCACTGGTCAAGTTTTTGGCGCCGTTGCCGGGGACTTATATGTCTTGAGTTATTAATTTTGAAGCTATCTAATTTATTTGTATCTAATTTTCTTATATTTTTATTTGTAATTTTTATTTCTTTCTTTTGTTTTTAGGTGGTTGAAAAATGGAACAATATTGGGAGATGGAGAGATTACGAGCCTTATACGAAGATACACCCCAAGTCTGGGAACAACAGTCCGGTTTTCTGAGGACTATTGACGATTGTCACTGGATTCCAGAACAAAGAAATACTACATTTGCTCAACAGAACTCAATGTGGAAATGTGACATATGTAATGGTAACCACCCAAGCAATTATTGCGAGTACAACTACAATTTAGGATGGCAGAACTATCAGAATCATTCATGGTACGAAGAACCAACATATTTCACAGAACCACATCTTCCATCTTATCCACCATCTATCTACGATCTTCAACAAGAACCAGAGCCATCAGAAGAAGAACAATTGATTCACATGTTCAAAGAACATGGAGCTCAAATTGATGCACAAATTCAGAGTAACGCAGAATCCATACAGAGAATGACAGATCAGATCAAACAATTAATAGAAAACCAGAGCTACATACCTTAAGAACCATTTTCTGATGACACTGATGAAGCCTTCGAGTACCAATCATTTCACTATGACACTTTAGCAGAGGAGGAGGCTGAGCAGTATCGACAACCAGAGGTATCAGTTCCGGAGCCAAAACCAGCGAAATCTCGATTTGATTTCTATTATTCAGATTTTGACGAGGATGAAGCTGAAATATTTGTACCAACTGCATCAAAACTTGAGGATGGAATTCTGTATCCTCAAAATGAAGATCTTGGCGATTGCTTTGCAATGATATTTGAAGAAAATCTACCCGAGCCAATCAATTCACCTGAATCAGAGGATGAAGACCTAATGTCTGACTCATCTTTTCATCCTCAAGTGGAGCAAGAAACAGAGCAAATGGAGGAGAAAATGTCTGAACTTATTGAAGATCCAGAGCATTTAGGTGAAACATCACTGTTTTGGGGAGTACAATCTAAAGATATCACCCAGAAGCTTGACAGAATTGAACTTCCATTCCAAGTCAAGCACCATACGAGACCTCATGATTTCCTTTCTTTCTTTGCAGGAATTGTTGGAGCGACAAAGTTTAAAAAGGTGGCACAAGCACTAAATGAGACAAAAAATTTCTGCGACCTTATCGTTGGAAGAGACCCTTCAAAAGCAACGCTCATGGGATTGTCTTTAATCGAACATCTAAAATGACGTTGAAACCTCCTTGACAGATGGATTTCATTCACGTCTGGCTGAAGATGAAAAATTTAGCACTAGCAGGGAGGCAACCCATGCAATTTATTGTTATTTCTGTTTTCATATTTTGTGTATACATGTTGTAGAACTTTTTAATTTTTTGTGTTAGTTTTTCAGGTAAAAGCACAAAAGGAGCATTTTTAAGACAGAAGGAATGGTGTTTGGTGATCATAAAGATGAGAGCTAATTCATTAGTGGTGGCTGAGTAAGGAATGGATTCTTGAGACGAATCCTAATGAATTTATACCGAGCGAGAGGCGTATTGCGTACACAATTCCGTTGCCTTAATAATTGCTTTGATTTTTTTTTCTTTTGTTTTTATCTTTATTTTCGCCGACAAGATTTATACTTTTTGACTTTTCACGATTTATTTTAACTTTCATCTAATAAGTGTCATTTGGCAGATACTAGTGCAATTATTACTCACCCATTTTCAGGTTCTATAAATTCTGCTCGTCATTTCTCTCTTCGACACATCCAAATACACAACTAAATAAGAGAGAAAATGGAAGCAACTTCACAGCAGCGAATCAAGAGAATTTGTGTCTTTTATGGATCCAATTCTGGTAATAAACCAGAATTTATCGAAGTTGCAAAGGAATTGGGGTGAGTCATAGCGGAGCGAAATATGCACCTAGTATATGGCGGTGGCAATCTTGGATTGATGGGAAGCATTTCAAAAGCCGTTCAGGATGGTGGCGGTCATGTTTTGGGAATCATTCCAAAACCTTTGGCGGACGAACACTTAATCGGACCCACAAATGGAGATGAACGCATCGTATCTGGAATGCCCGAACAAATTCATGAAATGATCAATACTACGGATGTGTTTATTGCGTTACTAGGAGGGCTTGGGACGTTTGAGGAAATGTTTACAGTAGCATCATGGGCACACTTAAACATTCATCGGAAGCTCATTGGGTTACTTAACATTGAGCATTTCTTTGATTTTCTGTTTGTATTTCTTGTGGAAGCCAAAAGACATGAGTTCGTCACCAAATCAGTACATGATATCTTCCTTGAACCGAAACTGGACCCCATTCTCTCCAAGTAGGACTGGACAGACAAAGATCGTGGTAAGAAGCGTAAATTAGACATTGATCTTAACTGGTGAATTTCTGATTTTCAGCTAACCAGATACTACCTTCTAAACTCTTCTTCTACTGTTTAAGACATTGGGGACAATGTCTCATTTAGGTTTGGGGGAGGAATTTAGTTGATTAGTATCTTGTTTTTATTTTTAGTAAAAATTTTATTATGTTATTGTTTTTATTTATTTTTAGTCCAAAATTTTTAGAAAAATACAAAAAAATTGAAAAATTTTCAAAAATTACAAAAATATTTTATGTTTTTGTGTTTTTAATTTGATTAGTTTGGTGAAATTGGTTAGAAATATTTTTCAAACCTATTTTCGAAACGAGTTAATTTTTGTTTATTTCCTTTTAAATTATTTAATTTGTAGATTCTCCATAAAACGGACTAAAATGGATCTTCATATGCTTAGTTGGCAGGTATTATCAATATGCATAGTAACATACGGACATGAGTTGTACTTGAAAAGTTTGTAATATTCCGTACTCTAGTTTAATTGGAGGAAGCATCTCTAAATAGCAATGGAGTAAAAAAAAAATTTCTGATATACAAAAATAAAGTATCTAAGATCCGAGTTATTAAGTCTGTAAGGGTGTTTTAACACCTAGTGCCCTAAAACCAACTGGTTTGGGAGTCACTGGCCCAAAGCTCGTTACATGGATCGAAGATGCTACAAAAAATATATTTATATCTGAAGTCTGGGTAATTAAGTCTGTAGGGGTGTCTTAATACCTGGTGCCCTAAAGCCAACTGGTTTGGGAGCCACCGACCCAAAGCTCGCTACATAGACGGAAGATATTGTATATAAATAAAAAGTCAAAATCAGAAAAATCAAAGAAGAAAATCAGAAAAATCCAGAAAAATTATTTCATTGCTACAAAAAGGTGTGAAATCTGATAGAACTTTAGGACACAAATATTACTCTCTTATCAATTGCACTTGTGACTGTTGTGGGCAAAAATGGATTAATTAATATTTTGTTAGGCTGTGTATATGGAGAATGGTAAAAATAATCGGAGAATTTACTTATTCGGTAATTTAGAATGAAACAAAACAACTAGTAACTTGTAGTAGAAATTTCACTTGATTAATCACTAACTTCTCTTTTCTCTTGTCTTTTTGCTTTTGTGTACATTAGTTTTAACTAAATTTTACTTTTGTAAAATGTTTGTGGGTATCATTGTTGTAAGCCCTCACGAGACTATAACTCGTCCACTAGGAACACCTAGGGGTTTAAAGGCTTGTTGCATATGCTAAATGCAACCGTGATCCCTACGAAAGTGGCTTAGTTTAGTTTAATTTTTATGTTATTTTATTTTATGTTTTGGTCGAGGACTAGAAAAATGTTAGGTTTGGGGGTGTGATGAGTGGTAATTATATCACTATTTCCCACTCATTTAACCTAATATTTTGTATAGTTTCTCAAGTTTTATGAACGTTTTGATGTTTTTTTGTTTATTTTGCAGATAAAAATAATATTAGAACTTAATGGAATCAACTCGGGGCTAAAACTTTGAAATTCAGAGGAAAAATGGTCAAAAACGAAATTTTACTATACGCGTCACGAAGTGCAGTCCGAAATTCCAGTTTTGCATATGTTTCGTATTTTGGCCATAACTGTTTCGTCCGATGTTAGATTAAGCTGATTCAAGTTGCAGATTAAAGAAGACTCGAAGATCTACAACTTGGAAAGTCAAAATATTTTCTAATTCGGAATGTTTCATGGCCGAAACGGATGAACAATACAGTACATTTTGTGTATCTACTATAGTCATTTACAAAATATAAAATAAAATTAATAAAATAAAAAAATAAAAATTGTCAAACTTCCACCAAACATGCTTGCATGTTTGGTGCCATGTTTTATGCCATGTTTGGTGCCATATTTGATGCCATGTCTTGTGGCATGTTTGGTGGAGTGTTTGGTGGAGCAATTCAGGGAGCAATCGGTGGGGAAATTGGTGGAAGCCTTTAGGTTTTTCTATAAATACCAAGCCATTTCATTTGTAATTCTCATGCCTTCCTTAGGTTTTTGTAAGGAATTTAAGGATTGCATCTTGTGTGTTTATTTTTAGTAATTTAATTTATGTATTTTAATTTTCAGTAGCATTAGTTCTCTTCTTCTACTCATTTCTTTTTATGTTCAGTAGTTAAATTTCCGCTGGGGGAAGGGTGAAGCTTTTATTATTTTAATTTAGATTAATCTCCATTAAATATAATATGGAAATTATAATTCAAAATATAAAAGATTACCGTCTTAATGGATGGTTTTATTTATTTGACATAATGTGGCACCGCCTATATGGCTGGTCTTTAGGTGACAGGTAATTACCACCTATATGGCTGGTTTATGTTCAAATGCTATTACCGCCTTTATGGCTGGTCGGACTTAATTTGACTTAATAAGGAATACCGCCTTTATGGCTGGTCGGTAATATCATGTTTAATTTCTATATTATGTTAAGGGAGATAACTAAATTATAAATAGTAAAAGTGGATCCCCAACCCCCAGCATTTTATTTTTATTCTAGGGAAGTGATGAAACACAATACACACACTTAATAATTGATTTTCTTTTTATGGGTAGTTCTTTAGTTCGTTTATTGAGTCTTAAGCTTAATGCGTCTTGTTAACTGGCAATTAATAAGATTGATGGGGTAAATCTAAAATGAACTAGACATAGGGATTTTAGGTTTCAGCCTTAGATTCAATAGTCCACGATCTTCCTTAAGGATAGATAACCCTTTTAATAGATTTCCTTACAGGATAGGAATATACCTGTCGGGCGGGGGTAGCCATAATTGGAACTTGGTCTTAATGAATCCAGGTAATGTGGTTGACATAGACATATGGTTCAATTGGGTTATACTGGGTATTTGCGTCTGACCATCGATAGAGGCTTTTGCATATCTTCGTGTTCCAGGTTAGCAAACTAGTTTAGTACACATAAATAAGAGAATCAATTCATCTTTTTAACAGTATTGTGTTGAGTCACGACCCTAGATCTTTTGAGTCTTTTGTAATTTTCCTTAGTATTTTCTTTTATTTATTTTATTTTTATTTTAATTAAGTAATTCCACATTCAACCAACCAAAGCAATCAATTCCCTTCTCCCTATAATTAGATACTTGTAAATAAATAGATTCAATAATTAATAACAACAGTAGGAATTAAGTCCTCGTGGGATCGATATTTTTATACTACTTGAACGATACGTGCGCTTGCGTTATACGCGTGTGTTTGCACCGGTCAATACCCAAAACGATCAGAGGTGAAATTGTAATTTCTGAAATTACAAATATTTTGTAAAATTTCCAGAATTAAAATTTGAATATGATTAGAATTCTATTTTCATTAAAAATATTTTTGGAAAGAATTCTAATAGAAACTGAGTTGTTGTTAGTTTTTGAACTAAATAACTTCTTAGGAAGCTAAACCCATATAAAATTTTAATTGGATTAAAATTAAATCACAACAAGAATCCTAATACAACTTTGATTATATCTCTTAATTATTTAATATGATTAAAATATTAATTGTAATCAAAGTATAATCTTTTAAAAGTTTCAAGATTAGTAATAGGATTATTCAAGCCAAGAAAGCCTAAGACCTTCTCGAACAAAGAGGTATTAAAGAGAACTCTGTCACCAAGGCAATAAGAGCCTTAAAAGGTAGGGACTTAAATGGTCACGCCGGACCCCCCCCCCCATTTTCTGGGAGTTTTTCTCTAGTTACCGAATTGTGGAGGATTGCCTTAAACCAAAAGGAACAATCTTATTAAAGTGTTAATAAAATATGAGGATCCCCCTCGTTTAGAGCCAAACATAAAAGTTATGTGCTTAATGTGCTTGTTGATCGGTGCGTAATCACACGTGTATAACGCAAGCGCACGTATCGTTCAAGTAGTATAAAAAGTATATATCCCACGAAGACTTAATACCTAAGCTATTAATTTATGAAGTCAAATTTTTACGAGTATCTAATTGATTTATTGATTGATTGGGTGATGATTTTTAAACTTAAAATAAGTAAATAAAAATGACGTGAATCCTTCCAATATCTTATTAAATAAATAAAAAGAAAATACAAGAAAACTTGAATAATATACAAGATACTTTCCTTTAGATTTTCATGGAGAAACTCCTCTAAAGATAGCATGGAAAATTTACAAAGTTTAGCTTGGTATTTATAGGAAAATCTAAAGGCTTCCACCAATTTCTCCACAAATTACTCCACCAATAGCTCCACCAAACATGGCACCAAACATGGCACCAAACATGGCATCAAACATGGCACCAAATATGGAAGCATGCTCGGTGGAATTTTGAAAAATTTTACTTTTTATTTTATTAATTTTATTTTACATTTTGAAAATGACTATAGTAAATACACAAAATACACTAGTTTATTCATCAATTTCGGCCTTCTAAACTTCAGAATTCGAAAATATTTAAATCTTCAAAGTTGTAGATCTTTGTGTCTTCTTTAATCGCAACTTAAATCAGCTCAATCGGATATCGGATGAAAAAGTTATGGCCAAAATACGAAACTAGTGCAAAATTGAAATATCGGACTGCACTTCGTGACATGTATAGTAAATTTCTGTTTTCGTCATTTTTTGCTCCGAATTTCATCATTTTAGCCTAGAGTTCCATTAAATCTCAATACTTTATTTATCTGCAAAACACATAAAACACATCAAAACATTCATCAAACTCGAGAAACTAAACAAAATATTAGGTAAAATGAGCGGTAAATATTGATATATTTTCCGCTCATCACTTGTGCACGATGAAAGTATAAGATACAAAGAATCAAGATGCACCAAAAGAAAAGACCTAATTCATATAAGATATGAATAATTATATAATCCCCAAGATTTAATATAAAGCATTAACCTTTCAACACAATCAAATAGTCCGCTGAATGTATTTTGGTAATCTTAAAACCCATTAGGTGGGGGACCCTTATATGTTTAAGTACTATTTGACATGTTTGTATATGTAGCCTAATGATTGCCAACCCAAAAACCCATTAGGTGAGGGCCAATCACATGTGTTGGTGTTGGGCCTAACTTAATCAGTGAAAATGTCAAAGCCCATTAGGTGAGACATTGTTCACTAGAGGTGGGAATGTCGAGCCTTAGATAGAGATACAAACAAAAGGAGTTTTGACTCATTGCAAATGAAGTGCCAAAACTAGGCATGACAAAAAGACCCGGACCCGACCCGGGTCCGCATGGACCCGGACTACCCGGGTCCGGGTAGACCCGGATCCGTAAAAAAAAATTACGGATCCGAGTATAAATTCCGAAGACCCGCAGTGTACCGGGTCCGGTTCCGGGTTCGGTTGATTCCGGACCCGGGTACCCGGGACCCGGTACATTAAAAACAAAAACAAACAAAACATATGACTTGCATACTATACTACGTTAAAAATGGTACATCTGAAATATAACATGAAATTTTCTACATTAAAAATGGACAATCATTAAGCTGATTTTAACAAAATCTGACATATAACATGAAATTTTCAGTTTTTTTTTTAAAATAAAGGACTATATATATAATTGTATAATTGGTTTAAACGAGAGAGACTAAATGAATATTTACACCAATTTTAAGTATCTTTTAAAATAAAGGATTGTTTATATAATTATATAAATGTTTTAAATGATAGAGACTAAATCAACATATACTTATACCATATATTAAAAATCATATAGAATTTTTAAATATATATGAGTATATATAGAGATAGTGTCAACAGTATATAAGTCATTAACTACTGCTTTATTGTGCTTTATACACCAAAAATTAAAAAAAAATAATAAGTTGTGGTACCCGAGTCCGGTTCCGGGATGGACTTGACCCGGGTCCGGACCCGGAAGCGTTTTTCCGGGTCCACTGTCGGACCCGGGTCCATCAAAAACGTTGCGGATCCGGATCCGGGTCCATACGGACTCGGGTCTGGATCCAGAAAATGCCATCCCTAGCCAAAACCCATTAGGTGAGGCATGACATTAACAATGAGAACTCGATGTCCCACTAGAAATATATCCAACAATATTTCCGTTTTTCGCATAGAGAAGTGTGGAATTCGAGTAAAATTAATGGGAGTGACATTATTTAAAAGACTTTAAATTTTGTTAAATACTTATTACAAAATCATAAACAAACTTATGTTTTCAACAGAGTAAGTGATACAAAATGAATCCACTAACATCAATACTTGACAAAGATGAACTCACTGGCCCCAATTTCCTGGATTGGCGCCGTAAGCTTAAGATTGTCTTGGATTACGAACGTCTCTATTATGTTCTCTATATGAAAGATCTTAATCCTATTAATGATGATACATTTGATGAAGAGGTCACTGTTTTCTATAACTGGAAAGACGATGAGCTTAAAGTAAGAAGCTACATCAAAGCCTCTATGAGCCCAACTCTACAAGAGCAATATGAGAGGGTAAACTCTTCAGTGGAAATCATTGAACACCTACAGGAGTTGTATGGTGAAAGTAGTGAAACTGCTAGATACGATGTCAATAGCAAGTTATTCAGGATAAAGATGAAGGATGGGGCTCCAGTCTCTGATCATGTGCTCCAAATGATCAATTTGATTGATCAAACAAATACATTTGATCTAGGACTAACGTTCAAGTAGGCATGGAAAGTAGATCCGGACCCGGCCCGGGTCCGGATAGACCCGGATCCGTAAAAAAAATTTACGGATCCGGGTCTATATTTTGAAGACCCGCAATTTATCGGGTCCGGGTGTTTCCGGACCCGGGTACCCGGTTTAAAAAAATAAATAAATAAATAAAAAACGCACAAACAAATTAACGTAACCCTAATTCCTATTCATAGTTGGGCTTCTTCCGACAAATACTTGAAGATGAATTACAAATTTTCCTTCTCCATGCTGGGTCTGCATTCTGCAATTTACAGATTTGTCGCCTCATTGATATCACCCAACTAGATGCTTCTCTCCACTACTGATGACTGGCATAAGTTTTTAAGATGGAAGGTCTGGTCTTTCAGTTCATGAGAGAACAATAAACAAAATGAATTGAGTAAAACAAACAGTGGAATTGCGGATCCCGGGTCCGGATCCAGGTACACCCGGGTCCGGACCCGGATGTATTTTACCGGGTCCACTACCGGATCCGGGTCCCTGGAAATTTCCATCATTACTTTCAAGGTTAAGGTGGATTTGATCGTACAATCTTTGACTCCCGCCTTCAAGGGTTTCATTTCCAACTTCAATATGAATAAGTTGATTATATCAACTAAAAGGGAAAAATCAAGGAGGATATTCAAAAGGCTCGAGAAAGATAATAGCACAACAAGGTATGTTTTATTATTAGTAAATTTTATTTATGTTTATAAATAAAATATTTATTACATGTTAAATTAATATAAATTAATTTAAATAGTATATTGTTTACATCAATAACAACATAACCACGATATTTAAAGTGGTTTTGGAAGAAAATTTTAAATTCCAGTCATATGGATGCTTCCGCGCTAACCCCAAAACCTTACAGATTCTACCCATATAATTTTTATAAACAGAGCTTTTGAATTTGATTGTAAATGATATTTTTTTTATTAAAGATTATAAAATTATTTTAATAGATAAGTTTTTTTTTTTAAGTTGTGATATTTTTTTTTGTTAAAATAATTATGTGAAATAAATTAAAGGTATTTTACTCAATTTAACTGTTTAAAAAAAATTTCAAACCTCTACTCCAAAAAACCTAAATTTTGAGTTTTTGCTAGTAGTGATCAAATAATTTTGTCAATTATCAAAAACTCTATTTTAAATACAACCAAACATTATAAAAAATAATAATAATAATAACTTTTGGGATTAAAAAATATATTTTACGTCTAATTAAAGTCATACCAAACATGCATTAAAAACAAAATAATATAAAAAGATAAAATTTTGTTAAAATATTTATCTTTCAATACGTTTCTCATTCTATATCAAAAAGCATTTAGAAAAATTAATAAAATAAATAAATAATAAACACATGGAATAAAAATGATTCAAAATAAATTAAAAATGTGAGTTTTTGTACTAATATTTTTATAAGAATAAACTAATATTTTTATTCAGACGATTAAAAAATGAAACAAATATGTTATTTAGACATCTTCATTCAGATAAATCCAGATTTCAGTATTCAGATTTATTCAGATTTCAGGCAGCACAACTTAATTAATTTTCAGAAAAATCCTTAAATGAGGAAAAAAAAACATGTATCATTGGATCGATCATCAATCTTTGCTGCATATTAAAAAAGCTAAAAGAAAGAAAGAAAGAAAGAAACAATATCCCTATATATATGTTTTATGTTAATTAGATTAATTTCTTATTATTGAAAAATGTATATGGTGAATTGGCAGGGAAGATAAAAGATGGCAGTGATGGAGATGTAGCTGTTGATTCATATCATCGCTATAATAAGGTAAGATTGGTAGAGGATTTGTGTTTTCTCATATATTAGTATTTTTAAAGATTTTAGATGGATTTTTATATTTTCTTTTTCCCTTTTTGGTTTTTATTATATTATTATAGGAAGATGTTGGAATGATGAAAGATATGAACCTACATGCTTACAGATTCTCCATCTCATGTTCTAGAATATTGCCAAGACAGACAATCTTTACCTTCTCAATAACTTACTTTGTAAGTATGGCTTCTGTTTTCATTTAGATTTATTTTAGGTTTAAAATTGGATTAATGATTAACCACACGTCTCCACTTTTGTATTGTTATGGCAAGCAAGTTTTTGCTTATGAGATCTTGGGTGACACAGCGTCCTTATTGGTCGGTTGATTAAAGCGGCAAGTTTTGTTTTCTTCAGCTAATATATATATATATATACTAGTTTTTGTCCGTGCCTACAGCACGGTGTTACAGTATTTGCCCGTACCTATGGCACGGTGTTACAGAATTAAATGATTTTATTTTAACTTTCTATTTTTTAATTTGAAAACTTTTGACCATTTCCATCAATCAATTCACTCTCTTTTCTCCAATTACCAATGAAATGATCTGGGCCATCAATTAAGCCACATAAAGAGAGCCGTTGGATACACTCTCTTTCCTCCAACATCATTCTCCTTTATTATATAGATATATATATATAAATGTTAGAAATTTTATGTCAAATAATCCTATACGGATTTAAATAGAGCAGATAATTAGGTTTTTATAGAAAAATATACTCCCTATATATGGAGTCAAATTCAAGACCTGACAATTAAATCGTAAAATTTTCATTATCAAATCACACTCATTTAAAAGGGATATAGTATTGTCACTTAATAATGAACCCTCATCAACGACTTTTCTGAGAAAGAGAACCAAAAAGTCTCATGGCGCCACGCCTCCATCATCAACGGCGCGTCGAGCGCGAGTCCTATAGATGTCTATAAATTCGAGTCGATTTTAGAATTCATTTCGTACCTTCTTCTAAGGATTTCCTATAGAATACTATGAAGATTATATATTGTTTGTTTATTTACAACTTTCTGTATTTAATTTTATTGACTTTACGCAATAATACTTTTTTTTTTTACTTTTCAGTCTTTATTTTCTTTATTCGGCATGAGGAGGTAACTCCCCTCTGCTGGGGTGAAAGTTTAAGTTTTTATTACTAATATTTAGATTAATCTCCCTTAGTTATAATATATAAAATATTTACAACCTGACTTAATGAGATACCGCATATATGGTCGGTTAGACATAATTATAAATTGATTTTAACCTGACTAAACATGGATACCGCCTATATGGTCAGTTGGAATTAATTATTAATTTGAGTTAATCAGGATACCTCCTATATGGTTGGTTAGTAATTATCACGCAAGATTAATATATTATAATAAGGGAAGTAATAAAAGTGGATCCTCTAACCTCGACATTTTCTTTTATTGTATTTTATCTTTTTAATTTTCAGCATTTACTTTATGTAATTTGTGTTATTTAAACTTTTATTAGTCTTAGATATGTGTCGTAAATAAGCCCGTTATGTGGGATTGTGACGAATTCCAATATCACTGGTTTATAAGGGGTTATTTCATGGTTTGGGTAATATAAAGGTTTGTTTATTGAGCCTTAGTCTTAATGCTTCTTGTTAATTAGCCATTAATAAGATTGATCTGATAAACTTAAAATGAACTTGGAAAATGAATTTTAGGTTTAAGGCCCTAGACTCAATAACTCACAATATTCCTCGAGGATATATAATCATTTAATAGATTTCCTTACATGATAGGAAAATACTTGTCGGGCGGGGTAGCCATAATTGGAACTTAATCTTAATGAATTTAGGTAGCTTAGTTGACATATGAATATGATTAATTGAGTTATACTGGGTATTTGTATCTGACCATTAGAAGAGACTTATGCATATTTTCGTGTTCTAGGTTAGTAAACCAATATATTGCACAACATGAAATGACCACTTCATCTTTAAAAAGATATTGGAAAAATTCACAACCCTAGATAGTTTAATAATATTGATTTTCACTTAATTCACTTTTACACTGTTTTATTTACTCATCTTTAGTTTAAAGTCATTATCCAACCAATCTATTAGATACTCGTAAACATTTGACTTCATAAATTAATAGCTTAGGTATTAAGTCCTAGTGAGATCGATACATTTATACTACTTGAACGATATGTGCGCTTGCGTTATACGCGTGTGATTACGCCCGGTCAGTTCTGGTTCCAAAAATATGGAACATAAATCTACCTATGGAACCAAAAGTTAGAAACGGTTTTGGGAACAAATTTTTTTCATTTAAAGGATTATCCTGGCCAATCAAGACATACTTATTTTCTTAAAGCTTATGTCGACATGAACACAGAGATTTTTGTTTTAAACAAAAGGAAAATCGCAAGTAATATGAAGAAATTCAACCTACGTCTTAGTTTTGTGAAATTCAGAGCAGTTCATAGATTTTCTTCTTGTCTTATTACTTGTTTAAACAATATCTGACCCATACCTCTCACTGTAGAATTATGTGTAACATTCAGAATTCTGGCTACTATTTTTCAGATCTTGGGAGGTTCTTATATAAAATTGAAGCTTATGGCTATCGTTCATACGGTGTAAAATTGAAGTTTATGCAGTAAAATTATTGCTTGTTAGTATTAATTTATTGGGTCCAAAATATGATATCTTAGAATCGAATCGTAACTGAATCAGAATCGATAACTAGGATATCTTATTTAATAGGATAGGTTATGTTTCTAAAAATCTAAAATCAAATTTTTTAGAATAGGTATTTGTGCCACCTAAACGGTATATGAGACCCTATTTTACTCACCTATATTAATAATTAAATCTGAATATTTTAAATGATTCAAAATTTTAACTGATTTTATAAAACAGTTAAAATTTATTTAAAAAGAGGGTCTGTCTACAATACCCCTGGGAATGTGATACCCAGGGGCATGTTGACCGTTGGATTCACTTTGAGTGAATCCAACGGTCAGATTTAATAATTTAAAAAAAATAATAATTAATTAAAAAAGAAAAAATAACCGATACACCCTTTTTAAACCGTTTACAAGTATATATTTATTTCATCTCAATATTTTTTCACCTAATTCCTCAGTCACTCATTTCTCCATTTTTTCCATTTGACCTAATTCCTCAATGGCTCTCTTCTTCATGGGCAGGTCTGTGTTTTTTTTTTTATTTATTTTTTTGTTTTTGGCTCTGCTTCATTTTCTTGTTTGCTCAATTAACAGAGCTCATGAATTGGTTTCAGAAATATCATGTTGGATGTGGACTGGTGAGAGGCAATCAACCAAGATGAGGATCAAGTACTTAGAAGTAGTTTTGAACCAAGACGTTTAGTATTTTGACACCGAGGTTCGAACCAGCTCTTGGCGACTTGGTCGTATAATTGGATTTTGATGACGTCAACGCAATCGACGACTTCGACGTGTAAACACGAAGCAATACAAAAAGTGTCGAAGCATATGAGGTGACGAGCGAGAATCTGAAGACTTGCGGCAAATTGAAGAATATATTGCGAAGTCTTAGCTTAGGATTTAAATTGTAATGTGAAATGTAATATCCAAGTACCTAAGCTCATAGGAATCGTGCACATTCACTTAGAAGCATTAGGGGCATGTACGAAATGCATTAAAACCTTCAAATCTGCATTTTAGTATTTATGGAAGCCTTCTGGAACCGGCATGGACCTTACCGGTCTCCTTACCAGTCATTAAACCGGCCTTTCCCTGTTTCACATGCCTACTGGAACCGGGCCACACCTCGCCGGTTTTTTCACCGGTCTTCATGCCGGTATTGGCGAAGAAATCATGCTCTCTGGAACCGGGCCACTGCTCGCCGGTATCCATACCGGTTTTCTCGCCGGTCTAATGAATAGTTTTTTGAACGTTATATAGCCGTTAGGAGCCGTTGCAAACCTAGACCTCCATGCCGGTTTGCTCGCCGGTTTTGCTGTAAGTTGGGGAATACTTTGTATTTTATTATAAATATGACCCCAACTCATTTGCCCCAAGTAAGAAACCTAGAGAGATTTAATACACAATCTTCATACATTCTCTAAGGCAAGTACAAGAGTGTCTTAAACCTTAATACACTTAAACACTCATACAAGCTCACACATATCTTCATTACATTTAGTGAGCTTAGATCACTTGGGTTTGCAACTCACACAATCTTCTTATCATTTGTGGGTGCCCAAGTGTGTTTTAATTCTTTCTTAACAAAACACTTGTGATTTGTGAAATCCCATTTGGTTGGGTAAGTTGTAAAGGTTGTGAGTGCACCTACGAACAAAACTCAAAGCTGTAAAAGGTTCGGAGTGTGCCTTTGCGGAAAACTCTTGGTTACGAGTGAACGACGGAAAACTCGATTTTAGTGGAAATCTTCAAGCGAGGCTTGGGGGAGTGGACATAGGCACGTTTGGCCGAACCACTATAAATCTCGGTGTCGTATTTCTATTTCTCTATACTTTTGTTTATAGCAAGTTTATTTATGCTTATATATATTGAATAGAAAACTTGCAAATAGACTATTAATTGGAATAGAGAAAATTGCCCTAAGTCCCCATTTGGTAATAAGAGCTAAAAATCGGTAAAGATTTTTTAATTCCGCACTTATAGCGACTTATAGCGATAACCCAATTCACCCCCCTCTTGGGAAATAGAGATTCTTTGCCGCTATTGCTTGTAGGTACTTTCAGTTGGTATCAGAGCGAGGTATTCTCAAGAAAGACTTGATCGTCCGAGAATAGATCATGGCATCTACAAGCAACTCGTCAAATCTTGCCGAGGGATTTTCAATGACTAGACCTCCGTTTTACACCAGAACGGACTACAATTATTGGAAGATGAGAATGCTAAATTATCTCATTGCCGTAGATCCGTAATCTTATTTGGTCATCACACGAGATGCAAAAGGACCAACAAAAAGGGATAGCAATGGCTTTGAGATTCTGAAGCCAAATTTGGAATGGGATAATGAGAATGTAAAAATAGCCTCACAAAATGCTAAAGCACTCAACCAACTTCTATGTGCCATTGATCGGGATCAAGTAAGCAAGCTTCCGGAATGTGGAAACGCATATGATTTATGGAAGTCTTTGGAAATGGTCAATGAGGGCACAAACCAAGTGAAGGAATCGAAGATCAACCGGTTCATGTGCGAATTGGACAATTTCAAGATGGAATCCGGGGAAGAAACCGATCACATGATTTCGAGGTTTACGGTCATCATCAATCATTTGGGAGCATTGGGAAAAGTCATCGGGACATCGGATCAAGTGAAGAAAATCTTGAGATCACTCCCAAAGGAATTTAGAAGCTATACCTCCTCCATTAAAGAAGCAAACGACATAAACACATTGAAGATAGATGATTTGGTCGGAAAATTGCTTGAGTATGAAATGGAGATCAAAATGGATAAAAATGAGGAAGATGAGAAAATGAAAAGAAAGTCTTTGGCCTTAAAAGCAAGAAAAAGAGACGAGTCAAGCTCAAGTGAAGAAGAAGATAGTGATGATGAGTTGGCTCGAATAAATAAGAGCTTCAAGAAGCTTCTTAAATCCGTAAAACAAAAGGGAAAATCAAAGACGGATGAAAAGAAAGAAGAAAAATGGCCGCGGAAGAAAAAGAAAATTATTTGTTATGAATGCAACAAACCGGGTCATATAGCCACTGATTGCCCATTAAGAATAATGAAAGGAAAATCAAAGAAAAAGGCAATGAAAGCTACTTCAACTTGGAGTGATAGCGATTCAAGCTCATCCGAGGAGGAAGAGGTAGAAGTCAATGATAAATCAATAGCATTCATGGCTTTCACGGATGAGGACATCCGCTTTGAAATTGAAGATGAAAGCGAAGAAGAAGAGGCACACAATTCTCAATATGATAATGAATTACTTGATGCTTTTAATAGTTTAAAAGATTTGTGTGATATGCTTAAAAATAAATTAAAACTGGTCAAAAATGAGCATGTTGCTATTAAAATTGAACATGCAACTAGTATGGATAAAATTCATGTTTTAGATAATGATATGATATGCTTAAAGGCCAAACATGAAAAAGAAATTGCATGTTTAAATATTAAAAAGCTAGAACTTGAAAATGCCATATCAAATATGCCATCTAGCTCTAAGACATGCGATTGCGAATCTATATTGAATGAAAATGTCTTATTAAATACTAAGATTGTAGATTTGCAAAACATACTTAGCAAATTCACATTGGGACATAAAAATTTTAATATGCTTATTGGATCCCAAAAATGTGCATTTGAAAGAGAAGGATTAGGATATAGGCCTTACATTAAAAGAAATTTTTTAAGAACTATTTTGTTAAGGCATCCTATTCTCATGCTAAGAATGAAATAAATGAAAATGTCACATGCCATGCTTGTAACAAAAAATGGACATAAAATTTTTGAATGCATGTATATGAATGTGAATAAGAATGCATGGATTCCTCAAGGAATCAAAACTAACCCCAATGGACCCAAGAAAGTTTGGGTACCAAAGTGTAATTGATAAATTTGTAAGGGGAGCTTTGGGAATGGATCTTTAAAGAGAATTGCAAAATTGATCCCAAAGACTCAAAGAAATGAGGAATCGCAACGGTAATAGATAAACTCCGTACTCACGGAAACATTGGTACCGTTTCCTCTAAATTATGTATGTATGCATATTTCAAATTGATATAAATGTTTTGAAGCATACAAAATGATTAGGCAAGTATTCAAACTTCTATTGGTATCAATTTTCATTTGATATCACTAAGTGCCTTAATAATATATTTAAATCCATATTCTATTTCAATTAGTATCACAAGAAATTTATTGAGTTAAATGCAATATATGTGATCACTTGATTGAATATGTCATGTCATATTAACTAATTGGTTGAAAATGAAATGCATGTAAATTAGCATAATCTTAGATGAATATCATGAAATGTATGTATTAAAATATAATTGGCATCATGAAATGTATGGACTTTGATAATTATTTAATTGGTATCATGGAATGTATTGATATATTTTTAATTGGTATAAAATTTGGGGAGAAATCATGCTTAAGATGATCTTAGATTTTAAATGGTATTCATGAGTATTTATCTTTTGAAAACTGCTATTTTATGCATGAATTTTGAATTTTTATGGCAAGAAGGGGGAAATGCCAAATGTGCATATTTTTTAAATTTGTTATCATTTTTCTACACATCTATTGGTATCTCATTTTAGAACTTAATTTTTCTTCTCCACTTTTTGATAATGTCAAATGGGGAGAAATCATTAGAATGAGATTAAAACTTGTTTTACCCTCACCCTTGGTTTAAGGGGGAGTAATAGTACTAATGTGTTTGTCAAGTTTTGACAGAACTATTTTGAAGACAATCACACATTGAGGGGGAGCTTATGTTGAGGGGGAGAAAAATGGTCAAATTTGGACTCAAAGAAGCTCAAAAGTTGCAACAAGTTTTAAGGGGTTGCCATCATAAAAAAGGGGAGATTGTTGGCGACTTGGTCGCATAATTGGATTTTGATGACGTCAACGCAATCGACGACTTCGACTTGCAAACACGAAACAATACAAAAAGTGTCGAAGCATATGAGGTGAAGAGCGAGAATGTGAAAACTTGCGGCAAATTGAAGAATATATTGTGAAGTCTTAGCTTATGATTTAAATTGTAATGTGAAATGTAATATCCAAGTACCTAAGCTCATAGGAATCATGCACATTCACTTAGAAGCATTAGGGGCATGTACGAAATGCATTAAAACCTTCAAATCTGCATTTTAGTATTTAGGGAAGCCTTCTGGAACCGGCATGGACCTTACCGGTCTCCTTACCGGTCATTAAACCGGCCTTTCCCTGTTTCGCATGCCTATTGGAACCGGGCCACACCTCGCCGGTTTTTTCGTCGGTCTTCATGCCGGTATTGGCGAAGAAATCATGCTCTCTGGAACCGGGTCACTGCTCGCCGGTATCCATACCGGTTTTCTCACCGGTCTAACGAATAGTTTTTTGAACGTTATATAGCCGTTAGGAGCCGTTGAAAACCTAGACCTCCATGACGGTTTCCTCGCCGGTTTCGCTGTAAGTTGGGGAATACTTTGCATTTTATTATAAATAGGACCCCAACTCATTTGCCCCAATTAAGAAACCTAGAGAGACTTAATACACAATCTTCATACATTCTCTAAGGCAAATACAAGAGTGTCTTAAACCTTCATACACTTAAACACTCATACAAGCTCACACACATCTTCATTACATTTAGTGAGCTTAGATCACTTGGGTTTGCAACTCACACAATCTTCTTATCATTTGTGAGTGCCCAAGTGTGTTTTAATTTTTTCTTAACAAAACACTTGTGATTTGTGAAATCCCATTTGGTTGGGTAAGTTGTAAAGGTTGTGAGTGCACCTACGAACAAAACTCAAAGTTGTAAAAGGTTCGGAGTGTGCCTTTGCGGAAAACTCTTGGTTACAAGTGAACCACATAAAACTCGATTTTAGTGGAAATCTTCAAGCGAGGCTTGGAGGAGTGGATGTAGGCACGTTTGGCCGAACCACTATAAATCTCGGTGTCGTATTTCTCTTTCTCTACACTTTTGTTTATAGCAAGTTTATTTATGCTTATACATATTAAATAGAAAAATTGCAAATAGGCTATTAATTGGAATAGAGAAAATTGCCCTAAGTCCCCACTTGGTAATAAGAGCTAAAAATCGGTAAAGATTTTTTAATTCCGCACTTATAGCGACTTATAGCGATAACCCAATTCACCCCTATTGGGAAATAGAGATTCTTTGTCGCTATTGCTTGTAGGTACTTTCACCAGCGACGTCGTATATGCCATTAACGCTGATGCAGTGATGGTCCAAGATGCCATTAACGAGAAGGTGAATCTAAAATTTTCAATCTTTATTCTACTTGTTTTCATCGATTGTTCTATTTTTTCTAATTAGGCTTTTTGTATGTACAGCTGGGTAATTTCATTCACTATATGGCAACATTTGTAACTGGATTTGTTGTTGGTTTCACTGATGTGTGGCAATTAGCTTTGGTCACACTTGCAGTTGTTCCTCTCATTGATGTAATTAGAGCTATTCATTATAGAATAGATAAAAAAAAATACAAGTTTCAATGATTTTGCCTTCTCTGAGCAAAATTTTTTATTTTTTTGGTAAAATTTTCTGTTTTCCCTATCTGGGTATTGCTGATTTTAACCTCCCAAAAAAAATTGCAGACAGTGGTTCAGAAACTGAAACACAGAAAGAAAGAAAAGTTAAAAGAGTTTGTCTACGCTGCATTGTTATTTTTTTATATTATGTGATTGCTGAACAGTGAACATTAGACCGAGTGGTTTTGTTAATGGTCTCCGGTGAGTGGCGGGGGGTTTTAAGGTGGAGCTCCGGAGAAGATGTTTAAGTCGGCGAGATGGAGGTCCGACAAGAATAAGATCAAAGTTGTGTTCAAGTTGCAGTTTCATGCAACTCAGGTAACTTAATTCTTCATGTGTCATGTGTGGTGGTGTTTGATTAATTTGGTTTTGGTTTTGGAGTTTGTTGAAAGGTCAGGTTTTTTCAGAACAATGGAGATAACTTGAATTGGCTACTGGGTTGGGTTTTGTTTGGTTGCCGAGAAAATATAGCCAAAGAAAAGAAAAGAAAAGTCTGATTTTTCGATTTTTAGATCATTGGGGTATTGAAAAATCATGAAAATATGCTTAATTGAGCTACCATTTATCTTTTCTGTTGTTTAATCACTGGTTGTCTTGGCAATTTTAAGAGAAGAGCAGTGGAGAATGTGATTATTATTATTATTATTTTTTAAAAGATTGATTGTAATGTGAATAAAGGATTAAAGAATTGCTTTGTTTTGGAGATTTTCCAGGTTGTGCAGTTGGAGGGAAATTCATTGATGGTATCTGTGGTTCCTGTGGATGTGGGAAAGCCAACGATGAGATTAGAGAAGGCTGCGGTTCAAGATGGATGCTGTCAGTGGGGGAATCCGGTTTATGAGACTGAAATTTGTTACGGAACCAAAAACTGGGAAGATCAGTGAGACAATATACAATTTCATTGTTTCCACAGTAAGAAATGCGGCCAGATTTTTATGCTTTGTTGTTTAATATATCGCCTAGTGGTTGTTTATATGATTTGGGTTTGTTTGTGGATTTAGGGATTGTTTCCATAGCATGTCTAATGTGTCGGATTATTTAAAAAATTGCTGATCCTACCTCAGCTAAAATAAATTAGCTAAATCAAGTTGTTACCACTGTTAAGTTCTTCAATTAGAATGTCTTATTGCAGTTAATTTAGTTTGGGGTGTAACTTAACAGTGGAAACAATCCCTAAATCCACAAACAAACCCAAATCATATAAACAACCACTAGGCGATATATTAAACAACAAAGCATAAAAATCTGGCCGCATTTCTTACTGTGGAAACAATGAAATTGTATATTGTCTTGATCTTCTCCTTTTGACATCAACGCTCCTCCAGCAGCAGCATCAATTGTGGTTCTCATCAGTCCAAAAAGTCCATTATAGAAAGTTTGGACTTGAAGCCATTTTGGAATCTCATGGTGAGGACATTTCCGGAGCAAATCTTTGTACATTTCCCAAGCTTCGTAAAAGGATTCTGAATCTTGTTGTACAAATGATGTGATGTCATTCCTCAGTTTTTCTGTTCTGGCTGGTGGTAAGTACTTTGCAAGGAATTTGGTGGCTAGAGTGTTCCAAATTGTGATGGAACCAGCTGGTAGTGAATGTAACCAAGCTTTTGCTCTGTCTTTCAAGGAATATGGAAAAACATGCAGTCTTATTGCTTCTTCTGATGCTCGGTTGTAATTAAAAGTGTCGTAAACTTCCAGGAAGTTACTGATGTGAGCATTAGGATCTTCAGTTGCATTCCCCCCAAACTGAAGTGATTGTTGAATCATCTGAATGCAAGTTTTGATGTCACCCACATTTGATGGTAAGGGGGAAGTACAATACAGGAAATGAGACCATCTACAACCGGAATGGTTCTATCTCGAATAGGAATTGGTGGTGCAACCTCCAAAGGTTCAGGCTCCATGTTAACAATTGCTTCTTGACCTTCTCGCATTTCCCTTCTCAACTGTCTAATGGTTCTTTCAATCTCATGGTCAAACAGACGGATTTCGAAGCATCTGGCTCGTCTCATGAAGTGTTTGAGAACCTGAAACACAATAAAACAAAAATAATAAGTAAAAAGAAAAATTAGATAGAAGTAACGAATCTAACCCCTAAACTAATAGTAAAAGATAAATAAGTCCCCGGCAGCGGCGCCAAAAACTTGACCGGTGCATTCACACGAGTATAACTCAAGCGCACATATCGTTCAAGTAGTATAAAAAGTATCGATCCCACGAGGAGTTAATACCTAACCTATTAATTTTTATGAGGCCAAATGATTACTAGTATCTAACAGATTGATTATTTGTAAATTGGAATGGTGACTTACAAATTAACTTAAAAACAGGTAAATAAAAATTGTGTGAAAGTAGATTAATGAAAATTCAATTTTATAAAACTATCCAGGGTTGTGATTTATTCCAATATTATTTAAAGATGAAGTGGTTATCTTATAGTTGGGTAATATATTGATTTACTAACCTGGAACACTAAATTATGTAAAAGCCTCTTCCAATGGTCAATTACAAATACCCATTATAACCCAATTGAACTATATGTCTATGTCAATCAAATTACCTGTATTCATTAAGATTAAGTTCCAATTATGGCTACCCCCGCCCGACAGGTATATTCATATCATGTAAGGTATGTCATTCGAGAATGCTCTCGAAAATGGCCTCACCGGCATTCGCTGCAGACATGCTAGTACATTAATTTATAAGCCTTGTTAGGGTTTTAATGAAGAATATTGTCTAATCTTTCTATTTTTTGTCTTGTTTCCCTTGTGACAGAACGATCTGCTGGACAGTATGAAAAAAATGTATGTATATATATATATATATATATATATATTAAAAAATACAGCAATTTAAATTTAATATACTAGTACAAATGGAAGGTTCTTGATATTATTATATTAATTAATTAGTAAAAATTTGCTAGCTAATTTGCCTAACTTTGGTGTTTGTATTTTTTTTCTTTAGATGAACTTATATAGGGCAAAATGTTGGAGGATGAGCATAATTATCTCAAATTTGTTCTGGTATATTTTCACTTCCTTTGATTCTCTCACTCACTAAAATTACTTTAGATAGATATAATGTATACGATTGTGTTAATTTGTGTATGTCATATGCATGTATTGGATAAGATTTTAGATGTAAATCTAAAATACTAGCAGTGCCACACTGCTACATTTAGTTATAACTCTTTCTAAAAGCCAATATTTTTGCACAGTTGTGAAAATTTGAAATATATACACACTCACACTACTTGACATGTCAGTTGAAACTTGATACTAAAATTAAAAAAAATGGAGAAGAGAAAAATGATTTCAAGAAATAAAAATTTCAAAAAAACTGTTATCTAATTTCAAGCCTCATTAATAATGCTCGTTTTATAAATTAATAAGATATATAAAATTTGTATAATGAGACACCAATTAATGATCATCCTCCTTTTTAGTAATTGTTGAATTTTTAACAAGTAATGAATTCTGTTAACTATAAGGGGTTGCCTTAGTGGTAAATGTATTGAGTTTGAGTAGTTTGTTCTTTATCTGTTTCATAGTTCTAATCTCACTAGATATATTTCCTTGAAGTCATTCCCTGGACACTGTGATTACTAAAAAAATATTAATGAATTCAGTTAGGCCGGGCATGTTCCAAATTAGTTGATGTAAAAATTAATCGCCAAGGGCTAATTAAAATTGTTTCTTTAAACTTGAAAAAAAAATAGTGATGTATTTTAAATTTTTCTGATTTGCAGCGGCAACAAGAGATAACTAAACAGCAACAACAGAAGGTTATGGAGAATAATGTGAGAGAGATTGAAAAGGATACCATCTGCATTATCACCAGTGAGAGAATGAGTACAATTCACACGTGCCTTTCGCCTTTCGCGTGCAGGCTATTCAACCAAATCTCCATGAGTGGATCTGAATCTTTCCCTTCGATCTAAAAGTACTTTTGAATTAAGAAGGGAAAGATTCACACGTGCCTTTCGCCTTTCACATGCAGCATATTCAACCAAATCTCCATTAGAAGGTCTGAATCTTTCTCTTCTTAATTCAAAAGTACTTTCAGATAATATATATATATATATATATATATATATATATATATATATATATATATATATATATATATGAAGGATTTGTGATGTAAGTTACCTATTGATTAAATTTGCAAAAATCAAAATTTCCATTTTACCCCATAGAGTTGGTCAAGCCCTAGATTTTTAAGGTCATCAATAGTGAAGCTCATTTGTTCTTTAATCTTTAGTATATCTTTATTGCATGTATTTTTTGATGGTTTCACTTTTTTTGTTTAGAATTTGAATCTCTTGTTTAAATACCAATTGGTTGCTGCAATGATAACTTTATTTTATTGAAAGTATTCTTAATGAAACATTGACAACCATGTCGGTCTGAGTAGTTACTTGAGCGAAATATTTTACTAGTTCTTGCATTTATTCATTCAATAAGATTATTACTTTCCTTTGGTTTGTAGTTCTTTTTTTTTTAATTTTTTTGTTTCCTTCTTTTTACTGTTTTTTTCCTTTGGCCTTTACCCTGCCATGTTTTTGCTGCGAGTTTCATTTCTGAAAATTTCTGTTTCGGATCCCTTCAAATGCAAATCAGTTGCTATGATGAATGCTATAATTTAATACAAAGTCTCGTCAAATTCTTAATGAAACATCGACAACCATGTCGATCTGAATGGTTACTTGAGCAACTTATTTTATAATTTTTTTCCTTATTCTTTCAAAAAAAAGTTTACTAATTAGTTCCATGAAAGTAACCATGCTAACTTTCTTTTGATAAGTATGTTGAGGACTTTGACAATATCATGTTTCTCTTATGGCAGTGTCTTTGACTTCACTAGGTTATGGTATTCTCCCACCTTTTTAAAGACTTTCCTGATACAGATTAAGAGAGTAACCATGTTTCAAACATTGAATTTCATAACTTGAGTTTTGCAATTTGACAAAATCGTTTTGCTGAACTGAAGAAGTTTATTTGGTTTAATGTAAATACAGAATGCCTGCCTGCATGGAGCAGTTTGGTTATGTTTTTAATGGGCTGTATTATCCTATCCGGCTATCCTTTGTATATATAATGTTTGTCAAATTGCATCTATTTTCTGTTGACATATTGTCAGCTTGACAAATTTTCACCATATTGAGGACTTATTGAATGCTTGCAGTTTGACACCGAGGATACATATTCACTTGTTCTATATGGAACGGGTTCTTTGCTTGCTCTATGGCTAGCAACAGTGGTGGTCGGTGCTATTGATTCTATTCCTTTGGTGAGCATGCATAGGTCTAATAATCATGAAAATGGAATTTGAAAATTGAATTTTGGCGAAAGGAAATGGGCAATTAAAGAATTGTAGGGGACACAAAAAAGGTCAAATATGACAAGGGAGAGGAAGACAAGGAAAATTCTTATCTTCCCTCTCCCTCTTACACATTTGACTTTTTTGTCTCCCTTGTAATTTCTTATTTGCCCTCTTCCTTTCACCAAAATTCTATTTTCAATTTTCAAATAAACCATATATATCTAATTTTTTATTTATTGATATATATATATATATATTATATATATATATATATATAATATATATATATATAATTAATTAATTTTTTAAAAGAAAAAAGAAAAAAATGAGGAGATGGGCGATCGCCCTTCTTCCCTGAAGAAGGGCGTCCTTCCTCTTTTTTTTTTAATTTTTTCTTTTAAAATTTTTTTCAAAAAATATATTTTATAATTTAATTTAACACTACTTATGTATTATAAAAATGTTCTCATGTATATTAGAAAAATATTTATTTGAAAATAGTATAAATAACAACATAAAAAGTTACACTTAAAAACATAAATTTTAATCTATGTTGCCTCCAAAGTCTCCACAATGACCATCAGCTTGAACGTTAATACTGTGAGAAATATAACGTTGATATCCGACAGGTAATTTCTGAATATAGGTATCACAGATCTGTGGAAGTTGAGACTGGTCATGAGTTTATCGCCTCTCACGGCCTCCTCTCCCAACAGTCGGTACAGTTGGTTGAGTGACCCTAGATCCTGAAGTGGAAGCATATCCAAAAGAAGGTATGCGCTGTTTGCTTTGCTCATCTATGCCTGTAGGTCCACCTCTATGTTCAGTGTTGTACGAAGGGACTCGAACTGTTTTAAGATGGATCTGCCATATTGAGAAACTTTTCTATCATATGCTCTCGCATACATGGATCCATCTCATGTAATAATTCAACAACATTTGATATCATGTTAGGCCGTGTTGCATTATAATTGAACTGGTGTACGTGCATCGATAACCTTCTCCAATGTGCGTCAACACTTTGTATCGAAATTGGGATGGAAAGATGAAAACAATATGCAATATCGTGCATACATGACAATCCATATATTATTTTGAACGAGCAGTTGCACATGTCGGCTAGTTGGTGACATGTTTCATCAACACATTTCAGCTAATCATAAATAAACTCCATCGCTTCTAACGAAATCTGACACTTTATTTCATTAAAAATCTCCACACGCAAATGTGTATGTCGTGGAATGTTCAAAGATTTCTCGAATGACTTTTGAATTTCCCCAAACTGATTTCTCAACATCTTGTGTATTTTTTCAAAAGATAATTGTAGGGATGACATGGTATTTCCCAAATATAATTTCAGTCTCGAATGTGCAGACTATGCCCTGTAATTTAAAAAATATTGTATTTTTCATTAGTGAAAATTACAATAATGATCAATAATTTAAATAGTAAAAATAAAATAAAAATAATTGTACCTCTGACTTGAATTGCTTCTCAGGTGTATACATGTATCAATCCATGCTGAAATAAATCGGTCTCTGTAAGGGTGTAACCATGTCTCCCAAAGATAATTTAGAGCACCACTGAATTTTCTAAACTCCTCGCGCATCACCTCCCATTTCTGTTGGTAAGACCACTGTGTTGATGAATTAATAAGGGAGTGTCATGATGAATAAAAGTGTTTCCATTGTATACCAAGCATAGGACTACATTTTTTCATTACGCACTGATTTATGTGCCAAATACAAAGAATGTGACGAGCCATATGAAAACATGTTTCAATGGCTTTAATAAGCCCCAAATCCCGATCTGAAACAAAAACTGATGGCAATGATGCTCCTTTTTCAACCATCCATTTCTTCAAGATTGATAATGACCATATAAGTTGCCCAGCCGTCCCATTACTAAGATATGCGAGAGTAAGTTCGCATTGTGAATGTGATACCAACAACCTCCAATAGTGGTATCTGATACTCGTTGGTCTTGTATGTTGCATCAATGATTAACACATAAGGAAAGTTAACAGACAACTCTAGGCTTTTAGGATGAACCTAAAGAATATCTGTAATTTCATTGGTCTCTGGATTTATAAGGTAATCATGAAGATAATTTTTCTTAATCAATTGATCCAAAACATATTGAATAGCAGTTAGACCACCCTGTTTCGCTTCTTTGTTTCTGGAAATAGGCATTATAAATGCTTCTGATGTTCGTACTATTTGACGGGTCTCTTTCTTTTAAAACACTAAGAATTTCACGAGGTGCGGTGCTGTTGGCCATATCAAGCACAAATTGTTTCTCTAACGGTTTTAGCCTAGACGGATATTCATGACCATTAAGATATTCTGCTACTTGATGGTTATGGAAACCACATGTAACCTTTAATCCCCACATAACACCGTCTGGAGGTTTTGGTATACCTCGTAGCTCAAATGGGCATTCACATTTTTGTCCCACTATTTTTTACAATGGATTGACCTTCAACAAGATACCGCGGTGGTTTGTACTCCCCCCCCCCCCCCCCTTTCACACATAAAATGGCACTTTGGCAGCTTGCCGCCTTTCAAATTAGCAGAATTTTTAATCACTATCACCATATTATTTTCTATACCAACTATTTTCGCCTAATTTATCATATCTTTTCTACTTTCAAATATCTATATAAAAAAATAATGAAGATGTATAAATAAAAAATATACATAATTTCTACACTTTAAAAATAATTAACGAATATACATAATACAAACATAAAAATAACCTGGTCTGTAGTAAATTCAGTTGTATAATCACGACTATTACTGTAGATGCTTTCCCCACTTCGAACTTCATTCTCGCCTGACCAACTATCTGAAAATGAGCCCAATTTACAGTTATTCACAATGTTTCCTGAAGATGATAACTCTATTATAAGAAGAGAGAATGATATGTTGAAGGAGAAAGAGAGAATGAGATGAGAGAGGCTCAAATGATATTAACTTCAAACTTAGAAACTACCTATTTATATAAGAAGTAAACACAAATAAAACAAATAATTTAAAAAAAAAAGTAAAAGTAGATATGGATACTGATTTACGAAATTAAATAAGACAAACAACTTTTAATAAAGAAAATATAAAATCAAAATCAAAATCAAAATCAACACAACTTTTAATAAAATAGAAAGTAGATATGGATACTGATTTACGAAATTAAATAAGACAAAAAATTTTAATAAAGAAAATATAAAATCAGAATCAGAATCAGAATCAACACAACTTTTAATAAAATATTTTTTTAAAAAGTAAAAGTATATATGGATACTGATTTACGAAATTAAATAAGACAAAAAAATTTTAATAAAGAAAATATAAAATCAAAATCAACACAACTTTTAATAAAATATTTTTAAAAAAAAAAGTAAAAGTAGATATGGATATTGATTTATGAAATTAAATAAGACAAAAAAATTTTAATACAGAAAATATAAAATCAGAATTAGAATCAACGCAATTTTTAATAAAATATTTTTAAAAAAAATAAAAGTAGATATGGATACTGATTTACGAAATTAAATAAGACAAACAACTTTTAATAAATAAAATATAAAATCAAAATCAAAATCAGAATCAACACAACTTTTAATAAAATATATTTTTTTTAAAAAAATAAAAGTAGATATGGATAGTGATTTATGAAATTAAATAAGAAAAACAACTTTTAATAAAGAAAACATAAAATCGAAATCGGAATCAGAATTGGACGATATGATCGTCGGGGCCAATTTTTGGTAATCTTTTTTTTTTAATTTCGAAAATAATAAAAAAATTATATTGTTTAAATTATTTTTTTTTTTATACATAAGTAGTATTAATTAAATTAAAATGAATTAAAAAAATAAATGAATAGATAAAAAATCTGTAATATTTTTAACAAAAATTAAAAAAATAAAAAAATAATTATCATTTTATTAATTATTAATAAAATGTTATAACTAGTATATAATTATTTTTAAATTAATATATACAAATATATTAATTTTATAATGTGTAAATTTTCAAAAATTAAAAAAAAAATCATTGCAAATATTGATAAGGATTTTTTTTTTAATTCAAAAGGAGACAAGAGGGAGGGAAATGTGTCAGGTTGTCGGGGGGGGGGGGGGAATCAATTTTCATTGATCATCCTCTCTCTGCCAAACCTGACACACCCCCCCCCTTTGTCTCCTTGCTAATTTACTAAATAGTCCTTATCAATATTTGTAATGCTTTTTTTTTTAATTTTTGAAAAGTTACAAATATTAGACATATTACAAAATTTATATATTTATATATATATTAATTTAAAAATAATTATATACTAGTTATAACACCATTTGTCATTTTATTAATTATTTTTTATTTTATAATTTTTTATTTTTGTTAATAAATATTTCAGATTTTTTATCTATTTATTTATTTTTTTGATTCATTTTAATTTAATTAATATTACTTATGTTTGAAAAAAAATATATACATAATTTAAGCAATATAATTTTTTTATTTTTTCAGAATTTAAAAAAATGAAAGAAAGGATCGTCCCCTTGGCCTAGATGATCATATCGTCCAATTTGGACGATCGTTCCCCTTTCTTAATTTTTTTATTATTTTATATTATTTTTTTAAATCCAAAAAAAAGGTTTCACAACTTTTTTTTAAAAAATATATATTTTATTTAAAATTGTGTTGATTTTGATTTTGATTCTGATTCTGATTCCGATTCTGATTTATATTTTTTTATTAAAAGTTGTTTGTATTATTTAATTTCGTAAATCAGTTTCCATATCTATTTTTACTTTTTTTTTAAAAATATATATTTTATTAAAAGTTGTGTTGATTCTGATTTTATATTTTCTTTATTAAAAGTTATTTGTCGTATTTAATTTCGTAAATCAGTATCCATATTTATTTTTACTTTTTAAAAAACATATATATATATATATTTTATTAAAAGTTTTTTTTTTTCACCTCTTATTTTGATTTGATTTGTTTAAAATTTGATACAAATTCGATTTGTTGATTCGTTTAATCACATTATGAAATAATGACAAACCTTCCTCGCTTCTGGTTTTGGCTGGGATTTGTTCTTCACAGATGCATAACAGTTTCTTCTTCGGTGACCTGATTCTTGCTGCTATGGGTGAACATAGGGTCGGGTCAAACCGCGACCCGACCCGACCCGCCCCGCACCGCAGTTAAAACCGCGGTTTATAAGAATTATATATGTTTTTCAGGTCAGAATATCCTGAACCGTAATTTGCGGTTCGGGTTATGGTTTAGAATAGTAAATTTATCGGGTTCAACCCGACCCGCAGACCTGTTAATATATATACCAACGAAATTTAGGGTTCCTCACTTCCTCTTCATTCCCACCTTTTTTTCATCTCCTGCGCCGACTTCACCTCTTCTTTACTCTCAAATCTGAAACTCTCATTTGTAATTTTAAAACAAAGTCCAGTACATCATATGATTCATATCAATTATCAACCTGCAATGGCTTCAATTTTTGCTCTCGTTAGTCGGTCTCTGTAAGAAGTAGCCAGTAAGCACTAAGCAGTAAGCAGGCTTCAAACTTCAATCATCAACCTTCAAAGGCTTCAAGTCCTGTTAGGTATGTCATTTTTTGCTCTCTCGATCTCTCATCTGTATTGAATACCATATTTTTCAATTTTAACTTGTCTTCTAGTTTCCTTGATGAGTTTTCTCTTCTTTGCCATTCTAATTTGTTTTTTAGCATCTGGATTTTTCTGGGCTTTTTTTTTTGGATCAAGAGGTAGGGTTGCATGTTGAGATCTATAATGAATCTTCTTTATCTTGTTGACTTGTTCTTATCTTCTGCTATTTGGTCTGAGACTGGGTTAAAGCAATCACATTTTATGTGGTATTGATTGGTATAAATTTTATATTTAAAGTTTCAATTTTTGGGAATTAAGACTGATATATGCAAGATTGCAAGAAAATAACTTATGCTTGCTTGATGAGGACTCTGATTCTGGTAGAATCCTTTCAGTAAAAAACCTGGGCTGCTTCGGTTGAGGTGGTGATCTTTCTCCACTCAACATTAGATTCACAGATGACATGTTTGTCATGTCCTCTGGCCGTTGTTGCACACATAACAGACCATAATTAAACATCTTAATCTTCACTACCATTAGTTGCAACTGTAGTTTTCCTCAGCCTATAGACTTTCATGTCCAAGAAGGTTATGGTAGTTTTAGTGGTAGTTTTAGTTTAGTTATATTCTATTGTAAATGATATGTATTTTTCTGGGTTTAGGATTTGACATATGCATCATTATGCAAAAGAAAGACTGTTGTCTGGGTTGTGTTTTCATTAATTATGCTGCTATTTTTATCTGGGTTCTGTTTTCATTAATTATGCTGTTATTTTTATAACTTGTAATTGTAAGGAATTCAATTGACTAGTTATGGATTTTGCTTTTGGTTAATTGTAGATGGAAGCATCAGCAGACTCAATGAATAAAGAGGTTGAAATTGGTTTAAGTGAGGAATAGAATAATGAAGTCATAAATTTGAAGGATACTTCTGTTCCTACTAAAAGTAAGTTTTCTGTTCCTAAAAAGATAAAATATTTTAGGAAAGCGAAGCCTAAGTCGCAAGATAGTACATCTTTTGAAAATTCTGTTTGGGAGCATTTTGAAAAGATAATCGTTGACGGTGAACAAAAAGCCAAGTGTAATTATTGTGGGTTTGAGTATATGGCAGCTTCTCATTTACATGGTACTTTAACTTTACGTACCAATATAAATGTTAGGTGTAAGAAGTACCCTTATAGAGTTATCGATCCTAAGCAAAAAACATTGAGGCACTAAAAGATGGCACAGGGTTGGGTAGCTTAAAACCAGTTCATTTTACAGTTGAAGAAGCTAGAGTTATGCTTGCTAGAATGATCATAGTTGATGAGTTGCCATTTAAATTGGTGGAAGGGGAGGGTTTTAAGAATTATTCTCAATATTTGAATCCTCGAATGATAGTTCCTTCTCGCATGACTATAGCAAGAGATTGTTTGAAAACGTATCAAAATGAGAAAAACAAATTGAAAAATGTTATTAAGTCTCAACGAGTGTGTCTAACCACAGATACTTGGACTTCAATTCAAAACTTGAATTATATGTCTCTGACAGCCCATTGGATAAATGATGATTGGTAGTTTCAGAAGCGAATTATAAATTTTTGTCAAGTGCCTAATCACACGGGGGAGACAATTGGTAAATTTATTGAGGCTTGCATGTTAGATTGGGGAATTGATAAAATTATGACTATCACTGTGGATAATGATAGTTCTAACGATGGTGCAATCAGATATATTATATGAAAAACTAAAGATTGGTCTACCACTATTTTAGGTCATAAATGTATTCACATGAGGTGTTGTGCACATATTGTTAACCTTATTGTAAAAGATGGTTTGCGAGAGAATTATGAATCGATTGAGAAAATAAGAAATGCGGTAAGATATGTGAGATCATCTTCTGCTAGGAAACTGAGTTTTAAAAGTAGTATTGAGAGGGAGAAGATTGAGTCTAAAAGCCATTTATGTCTTGATGTGGAGACTAGGTGGAATTCTACTTATTTAATGTTAGAGGCAGCTGAGATTTTTGAGAAAGCTTTTTTTAGGTTGGAAGATGATGATCCTAGGTTTAGGTTGTATTTTGATGGAGTTAAAATTAAAGGACCTCCTAGATTGGATGATTGGAGTCGATGTAGATGCTTAGTAAAGTTTTTGGAAGTGTTTTATGATGTTACACTTACATTTTCGGCTTCATTACATGTGACTATAAATAATTTTTTCAATGAATTTGTTAGAATTCAAACTTTATTGGGTGAATATGCCAAAATTGGTGATAGATTGTTTGAATGTATGACAACTGACATGAAAAAGAAATTTGACAAGTATTGGGAGAATCATGCAAAAGTGAATTGGGTATTATTTGTTGATGTTGTTCTTGATCCACGGTGTAAGATGAAATATGTCAAGTTTTTTCTTTCTCAAATTTATGATGTTTCTAAGGCTCTTGATGTTGAGAATCGGGTGCGAGATGCTTTGAATGACTTGTACAAGTACTTTAAGGATGAGTCATCCATGAGATCATCTAGTAGTAAGGTGAGTATGTCATCCAACAAAGAAACTATTTTGGTTGATAAGCCTGATTTTGGTGGGGAAGCTCGAAAGTTTCTCAATTTCCAATTCCAAAAGTATCTGTTGGATGAACAAAGTGTGGAGACTCAATGTGACTTGATTAGATATCTGTCGGATGGGTGTGAGGAAGACTCTGAAACTTTTGATTTACTGAACTGATGGAAAGTCAATTCTTCCAAATTCCCAATCCTTTCTAAGGTAGTAAGGAGTGTATTGGCTATTCAAGTCTCTACAGTTGCTTCTGAGTCAGCTTTTAGCACCGGTGGGAGAATAATTGATCCATTTAGAAGTTCATTATCTCCTAACACAGTTGAAGCATTAATTTGTTCTCAAAATTGGTTGCAATCTAAGCCGACTGAAATTGATATTCGGGCTGCGATGGATGATGTGCAAAAATTTGAGGAATTCGCATCAGGTAATGTTTAGTTTAAAAATATTGAAATTAATATTTGCTTGACATAAGCCAGTGTGATTTCAAATAAATTGTGTTATTTTTATTTGTAATGTTACTTTTGTAGAATTGTCGGGATCAAGTTCCACGTGTACGATTGAGTCTAACTTGCTTTATGACGATGTGAATGAGGATGTCAATTCTGATGATGAATTCATTTGTATGTTTTTGTTATTATTTGGTGTTGTTTCTCTCTAGTTATTGCATTAATTTATTTTAATGCAGATAATTGACTCATAATTTTATTTGATGTTACAGGTCTTTAATACTTGGAATTGAAACTTTTGAGGAACAAAGTGTGGCTACTGTTTTTTCCCTTGAAACTTTTGATGAACTTTGATTATTGTAGTGTTGTACAAATACTTATTCAGTTATTTTGTATTATTTGTTATTTTGCCATTATAAGTTGAATTCACTAATTCAGCTACTGTCTACTGACTTGTTGAGTTGCTGTGATAAGGTGAAGAGTAAATTTTTAATGTTTAATATTTTAATAGCACTTCTCAACAACCATTCAATCAACATGATGATGCTGATTCTGGCTTGGATTTTTAATTTTATAAATATATTGCTTTGACAGTTCGACAGTTGCTGGATCATGAACAATAATACAATATTTAGGATGATGAACAATAATACAATATTTAATTTTTCTAAAAATTAAACCGCTAATCCGCACCTCTCAAACCGTTAAACCGTCAAACCAAACCGCCGCGGTTTTATGTAGGATATTTGCAATTTCAGTTTCCAATTTTCTAAACCACACCCCGCACGGTTTGAACAAAAAAATAAAAAAATCGCCCAAAACCGCACCCCAATCATCCCTAATTAGGGTTTTCGCTGCACTTGCTAAGAAAATGCTATTTTATTTTACAACAGATTCAACCATAAAAATTTCAACATCTTGAGGCGGCGGCGGCTAAGAGCAATATTTTGTTTTCAGCTCGGTACTCTTCTGGTACTTGCGAATTTCACTTTGCAAAATTATCATAATTTTAGAGAGGGATAATCAAAGATATGACAAATATCAAAATTAGGGTTAAAATTGAACGAACCAAAGAGTGACAGTTCCAGGGCAGGGCGGTAACGGTGAGGCTTCCTGACATAGGCAATGATAAGTTGACCTTAGTTTTGGAGGCATCTAACTTTAAAATAAATAAATATATGTTTATGAATAGTTGTAACAAACCTCACGCGCATGGAGAAGGAATTAATATCCTAGTCAAGAGTATCCAGAAGAAAAATTGCTTGAATAACCATATTGTTAACTCGGTTGACATTGAATTTCACATTTGCTCTGCTATAACTGTGCCCCAAACCAAGCTGAGCTTTTTCTATGTCACCGGGCGGTGGAAGTTGAGAGATAGATAATAGTTCCTTTATGAGAAAACCACCTTTATTCCTCTAAAAATTGACAAAGAAAAATACATTTAAGGGAGAAGACAAACTTTTTAAGTCTTTAATGAACCTATCAAAATGCTGACGCACACCACGAAGAAGTTCAAGAACAAACTCATTGCTTTGACAAGGAATCTTAGTCTCCTCAGAGATATGTGACCCATGCTTAGGCTCTGATACTCCCAAACTGAATTTTGGTTTCTTTCCTTATTTAACTTTTGGAAGATTAAGCTCTAAGAAGTTCCTCAACTCATCAGTCATAAGCCCTGCAAAGCAAAAACATTATATGACATACTAGGCCAAGGTGGAATGGTGGAACAACCAAGTTCAACCAATCTGAGCAAAACATTGAGCTAATTTAGCCATGAGATATGGAAATTGCTGAAACAAAATCCAAAAAAGTGAACTGTCTGTTGTTGACAAAATTAAACAAATAAAGAGAAATTAAGAAAACAACATACAAAGGGCAGTAACTAACAACAGAAGTGCTTGCATATAAAAAAAAAATCAAAAGAACCCACCAAGGAATGTAAACCAGTTATCAGCAACAAAAACAAAGTAACACATAACAAACGCCGGGCTCATTACGCATACTTAATTTCTTCCTTCATTTTCTTAGCTAACAAACGGTGCATTAACCTAATGGATTAAATCAAACATTCCCTTTAACATTCAACTTAAACACATTAAAAATAACAAAGCACCCAAAATAAGACACGTCACTCAACCAACACCCTGTATTAAGCATACCTCTCAGTTTCTTCAAATCTTCTTCTTCTGCTTCTTCGCTCGCTCTCTCTCTCTCTCTCTCAAGATTTTTGTGATAAAAATTGAATTGAGTTTTATATGATGAACAAGAAGGTGGTTGGTGGTGGGATAACAGGATTGATGGTCACGATGCCCTATCAGTGTGTTTTTCGGTATAAAATCGGACGGCGGAAAAAGGGTTAAGTTTTGTTTTCTTCTTGGTCAAGTGGACGGTCAAGATGGGATTTTTAGAATGAAGACACGGATCCTCAATTCTAATTACTTGGTTTCTATTGGTTAGAAGGAATAAAAAGTTTTTGGTTCTATTGAGTGGTTCAATTGTTGCCATTAAACAACGATTTAATTCAGTCGATTTTAATTATTTTAAATCAAAGTTAAATTGATTTTCGATATTTTAAAAAACATTTGATTTAATTGTTAATCTTTTTTTTATTACCGGGATCTTAACATCGAAACAATCTCTATTCATATTAATTTAATTAAAAAATTCTTATATTAATGCTTAGCATTTTTCATTATAAATGAATGATTTTTGTAATTTTTGGAGAATATTAAGATAGGAATTTTGATTTTTTTTTTATTCTTAATCATGCGAAATGTGAACATTATCAGAACTGGTGGAACAATAGCAGATAACCTATTAATTAAGTATTTATGAGGTTTACAAGTGATCTTGACTTTGGCCAACAAATCACCACTTGGACAAGACACCGATATGGAACAAAACTCTCATGATTCAAACACATCTGCAATTGACAAAGGTCTTGACTTTGGCCAACAAACCAATGCCAACTTTGGATCTTGAGTAAGAATCACTCAACGGAAGGAAAAACGCTTAATATGTTTTGAGGGTTTTTCGCGTAAATTGGCAACTAATTTATTATCTTTGTTAAGGTCTCATCATACACCCTTAAGCATACTTCTAAAACATCATAAGGCGCGAAAAGTATATTAATAACGATATGCGGATGGATATTTAAAAAGATTGTTCCTAGAACAAATCGCTTCATTTCCTCTCCCCGGCTAGCACTATTCTACTTCTACCCAATTACATAATACAATAATAGAAACCTCATTAACATTGAGAGGAATTAGGTGAGAAGAGAATACAAAGAAATAATGAGAGATAAGGCTGGACACGCAGGTCCAATTTAATAAATTCCAAATTTACAACAATTTCTAAAATTGCCCTTTCCCTTCTAATATTCATCTGATATACGCTATTCATTCAACACATCCATATATTCATTCATAGCATGCAATTCAACCAATCTAATCCAATTAATTAGTCTTTAATTATGTGATCATCCAATGTTCAAACAACGATTTGATTTTACGCGAGTCCAACTCGTTTGCGAATAAGTACTCAAAGTACGAATTCTTGAATTATATCGAACTACTCGTTAAATCTAATTTAATATGTATTCAATACTAATTCATTTATTTAATTCCAAATTAAATATCTACACTTTTAATGCGCTTTAACGACTAAGATTCCAAATCTAATCTTATCGGGTCTCAAAGCCCAACTAACATCCAATGTTCGTTTAATTAAAGTCCGATGAGCTTTCAATTGATTTCATAAGGCATGGCTTTGGTCAATATGTGTCAAACCCAATTACCAAGCCCAATTAAGGAATCACCCTCATTTGCCAAGAAAATAATTTTAGCCCATAAGACCCAATTAAACTTTTAAAGCCCATTTATTACATTTGGACTTAATGGAATGATTTAGGCCCAATTTGGATCCAATCCAATTGGCCTAAACCAATTTGGCCCAACAAAGCCCATTATGCCCAAATATAACATATTCAAGCCCAATTCAAAATTCAGCCCATTAATCAAATTTTAAAATTCTAAATTTTATAATTTAATTAACCAAGTGTATTACATCAATTAATTAACTAAATCAATATTTTCAAAATACAATTTAACTAATTAATTATGTATCTAATTGTTCAATTAATGTCCAACATTCTTGAATCAAAAAATCAAGTGTTTACATGCTCTAAAGCTCTCAGCCATGATTAGGGTTTATATCCGATTTCGTTTTTCAATCCGATCGAATTACAAATCGATATTTCCCATTCGTTTCAAGTCATCCAATGATCATCAAAACAAAAAATACCAAGAACCTAGGGTAACAGTCACATTCGGCCAAGCCTAATGGTGGGCAAAAAATTGATCCAATCAAACCTCAATATATCAACATATAAGCATACTCAATCAATCAATTTTATCAAATCATGCTCACATTGATTTTACCCAAATTTTACTCTAATTCATTTCATGCTCATTTAGGCTCTGATACCATTGTTGGTTTCTATGATTAGTCCCAATATCAAATAAGCATAAAATCATGAATGAATATCAAAGAAGAGTGCGGAAACACACTTACATTGAACAGTTTATGGATGCGTTGATCAACAAAATTTTGCTCCAAGAGTGTTGTTGAATTCGGCCAAGGTGAAGACACAAGTTCCAAGCTTTGCTTTGAGTTTCCAAGCTCTCAAGTAGGCTTCCCTAACACCTTGTATGATCCCTTGAAGAGTGCTAGCTCTATGGAAGATTTTGCAGCGAAATCCTTTGTCTTTCCTCTTGTGAAACTCACTGCAAAAGAAGAGAAATGGAGAGAGTTTTTGGCTTCACAAAATTTAGCCAAGGAGAGAGAGTGATAAACTTGTGAAAATGATTTCAAAATCAATTTAAATCTAATACCAAACATTTGGTATATGTCCATCAAACCATCAAATGGAGCGTTCAACAAGCTTTCAACCACCTACCTAATTCCATCAACATAAAGTTGATTAAAGTGACTAGGTGATTTGACAAGTGAAGTGACATATGGGTCCCACTCGATTCCGAATGCGAGTGGGCCCGCAAACACTCCCGGGCTCGGGTTCACTAATTCCGAATTAACGAACTTCCGTCGCGACGTAATTAAATCGAATTTAATTAAATAATTATGCCTAGCAAAATTACTATTCACGTTGCTAATGAATTAATTCTAAATTAACTCGTTTGCCCGAATTAAAATCTAATTTTAATTATGCGTCTAAATCTAATTCCGAATAATATATCGAATATATTATTTTAACGATTAATTCCAAATGAATCTTTCTCTCTATTCAAATAGTACTTTATCCAAGATAAAGTCTCTCCGCAATTAATCCCATATTAATTAAGCTCGAATCATACGTCATCGGTGAATTTTTGGGAAGCGACCCAAGATATTCCTAGATATATTGGCAGTAAATTCGGTCGTCGGACTATCCGAACACTTATGTACCTCGTACTACGTTTTTACCGATTTACGAGGCAAGGTTGACTTCTAGCAAAGCGCCATGCCTACCCAATTCTCCAGAAATATTCTTAATGGAATATACGATCTATAACAGGTGTAGTATACCGTAGTATTGCGTATTGCGATCCAGTATCAGATGTCACGTGCAAGGCCTGAGGCTGGAATAGTGTATGCCCCGTACGAAGCACATATCGGATATCAAACAACTAGTCTCTTTGAATCGGATAATCATGACCTTGTCATATTATCCCGATGGTTGCAACACAATAGAGAACCAGTTCTGAATCCCTGCGTGATCATCATCTCCATATGTCTGAAGTGATACTTCCGTCTTGACATCACATCCAATACACTACGATTCTCAATAAACCCAGAAGAGGCGTACACAGAACCCGTTAAAGCCCTGGACGACCAAAACCAAAGTTTACCGATTGTCGCAAGTACTAGCGATGCAAGTCTCAGGTTAAGACCAAATACACCTACCCTGAAGCGGACTCCCATGGACACATATACATACTACCAATGGGATTCCGCGGGGTCTATCCAGAGCGAAGCTATTTTCCGTACCATCGGTAAAACACAATCTCCTATCGCACTTGCATAAGTATCGAATACTTAAATATATGAGAACTATGTCGTTATGCCCTCACAACGCGTACAAGTGCAATACTAGTCTATTCCGTATTATCGATGTCCAGCCTCGATAATACTACGACTATGGATTTTTAATGATTAAACCTTTATGGATTGATACTGTCTCATATCATCTCAATCCGGAACTAATCATAAGGACTTTTACCATTTATATATCAAAGTAAATAAATTACAAAACGGTAAAAGGCAATTTCATTACTACATAGTTAATTTTGTACAAAAACATAATGTCTTTTACAAACAATGACGCTATGGGTCATAACTGTCCAACAATCTCCCACTTGGCCTATAGCCAGTCACTCAAGCATCTAATACCTGAACTATGTACATGTCGCTCAAACTTTTGCTGAGGAATCGATTTCGTCAGCGGATCTGCCATGTGTCATCTGATGCGACCTTCTCGACCTTCATATTTCATATCGCCACGATGTATAATCTCACGAATCAGATGGAAAATTCGAAGAACATGCTTGGATCGTTGATGAGACCACGGTTCCTTAGCTTGCGCTAAAGCCCCATTAGTGTCACAATACAATGGAACGGGCTCAGCTGCTAACGGAACTACTCTTAATCCAATTAGGAATTTTCAGATCCAAACTGCTTCTTTTGCTGCTTCAACTGCAGCAATGTACTCCGCTTCTGTTGTTGAATCGACAACAGTCTCTTGCTTGGAAGATTTTCAGCTCACTGCTCCGTTATTCAAACAAAATATGTACCCGGATTGCGACTTACAGTCGTCTTTGTCGGTTTTGAAACTTGCATCGGTATACCCAGTTACCTCAAGTTCTCCTTCTCCATAGATTAAGAAAGCATCATTAGTTCGTCTAAGATACTTAAGGATGTTCTTAACCGCCATCCAGTGACCTTCACATGGATCGGCTTGATAGCGACTACACATGCTCAAAGCATAGGAGACATCAGGTCGCATACATATCATGGCATACATGATCGATCCGACTGCCGAGGCGAACGGTATCCGACTCATGTTGTCTCTCTCATCTTGAGTTTTAGGACACATGTCCTTAGATAGATAGACACCATGTGACACTGGAAATAGTCCTCTCTTAGACTGATCCATGTTGAATCTCTTCAACATTTTGCCAATATACGTGCTCTGGGAGAGTCCAAGCAGCTTTCTAGATCTATCCCGGTAGATCTTTATTCCCAGAATAAAGGCTGCTTCTCCCAGATCTTTCATGGAGAATTTCAATGAAAGCCAAGCTTTCACCGATGTTAGCATGTGAATGTCATTGCCTATAAGCAATACATCGTCAACAAAAAGGACAATAAAAGTCAGTGCTCTCCCACTAACCTTCTTATATACACAAGGATCATCTTCATTTTGAATGAAATCATATTCTTTTATGATCTCATCAAAACATTGGTTCCATGATCGCGATACTTGCTTCAGTCCATAAATGGACCGATTTAACTTACAAACCTTGTTTGCAAGTCTAGGCACTATAAAACCGTCAGGCTGTTGCATATAAACATCCTCCAAAAGGTTTTCGTTAAGGAAAGTGATTTTAACGTCCATCTGCCATATCTCGTAATCAAAATATGCAGCAATAGAAAGCATTATCCGAATGGATTTAATCATGGCAACGAGTGAGAAAGTTTCGTCATAATCGACACCATGTCGTTGACGATACCCCTTCGCTACAAGCCTAGCTTTGTACGTTTGTACGTTGCCATCCATGTCGGTCTTATTCTTGAAGACCCATTTGCATCCAATAGGCTTTACGCCTTCTGGTGCATCAACCAGTGTCCAAACTTGGTTGGTGTACATGGAATCCATTTCGGACTTCATGGCCTCTTGCCATAAAGTGGAATCGATATCTTGTATCGCTTCCTCATGCATAGCCGGTTCGTTATCCTCAATGAGATTAATATCTACATGAGGTGAGATCAGAAACCTATACCTCTCATGTTATTTCCTGACTCTCTCCGACCTACGCGGTCCTTGTGTAATAGAAGATTGTGGCACAGTCTCATCCCGGATGGACTGTTCTTGTTCCGTTGAGGATTCTAAGCCAGAAACTGTATCACTCCGATTTTCATCGAGTTCTACTTTCCTCCCACTAACCACTGCATTTAGGAATTCCTTCTCAAGGAAAACTGCATGTAGAGCAACAAATACTTTGTTCTCTCGTGGGTGATAGAAGTAATATCCTTTGGTTTCCCTAGGATATCCTACGAATATGCATTTCTCAGATTTGGGTTCAAGTTTGGTACCTTCCAAACGTTTGACGTATGTCCAGCATCCCCAAATCTTCAGGAATGAGAAACCCGGTTTCTTTCCTGTCCATATGTCATATGGTGTCTGTTGTACAGACTTTGACAGAACTTTATTCAAAATAAGAATTACACTGTTTAATGCATATCCCCATAAGGAAATAGGTAGCTCAGTGCGACTTATCATAGACCTTACCATGTCCAACAAAGTTCGGTTTCTCCGTTCGGATACACCGTTTAATTGCGGTGTTCCATGAGGAGTCCAATATGAAAGAATACCATATTCTTTTAAGTAATCTAGAAACTCATTCCTCAAGTACCATCGACAAAACACAACCTTCTATCGCACTTGCATAAGTATCCGATACTTAAATATATGAGAACTATGTCGTTATGCCCTCACAACGCGCACAAGTGCAATACTAGTCTATTCCGCATTATCGATGTCCAGTCTCGATAATACTACGACTAGGGATATTTAATGATTAAACCTTTATGGACTGATACTGTCTCATATCATCTTAATCTGGAACTAATCATAAGGACTTTTACCATTTATATATCAAAGTAAATAAATTACAAAACGGTAAAAGGTAATTTCATTAATACATAGTTAATTTTGTATAAAAACACAATGTCTTTTACAAACAGTGACGCTATGGGTCATAACTGTCCAACAATTACTCATGGACCATCACCTGGTTCAGTTGACCAGGGACATTCCATTGATGACTCTTGTCGAGTCAAACAGAATTATGGAATTCACTCATTACATACGACATGTCGAGTGAAATTACTCTTGAACCATCACCTGGTTCAGTCGACCGGGGACATCCCCCAGATGACTAATGTCGAGTCAAACAGAATTATGGAATTCACTCGTTACATACGACATGTCGAGTGAAATTACTCATGAACCATCACCTGGTTCAGTCGACCAGGGAAATTCCATTGATGACTCTTTTCGAGTCAAACAGAATTATGGAATTCACTCGTTATATACGACATGTCGAGTGAAATTACTCCTGAACCATCACCTGGTTCAGTCGACCAGGGACATCCCTCAGATGACTCATGTCGAGTCAAATAAAATTATGGAATTCACTTGTTACATACGAAATATCGAGTGAAATTACTCCTGAACCATCACCTGGTTCAGTCGACCGGGGACATTCCATTGATGACTCTTGTCGAGTCAAACAAAATTATGGAATTCACTCATTACATATGACATGTCGAGTGAAATTACTCATGAACCATCACTTGGGTCAGTCGATCGGGGACATCCCCCAGATGACTCATGTCGAGTCAAACATAATTATGGAATTCACTCGTTACACACGACATGTCGAGTGAAATTACTCATGAACCATCACCTGGTTCACTCGACCGGGGACATTCCTCTGATGAATCTTGTCGAGTCAAATAGAATTATCGAATTCGCTCGCTACATACGACATGTCGAGTGAAATTACTCCTAAACCATCACCTTGTTCAGTCGACCAGGGACATTCCACTGATGACTCATGTCGAATCAAATAGAATCATGGAACTCCCTCTCTACACGACATGTCGAATGTGATATAAGCATGGACTTCTTTCGTCCGTACGGCATGCCAAGTGAGATTACTCCTAAACCATTATCAGGTTCAGTCGACATGGGACATTCCCCTATAGGCTCACGTATGAGCCAAATTAAAGATGTGAGCTTCCCTTAGTCTATATGACATGTCGATCGGGATTAACTCTCAAAGCCTTCGACAGGTTCAGTCAAACCAGGGACACCCCCTAGACTCATGTCGAAGTAAAAAGAGATATAAATGTGTCATCCCCCAGTCATATACGACTATTATGATTAAAGTTATCCCCTGAACTACCTTGGAGACTGATGAGTGGTAAATCTATCACTATTTCCCACTCATTTAACCTAAAATTTTGTATAGTTTATTGATTTTTGTGAATATTTTGATGTGTTTTGTGTTATTTTATAGATAAATAAAGTTTCAGGACATTCTGGAAGTGATTTGGAGCAAAATAGTGAAAATTGGACAAAATGACATTTTCATAATTTTCAACGTCGCGATGCTGGAAGCTTTGGCGTCGCTACTCCTAATGTGCTCCTAGTCCATGCTAACGTGCGCCGGGTCAACAAGTCAGAATCTGAAAAGTTTGACTTTACTAACGTGCGTCGTGCCACGTGTCACCATCACATCCGATCTGCTAACGTGCACCGTGCCACGTGTCATCATCCTATGGTGCCGACAATTGCCATCGCCACGTGTCACTCCACATGTCAGCCACGTCATCGTCCACATCATCTGTTGACCAAGTCAAAGTGCCATATCATCACCATGTCATCATCAACCAATCACAACATGCCACGTGTCACAATCCTACGGTGCCGACAATCACTTTTGCCACGTGTCGCCACATCAGCGCCACGTCATGCCACATCAGCGGAATAATTGAGTTGTTAGCCGCCTTGCCACGTGTCGCCTTATCTCCTTATCCAGAATTGCCACGTGTCATCACCTCAGGATGCCACGCCAAAAGACACGGGCGTCGCGACGCTGGGAGCCTACCGAGGTCTATAAATTGAGCTCGAGATGTCAATTTCAGTTGCACCATTCTCTCTAAATTCTCTGATGTAAATAGGGAGTTCTCTTCTTAGTTTCTTTAAATTTCAATTTTGTAATTAATTTATATTTACGTTCTGTAATAATAATTTACTTTCTTTACTTTTCAGTTGTTAATATTCAACTATGATGAGGTAACTTCCCTCTGCTAGGGTGAAAGGTAATTCGTTTACTATTGCTATTTAGATTAATCTCCAGTAATTATAATATATTCACTATTTAAAATTTGACTTAACAGGGATACCTCTATATTGGCCTGTTGGTAATTCATTTTAATCTGGTTAAACCTGACTAAGTAAGGATACCGCCATATTAGTCTGTTGGTAATTAAATTTTCTTACCGCCTATATGGCATGTTTATTTTGGTTCTGCCTATATGGCTAGATTATGGACAAATATTCTTACCGCCTTAATGGCTGGTTGGATTTCATTTGACTTAATCAGGTTACTGCCTATATGGCTGGTTGGTAAATTATCACAAGTTTATATGTTATATTATGGGAGATATCTAAATAGTTGTAGTAAAAGTAATTCCTTTTACCTTAGTATTTTATTTTATTATAATTTTACTTTTCAGTATTTACTTTACCGCATTTACTTTTCAACATTTTTTACTTTATGTCTTTTACTTTTAAGTTCTTAGTAGCCCTGGTTATGTATTGTAACTAAGTTAAATATCTGGGGTTGTGATGAATTCTAATATCACTGGTTTATAACGGGTTAGATTATAGTTTGGGTAATATGAAAATTTATTTATTGATTTTTAATTTTAATGTTTTTTAATTAACTGGCCATTAGTAAAATTGATTAGGTAAACTTAAAATGAACTTGGAAAAAGGATTTTAGGTTTAAGACCTTAGACTCAATAGCCCACGATCTGCCTTGAGGATAGATAACCCTTTAATAGATTTCCTTACAGGATAGGAATATACCTGTCGGGTGGGGGTAGCCATAATTGGAACTTAATCTTAATGAATCTAGGTAATTTGGTTGACATAGACATATGGTTCAATTGAATTATACTAGGTATTTGTAATTGACCATCGAAATAGGCTTTTACATAATTTAGTGTTTCAGGTAATAATAAATCAATACACTACCCAACTATAAGATAACCACTTCATTTTTAAATAATTTTGGAATAAATCACAACCCTGAATAGTTTTATAAATTTGATTTTTTCTTCAGTTTTCTTTTGCGAAATTTTATTTACTTGTTTTTAAATTTAGAATCATCACATTTTCAAATCAATCAATCAACCTGTTAGATACCAGTAATCATTTAGCCTCAGTAAAATTAATAGATTAGGTATTAAGTCCTCATGGGATCGATACTTTTTATACTACTTGAACGATACGTGCGCTTGCGTTATACGCGTGTGATTACGCCGGTCAAGTTTTTGGCGCCGTTGCCGGGGACTTATTTATCTTTTATTATTAGTTTTGAGGTTAGATACATTTACTTGTATCTAATTTCTTTTTACTTATTGTTTTTGTTTTCTTGTGTTTGAGGTTCTCAGATCCTTCATGAGACGAACCAGAAGCTTTGAACTCCGAGCGCTTGACCCAAAGATTGAAAGAACCATCAGACAGTTAAGAAGGAAAATGCGAGAAGGCCAAGAAGCAATTGTTAACATGTAACCTGAACCTTTGGAGGTTGCACCACCAATTCCTATTCGAGACAGAACCATTCCGGTGGTTGACAGACTCATTTCCTGTATTGTATTTCCTCCCTTACCAGAAAATGCGGGTGACATCAAAACTTGCATTCAGATGATACAGCAGTCAGTTCAGTTTGGGGGAATGCAACTGAAGATCCTAATACCCACATCAGCAACTTCCTGGAAGTTTGCGGCACTTTCAATTACAACCGAGAAGCTGAAGAAGCAATGAGACTGTGTGTTTTCCCATATTCCTAGAAGGACAGAGCTAAAGCTTGACTACATTCACTTTTAGCAGGTTCCATCACAATATGGAATAATCTAGCCACCAAATTCCTTGCAAAGTACTTTCCACCAGCCAGAAATGGAAAAATGAGGAATGACATCACATCCTTTGTGCAACAAGATTCAGAAACTCTATATGAAGCTTGGGAAAAGTACAAAGATTTGCTGCGGAAATGTCCTCACCATGAGATTCCAAAATGGCTTCAAGTCCAAACATTCTATAATGGACTTTCTGGAATAATGGGAACCACAATTGATACTGCTGCTGGAGGGGCTTTGATGGCAAAATGAGAAGATCAAGCATGTGACTTAATCGAATAAATGGCCAACAACAATTCCTTGTGGCCAACAGAAAGGAGCATGATCCAAAGAATTGCATGAATTTATGAAGTTGGAGCAAATACAGCAGTCAGTGCCAAGCTAGATCAGATATGCAAATACATGGAGACTCTCAGCACACAAAGCAACATCAGAGCCACTAGTTCACCATATGGAGGAGCACCAGAGCCAACCCAACCTGAAGAGACGGTGAATTATGTCAACAATTTCAACAGACAGGGGAACAATCCATATTCCAACACCTACAACCCAGGGTGGAGGAATCATCCTAACTTTTCATGGAGCAATAATTCAGGGCAAAAGAATAATCCACCACCTGGATTTCAATAGCAGAACTATCCACCACCTGGTTTCCAGCAACAGAACAAAGGCCAGGAGCATGAAAAAGAACCAGTAATGGAAGAAGTGCTAGCTAAAAAAAATATGAAGCTATGTTTCAAAATCAATCAGCTTCTATCAAAGCACTGGAGAATCAAACTGGACAACTGACCAATGCTCAGAGTTACAGACCACCAGAAAATCTTCCCAGCAACACAAAACCAAATCCAAGGAACCGATGGAATGAGCAATGTCAAGCCATTACCTTGAAAAGCGGTACTGAAATCAACAAAGATGTTGGAATCAAGGAAACAATCGAGGAAGATCTAAAAGATGCAGTTCCACATATGGAGGAAAAAGAACCAAAGGAAAAAGAACAAATCACTCCACCTCCACATTTTCCTCAGCGTCTTCAGAAAAACAAACTGGACAAACAGTTCGCCGATTCTCGGAGGTGTTCAAAAAACGGCACATCAACATTCCATTTGCAGAAGCCTTGGAAGAAATGCCTAGCTATGTCAAATTCATGAAAGACATTCTTTCACGAAAACAGAGATTGTGAGATTATGAGACAGTAACATTATCGGAAGAATGCAGTGCTATCATTCAGAGGAAACTTCCCCCGAAGTTGAAAGATCCTGGTAGTTTCACAGTCCCGTGCACCATTGGAGAACATTATATCGGTAAGGCTTTATGTGATTTAGGTGTTAGTGTTAATTTAATGCCTTTTTCTATTTACAGGAAACTGTAAATTGGAGAAGCAATGCCTACCTCAGTCTCACTACAACTTGCTGATCGAACACTCGTATTTCCTAGAAGAGTTGTTGAAGATGTGCTGGTTAAAGTTGACAAACTCATTCTCCCAGCAGATTTCATCATCCTTGACATGGAAGAAGACAAAGATGTGCCTATTATTCTTGGGAGACCATTTTTGGCGACAGGTCAAACTGTGATTGATGTACAAAAAGGAGAACGAACCATGAAAGTTCAGGACCAAGAAGTTACTTTCAATGTTTTCAAAGCCATGAAATTCCCGAGCGATGAAAAGGAGGAAGAATGTTTCAAAATTGATGTTGTTGATAGTATCATTCAGGATACTGATACAATTCCCATGGACAAACTTGAAGCTTGCATCACCAACATACTGACAGCGAGCTTGATGCTGAAATTCTGGAATGTATCAACTATCTTGACAAGCCATTCCGTTTCAAATCGATAACTCCAGTTGAAAATCTGGATCTCCCAAAGAAAGATTGAATCAAGCCTTCGATTGAAGAACCACCGCAATTGGAGCTGAAGCTACTTCCGAACCATCTCAGGTATGTATTTCTTGGAAACTCTTCTGAATTACCTGTTATTATTTCTTCTTCTCTAACATTGAAGCGGGAAGAAAAGTTACTGAGAGTGTTATTAGAGCACAAAAAAGATATTGGCTAGACTATAGCTGACATTCGATGAATTAGTCCATCATTTTACATGCACAAGATCCTGATGAATGACTAGTACAAACCCACAGTGGATCATCAACAGAGACTCAATCCAATCATGAAGGAAGTTGTAAAGAAAGAAATAATAAAATGGTTAGATGCTGGTATCATTTACCTCATCTCAGATAGCAGTTGGGTGAGTCTTATGCAGTGTGTACCGAAGAAAGGAGGAATTACTGTGGTCACCAATGAAAAGAACGAGCTGATTCCAACAAGAACGGTGATTGGTTACATTGCCATTCATTGATCAGATGCTGGACAGACTGGCGGGACATGAGTTTTATTGCTTTCTGGATGGATATTCAGGGTACAATCAGATTGCTATCGCCCCAGAAGATCAGGAGAAAACCATATTTACATGTACGTATGGTACTTTTGCTTTCCGTAGGATGCCATTTGGATTATGTAATGCCCCAGCCACATTTCAGCGTTGCATGATGACTATCTTCTCATATATGTTGGAGCAGAGTATGGAGGTATTCATGGATGACTTCTCTGTGTTTGGAGATTCTTTTGACCATTGCTTACAAAATCTGGAACATGTGTGACAAAGGTGTGAAGATACAAACTTGGTACTCAACTGGGAGAAATGCCACTTCATGGTGCAGGAAGACATTGTTCTTGGACATCAGATCTCACAAAAAGAAATCGAGGTAGATAAATTAAAGATCGAGATAATTGAAAAAATACCTCCACAACATCTGTCAAAGGGATTAGGAGCTTTCTTGGACATGCAGGTTGTTACAGGAGATTCATCAAAGATTTTTCCAAGATTACAAAACCTCTTTACAATCCTCTGGAGAAGGATGTGCCTTTCAACTTCACCAAAGAATGCCATGAAGCTTTTGAAATCTTGAAAAAGAAGCTGGTCTCTGCTCCCATCATAGTAGCGCCAGACTGGACCCTTCCATTTGAGGTGATGTGCGATGCTAGTGATTTTACTGTAGGTGTAGTTTTGGGACAACGCAAAGCAAAGATTTTCCACACCATTTATTACTCCAGCAGAACTCTGAATGAAGCTCAACTCAACTAAACAACCACTGAAAAGGAGTTGCTTGCAGTTGTGTTCGCTTTTGAAAAATTCCGCTCTTATCTGCTGGGTCCCAAAGTGGTGGTCTACAAAGATCATTCAGCAATCAAATATCTGATCGCGAAGAAAGATGCTAAACCCAGATTGATCCGTTGGATACTTCTTCTATAAGAATTTGATGTGGAGATTCGAGACAGGAAAGAGACAGAAAATCAAGTGGCATATCATTTATCGAGGCTCGAGAATGGAGAAACAGTTGGCAAAGAACTTTCAATCAAAGAAACTTTTCCAGATGAACAGCTGTTTGCCATGAAACAACAGGAAATCCCTTGTGTTGGACCGTTATGACCCATAGCGTCACTATTTGTACAGATCATGGTGGTGTTGTACAAATTAACTATGTGACAAAGGAGATTGCTCTCTTATCATTTGTGATTAGATCACCTTAGATGTATAAATGATAGGAGGTCCCTATGATTAGTTCCTGGATTGAGAATGATATGAGACAATATCAGTCCACGAATGATTAATCATTAAATATCCCTAGTCAGAGTATTATCGAGATTGGACATCGGTAATGCGTAAAAGAGTAGTATTGCATTTGTGCACGTTGTGAGGGCATAACAGGCATAGTTCTTATATATTTAAGTATTGGATACTTATGCAAGTGCGGTAGGAGGTTGTGTTTTACCGATGGTATGGAAAATAGCTTCGCTCTGGATAGACCCCTCGGAATTCCATTGGTAGTATGACTATGTGTCTATGGAAGTCTGAAATCAGGGTAGGTGTATTTGGTCTTAACCTGAGACTTGCACCGCTAATACTTGCGACAATCAATATACTTTGGTTGAGGTTATCCAGGGCTTTAACCGGTTCTGTGTACGCCAATACTGGGTATATTGAGAATCTTAGAGTGTTGGGTGTGATGTCAAGACGGAAGTATCACTCCAGTCATAGTGGAGATGATGTCACGTAGGATACGGTACTGGTGCTCTTAAGTACTGCAGGCATCGGGATATTATGACTAGGTCATGTATATCCGATATAGAGACTAGTTACCAGACATCTGACATGTGCTTCGTACGAGGCAGACACAGCTCCAGCCCCAGGCCTAGCATGTGACAGTCCGATATTGGATCGATATACGCAATACCACGTATATTACTCCTGATATAGATCGTTTATTCATGTAAGCATGTTTCTGGAGAATTGGGTAGGCATGGCGCTTTGCTAGAAGCCAACCTTGTCTTGTGAATCAGCGTAAACGTAGTACGAGGTACTTACGGGTTCGAATAGTCTGATGACCCGATTTACTGCCAACATATCTGGAGATCTCATAGGTCGCTTCCCGAAGATTCACCGATGACGTATGACTCGCACTTTTATTAATCTGGGATTAATTTAATGAGAGAGAAAATTAATCTGGGATTAATTGCGGAGATATTTTATCTGGGATAAAATATCAATTAAAGAGAGAGAACGATTAAATTGGAATTAATCGATAAAATAATATATTGGATATATTATACGAAATTGGATATCGACGCAGAATTAAAATTAGATTTTAATTCGGGCGAACGAATTAATTTAGAATTAATTCGTTAGCGATGTGAATAGTGATTTCACTAGGCGTAATCATTTAATTACGACGCAATGGAAAATTCGTTAATTTGGAATTAGCGAACCCGAGCCCGGGATTATTTGCGAGCGCATTCACATTTCGAATTTGAGTGCGGCACGCAAGTCAAATCAAGCGTCAAATCATTAGTCACATCAAACGTCAAATCACATATCATTTTGAGTGATGTGATATTTGATTGATTGATGTGAGTTGATGTGAGATGAAAGGAAGCATTAAATGCTTTGCTTTTTGAAATTGAAAAAGGTAAATGGTTTATTGTTTTTGGAAAATATAAAAACCTAATACATTTTTTCTTTTTCTATTCTCTCTCCTGGTTCACGGCTTTACCCTTTTTGGAGCCAAAAATATTTCTTCATCTCTCTCGGCCTTAAGGCCATCTCCTTCTTCCTTCTCACTGGTTTGACCGAAAATGAAGACAAGAATAGAGTGATTTTGTTGCAAGATCCAAGTGCTAGCACGCTCTAGGAGGCATACCAAGGTGATAGGGCAGTGAGTTCGTGAGCATGGAAGATTATCAACAAAGCTTGGAGCTTTAATAGAGTCCATGGCCGATTCTTCATGGAGGAGATCCACCCACTGCCGAGTTCAGCCACTGCCACTGCCGAGCTCCCAAGGGCAGTTCGGTTATTCATTTCTTTGCATCTCAACCGATCTATGTGAGTTTTTCCGCACCTCCTTTGGTTGTATTTACACTTGTTTCATGCTTGATTTATGATCTTCGGAAGCTTATTGCAAACCAACACATTGGTATGCTGACTATGTCAACTACATTGTGTCAGGAAAATGGTTGTTGGAATGGACAACTCAAAAACGGAAGAAGTTCTTCAAATAAGTCAAGCATTATATTTGGGATGAGTCGTACATGTTCAAACGTTGTGCTAATCAACTATTGAGACGGTGTGTTCCACAGGAGGAGGTTAACGGTGTTTTGTAGCACTGTCATTCATCACCATATGGCGGACACTTCAGCGGGGACAAAACTGCTGTAAAAGTCTTACAATCAGGTTTGTTCTGGCCCACTCTTTTTAAGATGCTTACTTGTTTTCTCTTCAATGTGACAGGTACCAGAGAACGGGGAATATTTCGAGAAGAAATGAAGGACCGTTGCAAAATATTCTGGAAATATAGATATTCGATGTGTGTGGTATTGATTTCATGTGACCCTTTGTGCCATCATTCAGAAATCTGTACATCCTGGTTCAAGTAGACTACATCTCCAAATGGGTTGAAGCAACTGCACTGCCATCCAATGATTCAAAAGTTGTGATCAAATTCCTAAAAAAGAACATTTTCACTCTGTTCGGAACACCTCGTGCAATTATCAGTGATGGTGGCATACATTTCTGCAACAGATATTTTGATGCAATCCTATCTAAATACGGAGTTACTCACAAGGTTGCCACTGCTTACCATCCACAGTCAAATGGACAGGTTGAAGTTTCACATAGGGAAATAAAAAAAATCTTGGAGAGAACCGTTGGATCAACAAGGATGAACTGGTCTACAAAACTCGATGATGCATTATTGGCCTACCGAATAGCTTACAAGACATCCATTGGTATGTCACCATATCGATTGGTGTTTGGGAAGTATGCCATCTGCCAGTTGAACTTGAACACAAAGCGTACTGGGCACTGAAGAAGTTGAATCTTGATCCACAAGCTGTAGGAGAGAAAAGACTTCACCAACTCAATAAATTGGAGGAATTTCGCCTGCAGGCCTATGAGAATGCCAAATTGTACAAAGAAAAGATCAAGAAATGGCATGACCAAAAAATAGTGCACAGACAGTTGGAACCAAGGCAGCAGGTGTTGTTATACAACTCGAGGTTGAAACTTTTCCCTGGAAATTTGAAATCAAGGTGGTCAGGTCCACTTTTGATCACTCAGGTTCTACCATATGAAGCTGTTGAGTTACTGGATCCCAATACCAATAACACATTCAAAGTTAACACTCAGCATGTCAAACACTACTGGGGAGAATCATTTGAGCGATAAAAAGAAAGTGTCACACCTTCAGATCCAGCATAATGTTCGGGCAGTCACGTCTAGCTGACGACGTTAAACTTAGCGCTAGCAGGGAGACAACCCATGCAATCTTTTTGTATAAATTATGATTTGGGGTGATTTAATTTTGTGTGTTTAATTTTTGCAGATTAAGTCATTTTAAGATGGAAGAAGTTCTCGCAAATCTTCACAAGCAATTTCCTTCTCTCCCTCAAAAATCTCTAATGAAAGTTTACAAAGCTCACTTGGAATGAATGAGACTACCGATGATCCATTGTATTCCTAATGACATTCATTGGGTAATGGAAGCACAGGTCCGATTAGCAGGTGAGTATTCTGATTCTTGTACTTCTTATTTGCCTGGTTTTGGAAGAAGCACATATGCCAAGAAACGTAGAGCTAAGCAAATAGGTGTTTGTTTCAAATGTGCACCCTGGAATTGCACTACTCGTTGTCGTTCTTTAGGAATGGTGTCTGAAAATCGCGAAGACAAAATTAAATTCATTGGGGATGGCTTGAGTAAGGAGTCTATGGATGATATATCTTCGACTCTTGAGATGCATCATAGTGGATATGTTCATATTGCCATTCGCAAATTACACACACAATTTTTAAAGGAAATACAACAGTTAAGTCTCGGGAATCTGACTCAAAAAGACCTTGTTTGCCAATTTATAAGAAAATTGGATGGGAAGCTTGTCCCTGACGCATAGACGTCAATCAAGCCGCTAACTTTCTTGTACATATTATATCTCTCTATCTTTTCCTAATAATTGTGATTTGTTTTGTTGTTTTCTTTTATTTTCTCCGACATGATCCAAATCTTTTTGACTATCACGATTTATTTTACTGTTTAACTAATAATTGTCATTTGGCAGGTACTAGTGCTATTATTTTTACTCACCATTTTCAGGTGTTATAAATTGAACTCATCATTGTACTTTTGAAGACATCCAGAGTAAAACATGGAAGCCACTTCAAGAAGACGGGTTGAAAATATCTGTGTGTTTTGCGGTACTAGTGTTGGTGTTAAACAATAATACATAGAAGCAGCACATGAATTGAGTCGAGTCTTAGCTGTAAGAAATATGCACTTAGTATATGGCGGAGGCAATCTTGGACTTATTGGGATCGTTTGAAAGGCCGTACAGGAAAAAGGCAGTCAAGTCTTGGGAATCATTCTAAAACACTTGGTAGAGGCAAATCTTAATGGACCATCAAACGGAGAAGAACTAATTGTGCCAGGTATGTCTGAACGACTGGTAGAAATGATTAACCGTGCTGATGCTTTTATTGCTTTGCCAGGTGGTTTGGGCACAATAGAGGAAATTTTTACAGTGTTATCTTGGGCGAACTTGAACATACACCATAAACCGCTTGGACTGTACAATGTTGAGGGATTTTATGATTTTCTTTGTGTATTTCTTGATGATGCCCGGAGAAACGGGTTCGTAACAAAACCTATGAAGGTACTCCTCTTTACTGCCATAACTGCTCCGGATATAATTGACCAACTCTTAGCCTTTGAACCACAAATTGACCCTATCATTTCAAAGATAAACTGGTCCGAGAATGATCGTGGTAAGAGGCGTCAGATTAATCTGAATCTTAACCTTTAATTTCCTGTAGAATTTCAGCTAACCATGTATTATCTTCTAAACTCTTCTTCTACTGTTTAAGACATTGACAATGTCTCATTTAGGTTTGGGAGTGAGAAATTAGTTGATTAGTATATTGTTTTTAGTTTGTGTGTTGTTTTTTATTTTTAGTCCAAAATTTTTCGAAAAATACAAAAAAATTGAAAAATTTTCAAAAATTACAAAAATATTTTGTGTTTTTTGATAAGTGGTAATTATATCACTATTTCCCACTCATTTAACCTAATATTTTGTATAGTTTCTCGAGTTTTAAGAACGTTTTGATGTGTTTTTGTTTATTTTGCAGATAAAAATAATATTGGGACATAATGGAATCAACTCGGAGCTAAAACGATGAAATCTGGAGGAAAAATATCAAAAACGAAATTTTATTATACGCGTCACGAAATGCAGTTCGAAATTTCAATTTTGCGCATGTTTCATATTTTGGCCATAACTTTTTCATCCGATATCCGATTGAGCTGATTCAAGTTGCAGATTAAAGAAGACTCGAAGATCTAAAACTTTGAAAGTCAAAATAATTTTGAACTCTGAAGCTTTCAAGGCCGAAATTGATGAACAATACAGTACATTTTGTGTGTGTATTGTGTGTCATCACTTCCCTAGAAGAAAATAAAATACTGGGGTTAGGGGATCCACTTTTTCTATTTATAATTTAGAAATCTCCCTTAGTATAATATAGAATTTAACGGTGATTAGCCCACCGACCATATAGGCGGTATTCCTTATTAAGTCAGATTTAAGTGAAGTCCAACCTGCCATTAAGGCAGTGTTATTATTTGAACATAAACCAGCCATATAGGCGGTAATTATCTGTCACCTAAAAACCGGTCATATAGGCGGTGCCACTTTATGCAAATAAATAAAACCAGCCATTAAGGCAGTAATTCCTTTTAGTTAATAATAAATTTTATATTATAATTAAGGGAGATTAATCTAAATAAAAATTATAAAAGCTTCACCCTTATCCCAGCGGAAATTTAACTACTAAACATAAAAAGAAAGGAGTAGAAGAAGAGAACTACTGCTATTGAAAATTAAAATACATAAATTAAATACTTAAAATAAATACAAACAAGATGCAATCCTTAAATTCCTTACAAAAAACTATGGAAAGCATGACAATTACAAATGAAATGGCTTGGTATTTATAGAAAAACCTAAAGGCTTCCACCAATTTCTCCACCGATTGCTCCACGAATTGCTCCATCAAACACTCCACCAAACATGCCACAAGACATGGCACCAAACATGGCACCAAACATGGTACCAAACATGCTAGCATGCTTGTTTGGTGGAAGTTTGACTATTTTTTTTTTATTAATTTTATTTTATATTTTGTAAATGACTATAGTAGATACACAAAATGTACTGTATTGTTCATCAATTTCGGCCATGAAAACTTCAGAATTCGAAATTATTTTGACTTTCAAAGTTTTAGATCTTCGAGTCTTATTTAATCTGCAACTTGAATCAACTCAATCTCATATCGGATGAAAACGTTATGGCCAAAATATGAAACATGCGCAAAACAGAAATTTCGAACTGCATTTCGTGACGCGTATAATAAAATTTCGTTTTTGACATTTTTCCTCCAGATTTCATCGTTTTAGCTCCAAGTTGATTCCATTAAGTCCCAATATTATTTTTATCTGCAAAATAAACAAAAACACATCAAAACGTTCATAAAACTCGAGAAACTATACAAAATATTAGGTTAAATGAGTGGGAATAGTGATATAATTACCACTTATCACAACCCCAAACCTAACATTTTGCTAGTCCTCGAGCAAACAGAAAATAATATGAAAATAAAATTAACTAAGCCACTTTCGTAGGGATCACGGTTGCATTTAGCGTATGCAACAAGCCTTTAAACCCCTAGGTGTCCCTAGTGGACGAGTTGTAGTCTCGTGAGGGCTTACAGCAACGATACCCATAAACGTTCAAGTAGTATAAAAATATCGATCCCACGAGGACTTAATTCATAATGTTGTTATTAATTATTGATACTATTTATTTACATGTATCTAATTATAGGGAGAAGGGAATTGATTGCTTTGGTTGGTTGAATGTGGAATTGCTTAATAAAAATAAAATAAAAAACAAAAGAAAATACTAAGGAAAATAAAAGAAAAGACTCAAAAGATCTAGGGTCGTGACTCCACACAATACTGTAAAATGGATGAATCGATTCCCTTATTTATGTGTATTAATTCAGTTTGCTAACCTGGAACACGATAATATGCAAAAGCCTCTTCCGATGGTCAGACGCAAATACCCAGTATAACCCAATTGAACCATATTCCTATGCAAACCACATTACCTGGATTCATTATGACCAAGTTCCAATTATGGCTACCTCCGCCCGACAGGTATATGTCTATCCTGTAAGGAAATCTATTAAAGGGTTATCTATCCTCAAGGAAGATTGTGGGCTATTGAATCTAAGGCTGAAACCTAAAATCCCTATGTCTAGTTCATTTTAGATTTACCCTATCAATCTTATTAATTGCCAGTTAACAAGACGCATTAAGCTTAAGACTCAATAAACAAACTAAAGAACTACCCATAAAAAGAAAATCAATTATTAAGTGTGTGTATTGTGTTTCATCACTTCCCTAGAATAAAAAATAAAAATGCTGGGGTTGGGGGATCCACTTTTACTATTTATAATTTAGAAATCTCCCTTACTATAATATATAATTTAACGGGGATATAGCCAACCAGTCATGTAGGCGGTATTTCTTATTAAGTCAGATTTAAATGAAGTCCAACCAGCCATAAAGGCGGTATTATTATTTGTTCATAAACCAGCCATATAGGCTGTAATTATCTTTCACCTAAAGACCAGCCATATAGGCGGTGCCACATTATGCCAAATAAATAAAACCAGCCATTAAGGCGGTAATTCCTTTTAGTGAATAATAAATTTTATATTATAATTAAGGGAGATTAATCTAAATTAAAATATTAAAAGCTTCACCCTTCCCCAGCGAAAATTTAACTACTAAACATAAAAAGAAAGGAGAAGAAGAATAGAACTACTGCTATTACTGAAAATAAAAATGCATAAACTGAAAACTTAAAATAAATAAAAACAAGATGCAATCCTTAAATTCCTTACAAAAACCTAAGGAAAACATGAGAATTAAAATGAATTGGCTTGGCATTTATAGAAAAACCTAAAGGCTTCCACCAATTTCTCCACTGATTGCTCCAAGAATTGCTCCACCAAACACTCCACCAAACATGCCACAAGACATGGCATCAAACATGGCACCACACATGGCACCAAACATGGCATCAAACATGGCACCAAACATAGCATCAAACATGGCACCAAACATGCAAGCATGTTTGGTGGAAGTTTGACAATTTTTATTTTATATTTTGTAAATGACTATAGTAGTTACACAAAATATACTTTATTGTTCATCAATTTCTGGCCTCCAAACTTCCGAATTCGAAAATATTTAAATCTTTAAAGTTGTAGATCTTCGAGTCTTCTTTAATCTGCAACTTGAATTAGCTCAATCAGACATCGGATGAAAAACTTATGGCCAAACTACCAATATTGCGCAAAATTGGAAATTTTGACTACACTTCGTGAGGCATATTGTAAAATTTCGTTTTTGACCATTTTTCCTCCGGATTTCAACGTTTTTGCCCCGAGTTGATTTCATTAAGTCACAATATTATTTTTATCTGTAAAATAAACAAAAACACATCAAAACGTTCATAAACTCGAGAAACTATATAAAATATTATGTTAAATGAGTGGAAAATAGTGATATAATTACCACTCATCACACCCCCAAACCTAACATTTTGCTAGTCCTCGAGCAAAACATAAAAATAAAATAACATAAAAATAAAATTAACTAGGCCACTTTCGTGGGGATCACGGTTGCATTTAGCGTATGCAACAAGCCTTTAAACCCCTAGGTGTCCCTAGTGGACGAGTTGTAGTCTCGTGAGGGTTTACAGCAATGATACCCACAACATTTTACTAAAGTAAAAATGAAGTGAAACTAATGCACACAAAAGCAAAAAGATAAGAAAATAAGAGGTTAGTGACTAATTAAGTGAAATTTCTACTCCAAGTTACTAGTTGTTTTGTTTCATTCTAAATTACCGAATCAGTAAATTCTCCGATTATTTTTACCATTCTCCATATACACAGCCAATAAAATATTAATCAATTCATTTTTGCCCACAACAGTCACAAGTGCAATTGATAAGAGAGTAATATTTTTGTCCTAAAGTTCTATCAGATTTCACACCTTTTTGTAGCAATGGAATAATTTTTTTTTGATTTTTCTGATTTTTTTTTCAAAAACTTGACCGGTGCAAACACACGCGTATAACGCAAGCGCACGTATCGTTCAAGTAGTATAAAAATATCGATCCCACGAGGACTTAATTGCTAATGTTGTTATTAATTATTGAATCTATTTATTTACATGTATCTAATTATAGGGAGAAGGGAATTGATTGCTTTGGTTGGTTGAATGTGGATTTGCTTAAATAAACTTAAAATAAAGACACAAAAGAAAAGGACACAAAAGAAAAAGACACAAAAGAAAATACTAAGGAAAATAGAAGAACAGACTCAAAAGATCTAAGGTCGTGACTCCACACAATACTGTTAAAAAGGATGAATTGATTCCCTTATTTATGTGTACTAATTCAGTTTGCTAACCTGTAACACGAAGATATGCAAAATCCTCTTTCGATGGTCAAACGCAATTACCCAGTATAACCCAATTGAACCATATGTCTATGTCAACCACATTACCTGGATTCATTAAGACCAAGTTCCAATTATGGCTACCCCCGCCCGACAGGTATATGTCTATCCTCTAAGGAAATCTATTAAAGGGTTATTTATCCTCAAGGAAGATCGTGAGCTATTAAGTCTAAGGATGAAACCTAAAATCCCTATGTCTAGTTCATTTTAGATTTACCCCATCAATCTTATTGGTGATCAATCAACATGAAGTATTAAGACTAAGACTTAATAAACAAACTAAAGAACTACCCATAAAAAGAAAATCAATTATTAAGTGTGGTATTGTGTGTCATCACTTCCCTAAAAGAAAATAAAATACTGGGGTTAGGGGATCCACTTTTACTATTTATAATTTAGAAATCTCCCTTAGTATAATATAGAATTTAACGGTGATTAGCCCACCGACCATATAGGCGGTATTCCTTATTAAGTCAGATTTAAGTGAAGTCCAACCTTCCATTAAGGCGGTGTTATTATTTGAACATAAACCAGCCATATAGGCGGTAATTATCTGTCACCGAAAAACCGGCCATATAGGCGGTGCCACTTTATGCAAATAATAAAACCAGCCATTAAGGCAGTAATTCCTTTTAGTGAATAATAAATTTTATATTATAATTAAGAGAGATTAATCTAAATTAAAATTATAAAAGCTTCACCCTTACCCAGCGTAAATTTAACTACTAAACATAAAAAGAAAGAGTAGAAGAAGAAGAAACTACTGCTATTGAAAATTAAAATACATAAATTAAATACATAAAATAAATACAAACAAGATGCAATCCTTAAATTCCTTACAAAAACCTAAGGAAAGCATGAGAATTACAAATGAAATGGCTTGGTATTTATAGAAAAACCTAAAGGCTTCCACCAATTTCTCCACCGATTGCTCCACGAATTGCTCCACCAAACACTCCACCAAACATGCCACAAGACATGGCATCAAACATGGCACCAAACATGGCACCAAACATGGCACCAAACATGCAAGCATGCTTGTTTGGTGGAAGTTTGACTATTTTTATTTTTATTTTTTATTAATTTTATTTTATATTTTGAAAATGACTATAGTAGATACACAAAATGTACTGTATTGTTTATCAATTTCGGCCATGAAAACTTCAGAATTCGAAATTATTTTGACTTTCAAAGTTTTAGATCTTCGCGTCTTCTTTAATCTTCAACTTGAATCAGCTCAATCGGATGAAAAAGTTATGACCAAAATATGAAACATGCACAAAACTGAAATTTCGAACTGCATTTCGTGACGCGTATAATAAATTTTCTTTTTTGACATTTTTCCTCCAGATTTCATCGTTTTAGCTCCGAGTTGATTCCATTAAGTCCCAATATTATTTTTATCGGCAAAATAAACAAAAACACATCAAAACGTTCATAAAACTCGAGAAACTATACACAATATTAGGTTAAATAAGTGGGAAATAGTGATATAAATACCACTCATCACACCCCAAACCTAACATTTTGCAAGTCCTCGAGCAAAACAGAAAATAAAATAACACAAAAATAAAATTAACTAAGCCACTTTCGTAGGGATCACGGTTGCATTTAGCTTATGCAACAAGCCTTTAAATCCATAGGTGTCCCTAGTGGACAAGTTATAGTCTCGTGAGGGTTTACATCAACGATACCCACAAAAGTTTTTACAAAAGTAAAAATTTAGTTAAAACTAATGCACACAAAAGCAAAAAGACAAGAGAAAAGAGAATAAAGAAGTTAGTGACTAATCAGGTGAAACTTCTACTACAAGTTACTAGTTGTTTTGTTTCATTCTAAATTACCGAATAAGTAAATTCTCCGATTATTTTTACCATTCTCCATATAACTTGACCGGTGTAATCACACTCGTAAAACGCAAGTGCACGTATCGTTCAAGTAGTATAAAAATATCGATCCCACGAGGACTTAATTCCTACTGTTATTAATTATTGAATCTATTTATTTACAAGTATCTAATTATGGGGAGAAGGGAATTGATTGCTTTGGTTGGTTGAATGTGGAATTGCTTTATTAAAATAAAATAAACAAAAGAAAATACAAAAGAAAATTACAAAAGACTCAAAAGAAAATACTAAGGAAAATAAGGAAAAGACTCAAATGATCTAGGGTCGTGACTCCATACAATACTGTTAAGAAGATGAATCGATTCCTTCACTTATGTGTATTAATTTAGTTTGCTAACCTGGAACACGAAAATATGCAAAAGCCTCTTCCGATGGTCAGACGGAAATACCCAGTATAACCCAATTGAACCATATTCCTTTGTCAACCACATTACCTGGATTTATTAAGACCAAGTTCCAATTATGGCTACCCACGCCCGACAAGTATATGTCTATCCTGTAAGGAAATCTATTAAAGGGTTATCTATCCTCAAGGAAGATCGTGAGTTATTAAGTCTAAGGCTGAAACCTAAAATCCCTATGTCTAGTTCATTTTAGATTTACCCCATCAATCTTATTAATGGCCAGTTAACAAGATGCATTAAGCTTAAGACTCAATAAACAAACTAAAGAACTACCCATAAGAAGAAAATCAATTATTAAGTGTATGTATTGTGTGTCATCACTTCCATATAATAAAAATAAAATGCTGGGGTTAGGGGATCCACTTTTACTATTTATAATTTAGAAATCTCCCATAGTATAATATAGAATTTAACGGTGATTAGCCCAGCAGACCATATAGGTGGTATTCTTTATTAAATCAGATTTAAATGAAGTCCAGCCTGCCATTAAGGCGGTAATACTATTTAAACATAAACCGGCCATATAGGCGGTAATTATCTGTCACCTAAAAACCAGCCATATAGGCGGTGCCACTTTATGCAAAATAAATAAAACCAGCCATTAAGGAAGTAATTCCTTTTTAACGTGAATAATAAATTTTATATTATAATTAAGGGAGATTAATCTAAATTAAAATTATAAAAGCTTCACCCTTCCCCCAGCGGAAAATTAACTACTAAACATTAAAGAATGGAGTAGAAGAAGAGAACTACTGCTATTACTGAAAATAAAAATACAGAAATTAAATACTTAAAATAAATATAAACTAGATGCAATCCTTAAATTCCTTACAAAAACCTAGGGAAAGCATGAGAATTACAAATGAAATGGCTTGGTATTTATAGAAAAACCTAAAGGCTAAAGGCTTCCACCAATTTCTCAACCGATTGCTCCACGAATTGCTCCACCAAACACTCCACCAAACATGCCACAAGACATGGCATCAAACATGGCACCAAACATGGCAGTCAAACTTCCACAAAACAAGCATGCTTGCACCCCCAAACCTAACATTTTGCTAGTCCTCGAGCAAAACAGAAAATAATATGAAAATAAAATTAACTAAGCCACTTTCGTAGGGATCACGGTTGCATTTAGCGTATGCAACAAGCCTTTAAACCCCTAGGTGTCCCTAGTGGACGAGTTGTAGTCTCGTGAGGGCTTACAGCAACGATACCCATAAACGTTTGATAAAAGTAAAAAGATAGTAAAACTAATGCACACATAAGCAAAAAGACAAGAAAATAAAGAAGTTAGTGACTAATTAGGTGAAACTTCTACTCCAAGTTAGTAGTTGTTTTGTTTCTTTTTAAATTACCGAATAAATAAATTCTCCGATTATTTTTACCATTCTCCATATACACAGCTAACAAAATATTAATCAACTCATTTTCGCCCACAACAGTCATAAGTGCAGTTGATAAGAGAGTAATATTTTTGTCCTAAAGTTCTATCAGATTTCACACCTTTTTGTAGCAATGGAATAATTTTTTCGGATTTTTCGGATTTTTTCTTTCTTTTTTTTCTATTTTTTATTTATATACAATATCTTCCGTCTATGTAGCGAGCTTGGGTCAGTGACTCCAAAACCAGTTGGCTTTAGGGCACCAGGTGTTAAGACACCCCTACGGACTTAATTACTCAGACTTCAGATATATATATATATATATATATATTTATTTTTTGCAACATCTTCGATCCATGTAGCGAGCTTTGGGCCAGTGACTCCCAAACCAGTTGGTTTTAGGGCACTAGGTGTTAAAACACCCTTACAGACTTAATAACCTGGATCTCAGATACTTTATTTTTAAACAACAATTTTTTTTATCCCATTGCTATTTATAGATGCTTCCTCCAATTAAACTAGAGCACATAATATTACAAACTTTTCAAATATGCTCATGTCTGTATGTTACTATGCATACTGATAATACCTGCCAACCTAGCATATGAAGATCTATTTTAGTCAGTTTTATGGAGAATCTACAAATTAAATAATTTAAAATGAAATAAAAAATTAACTTATTTCGAAAATGTTTTAACCTTTTTAGTCAAATAAAAAACACAAAAACGAAAAATATTTTTGTAATTTTTGAAAATTTTCAATTTTTTTTGTATTTTTCGAAAAATTTTGGACTAAAAATAAATAAAAACAATAACATAATAAAATTTTTGCTAAAAATAAAAACAAGATACTAATTGACTAAATTCCTCCCCCAACCTAGATGAGACATTGTCCCCAATGTCTTAAACAGTAGAAGAAGAGTTTAGAAAATCGTACCTGGTTAGCTGAACTACCGATTAAGATCTATGTCCAGTTTACGCTTCTTACCACGATCATTGTCTGTCCAGTCCAACTTGGAGAGAATGGGGTCCAGTTTCGGTTCAAAGGCCATGATTTGGTCAATTAATTCTTCAGCCTTTGTCGCAGTCAGGAAGATATCATGTACTGATTTTGTGACAAACTCATGTCTTTTGGCTTCCGCAAGAAATACAAACAGAAAATCGAAGAAATGCTCAATGTTAAGTAACCCAATGGGCTTCCGATGAATGTTTAAGTGCGCCCATGATGCTACAGTAAACATTTCCTCAAACGTCCCAAGCCCTCCTGGTAACGCAATAAACGCATCTGCAGTATTGATCATTTCATGAATTTGTTCGGGCATTCCAGATACGATGCGTTCATCTCTATTTGTTTATGTATTTTAATTTTCAATAGCAGTAGTTCTCTTCTTCTACTCCTTTCTTTTTATGTTTAGTAGTTAAATTTCCCCTGAGGTAAGGGTGAAGCTTTTATAATTTTAATTTAGATTAATCTCCCTAAATTATAATATAAAATTTATTATTCACTAAAAGGAATTACTGCCTTAATGGCTGGTTTTATTTATTTGCATAAAGTGGCACCACCTATATGGCCGGTTTTTAGGTGACAGAAAATTACCGCCTATATGGCTGGTTTATGTTCAAAAATAACACCGCCTTAATGGCAGGTTGGACTTCACTTAAATCTGACTTAATAAGGAATACCGCCTATATGGTCGGTGGGCTAATTGTTGGAGTTCAATCAAGTCCCAAAGATCACAAAACATGCATAAAAACGACATATGAACACATCAAAGGAGGTGGCGGAATCAACTCACATTGAATTTCGGTTTTGATGTTTGAAGAACAAGGTGCGATTTTTGAGCTCCCTCCAAGCTCGGCAATGGCTTTCCTTGACAGTGGGCTGTGCGGTTTTGGACGTTTTGATGCTCACCATTTTCGGCCATTGTTGACCTCCATTGAAGCTCCAAGCTTCAAGCTTCCATGCTCAAAGATTTCGTTTCCCTATCACCTAAGTATAACCCATGTGTGTGTGCTAGCACCATCTTTCTTCATTTGCTTCTCAAAATCGGTCTAACCAGAAAAATTTTGATGAAGAATCGGTCTTGAGACCGTGAAGAAGAAGAGAATAGAATGAGGGAGGGAGAGAAAACGTTTTTGGCTCCAATATTACCAAAAACCGTGTACTGTACACTTAGTTGGAGAGAGAGAAAAAGCTTTTGTATATATCTTATATTAATCTTACCAAGTAAATAAAATAAGATATATACTCAACTTTAATTCAAAAGCCAAAAAGGCAAGGAATAAAATAATGTTATATTCCATCTCAAGCCTTTTAAAAGCTTTCAATCATTGCACATCACTATTCACATCACATCTTTTCACTTTAATAAAGTGACATATTGTCAAGTCACATCACTCAAAGTGACAATTGATTTGACGATTGACGCGACTAGCGATTTGACGCTTGATGTGACTCGCGTGCCGCGCTCGAATTCGAAATGCGAATGCGCTCGCAATCACTCTCGGGCTCGGGTTCGCTAATTCCAAATTAACGAATTTTCCGTCGCGTCGTAATTAAATGATTACGCCTAGCGAAATCACTATTCACGTCGCTAACGAATTAATTCTAAATTAATTCGTTCGCCCGAATTAAAATCTAATTTTAATTCCGCGTCGAAATCCAATTTCGATTAATATATCGAATATATTAATTTTATCGATTAATTCCAAATTAATCGTTCTCTCTCTTTAATTAATATTTTATCCGAGATAAAATATCTCCGTAATTAATCCCAGATTAATTTTCTCTCTCATCGAATTAATCCCAGATTATTCTATCTCTCTCTTCTAATTAATCCCAGATTAATCAAAGTGCGAGTAATACATCATCGGTGAATCTTCAGGAAGCGACCCATGAGATCTCCGGATATGTTGGCAGTAAATACGATCGTCGGACTGTCCGAACACGTAAGTACCTCGTACTACATGTTTATATCGATTTACAAGACAAGGTTGGCTTCTAGCAAAGCGCCATGCCTACCCAATTCTCCAGAAATATTCTTACATGAATATATAGATCTGTATCAAGCGTAGTATACCGTAGTATTGTGTATATTGGCCCAGTATCGGATAATCACGTGCTAGGGCTGGGGCTGGATAAGTGTCTGCCCCGTCCGAAGCACATATCGGATGTCTGGTAACATAGTCTCTATAATCGGATATACATGACCTGGTCACAATATCCCGATTGGTTGCGCAACACTCAAGAGCACTAGTACCGTATCCTGCGTGACATCATCTCCATATGACTGAAGTGACACTTCCGTCTGACATCACACCCCATATTCTACTACGACCTCTGATAAACCCAGAAGTGGTGTACACAGAACCGGTTAAAGCCCCCTACCACCAAGACCAAAGTTTATCGATTATCGTAAGTATTAGCGATGCAAGTCTCAGGTTAAGACTATACACACCTACCTCGATTTCGGCCTCCCATAGACACATAGTCATAATACCAATGGGATTCCGAGGGGTCTATCCAGAGCGAAGCTGTTTCCCGTACCATCGGTGAAACACGACCTCCTATCGCACTTGCATAAGTATCCAATACTTATATATATGAGAACTATGTCGTTGTGCCCTCACAACGCACACAAGTGCAATACTAGCCTATTCCGCATTATCGATGTCCAGTCTCGATAATACTACGGCTAGGTATTTAATGATTAAACCTTCGGGGACTGATACTGTCTCATATCATTCTCAGTCCAGGTACTAATCATAGGGACCTCTCTTCATTTATATATCTATGGTGATCTAATCACAAATGATGAGAGTGCAATTTCCTTGTCACATAGTTAATTTGCTACAACAACACAATGATCTGTGCAAATAGTGACGCTATGGGTCATTTTGTCCAACAATCTCCCACTTGGCACATAGCCAGTCACTCAAGTGTCCCACACCTGAACTATGTACGGTTCGCTCAAATTGCTGAGGAAAGGTTTTCGTCAGCGGATTTGCTTAATTATCGTCTGACGCGATTTACACGATCATCACATCGCCACGATGTATGATCCGAACGAATCAGATGATATAGAAGTATATATCTGGATCGTCGATGAGACCTTTAATTCTTTAGCCTGCGCTGACGCCTAGCTCAGCTGCTAACAGAACTATATCTAATCTAATTAGATTTATTATCGATCCAAATGGCTTCTATTGCTGCCTCAGCTGCAGCAATAATCCGCATTATTTGTTAATTCGGCAACAGTTATCTTGCTGGGAAGATTTCCAGCTCACTGTCCCAGTGTTCAAACTTTATAGTACCGCAGTATTTACCGGTTTGGAAACTTGCAACAGTGATCCCAGTCACTTCAAGTTCTCCATCTCCATAGTTTAAGACAACATCTTTAGTTCTCTCAGATACTAACAGATGTTCTTAATCTTCAATCCAGTGACTATCACTTGGATTGACCCGATTGTGACTCCATATGCTCAAGCGTATGAGACACCAATACAAGTACATTTTAAATGTACAATTTCTCAGAGAGTGTTACCAACTCCAAATCTAGCCCAGTAGATCTTTATTCCTTGAATAAAGGTTGTTACTCCCCAGAATTCTACGGAGAATTTCTTATGAAAGCCAAGCTTTCACCGATTGTTTTATGGGAATTTCATTGTCAGTGCACTCTCTCCCACTAACCTCCTATATACACAAGAATTATTTCGTTTTGAGTCAAATCATAAACTATTATGATTATTTCAAAACGTCAGTTCCAAGAACCTCATGCTTGCTTCAATCCAAACATGGATCGAATAACCGGTAAACCTTGTTTGTCGGTTATACAAAATCGTCAGGATGTTGAAAGCATCCTCCAAAAAGGTTTCCTTTTCAGGAAAGCGATTTTGATCTGCAACTGACACATTTCATAAATGAAATATGCAGTTATCAACAAGCATCTTCAAAATGGATTTACCATGGCAACAGGTAAAAGGTTGAACCGTTATTAACACAATGTTGATAACGATACCTTTCCGTCAAAAGCCCAGCTTTGTACGTTGGTATGTTGCCATCCATGTATGTCTTCCTTGAAGACGTTTATGTACCATAGGTACAATGCCTCGTGGTACAACAACTAGTATCCAAAATAGTTGTTAAACATGGAATCCATTTTGGATTCATGGCACTTTGCCATAATAGGGAGTCGATACCTTGTATCACTACCTCATATATAATCAGTTGGTGTACCTTAAAAGATTAAAATCTTTATGAGGTGAGATCAGAAACCCATACCTAGGTTGTTTTCTGACTCTCACTGATCTACGCGGTTTCTTGTGTATTTGAAGATTAATGGTATAGATTCATCATTGATGAACTATTTGTGTTCCATTACGGACTTGTGCCTAGAACAGTATTACTTCGATTTTCATCGAGTATCACTATCCTCCCACTGACCACTGCATATCGGTATTCCTCCCAGGAAAACGCATGGTGAGCAACAATCACATTGTTCTCATGTGAGATTTATAAGTACTATACTTATGGTTTCCCTTAGGATAACCTATATTGGCACTTATCCAATTTGGGTCCTTAGTTTGGTATCATCCAAACGTTATGCCTAGCATACCCAAATTGTTAGGAATGAGAAACCTCGTTTCTTTCCCATTCATATCCTATACGATATCTGTCAAACAGATTTACATGGAACCTTATTCTAAATAAGTTTTGCACTGTTAATACATATCCTGTTTGAAGGAAATGATAGCTCAGAGCGACTCGTGATAAACCTTATCATGTCCAACAAAATTCGGTTTAGTTCGGACACACCGTCTAACTGACATGTCTCGTTTAATTGTGTCCTAGACAACAATGCCATAAATAAGTCTTTATTGATCAAATCAATTTGAGCTATTTATTTGTCATTTATATGTTTGAGATTTTATTATATTCAAAATATAAATTCTGTTATTTACATCTAATGTATTTATCTCAGTATCATCTTTATATAATAAAACACTTTAGTGTTTTAGAATATAAAGGTTCACCCGCAGTGGGTTAAACACTGATAAAGAGATAATGTTTCTAGTCAA